>CM059446.1:56832468-57307468 GCA_030390025.1 Squalus acanthias | reverse complement strand
ATTCAATAAGATCATGGCTGATCTTCGACCTCAACTCCACTTTCCTGCCCGATCCCCAATCCCTCGATTCCCCTAGAGTCCAAAAATCTAGCGATCTCAGCCTTGAATATACTCAACGACTGAGCATCCACAGCCCTTTGGGGTGGAGAATTCCAAAGATTCACCACCCTCTGAGTGAAGAAATTTCTCCTCATCTCAGTCTTAAACGACCGACCCTTTATCCTGAGACTGTGACCCCTAGTTTTAGACTCTCCAGCCAGGGGAAGCATCCTCCCTCAGCCTCAGCATCTTCTTCTCGCCTGATGCCCATAAATGTGTATTTTCCAGTAAAAAAGGAAGAACTTGCATTTATATAGAATCACAGAATAGTACAATACAGAAGGAGGCCATTCGGCCCATCGAGTTTGCGCTCTTTCGAAGAGCAATCCAGTTAGTCTTGCTGCTGTTTGCTGCATCTTCTCCACTACTTGTGTATCATTTTGGTTGTTCCTCAGCTAATTAAAAGGTTTCGACAACACGCCTTTTGATCCATCTTTAAGTTCTGCTAAGAGGCTGCCCCTGTTTATACTGAATGTTTCGATAAAGTTCCTCACCAACTCCGCCTAGGAACTTGGATAACCTACGCAAGTACACGTGGCCAAACAATGACTTGCATATAGGAACACATGGAAAGGGACCCACTGCATGGTTACTGTGTCTCTTGGGAATGGGGGGAGGGGCGCAAAGGCCTTGGCAACCATTGAGCAGTAGTGACGACACGGGATGACCGATCATGCAGTCGCTCATTGTTTTTCCACTACTTTCTTCTTCCCTCTGATCTTCTGTCTCCTGTTCCCAGCTCTTCCCTGCCCTTCTCACCAGCTCCTTCCAAGTCCAAATAGATACATTTATATATTTTTTCTCTAAGAATTTGTTTCTTCGGTTTAAGGGTGACATTAGTGTTTCTGGTAAGTCGTAGAATTGGAGTAAGTTTTAGGACTCCTACTCACCAAATGATAAACAAATTGCGTCCAGCTCCCTACTCGATCTTCCCTGGTTAGACCACACCTGGAGTACTGTGTTCAGTTCTGGGCACCACACCTGTGGAGGCTTAGTCGTTGAGTATATTCAAGACAGAGATCGATAGATTTTTGAATATTAAGGGAATCAAGGGATATGGGGATGAGGTAGATGATCCGCCATGATCTTCTTGAATGGCGGAGCAGTCCCTGAAGGGCCAAATGGCCGACTCCTGCTCCTATTTCTTATGTTCTTAGGAAGGATATATTGGCCTTGGCAGGAGTGCAACGTAGATTTACCAGAATGATACCCAGACTCCCAAGGGTTAAATTACAAGGAGAGATTAGACAAACGAGGGTTGTATTCCCTGGAATTTAGACGGTTAAGGTGTGATTTGATCGAAATTTTCAAGACATTAAGGGGAACTGATAGGGTAGAGAGAGAGAAACTATTTCTGCTGGTTGGGGAGTCTCGGACCAGGGGACATAGCTAAAATGTTAGAGCCAGACCTTTTGGGAGTGAAGTTAGGAAACACTTCTACACATAAAGGGTGGTAGAAGTTTGGAACTTTCTTCTGCAAATGGCAATTGATGCTAGATCAATTGTTAAATCTATCGATCTCAGATTTAAAGTTTTGTTAACCAAAGGTATTAAGGGGATATGGGGCAAAGGCGGGTATATGGAGTTAGGTCACAGATCAGCCATGATCTCATTGAATGGCGGAGCAGGCTCGAGGGGCTGAATGGCTTCCTCCTGTTCCTATGTTCCCTCCTTTCCTGAAGGTTCTGACTCTCACTTGCGGGTGCTGTTCCTGCAAAACGTCCCGAATGCACTCGTTCCTGGCCTGTATAGTTCAGTCCTGCCTGGCAGCACCTCATCCACATGGTCACTCTTCGTTCCAGGATTTTGAACCAGTGACGATGAAGGAACAGCGATATATTTCCAAGACAGGATGGTGTGTGACTTGGGAGGGGAAATTTAAGAGGTGATGGTGTCCCCGTGCGCCTGCTGCCCTTGTCCTTCTAGGCGGTAGAGGTCGCGGGTTTGGGAGGTGCTGCCGAAGAAGCCTTGGCGAGTTGCTGCAGTGCATCTTGTAGATGGTACACAATGAGCACACATTCCTCCATTGCCTGGTCTGTAGCTGTAAGTTTGGGAGGTTTACCTATAACATCAGGAGTCAGTACCTGCACCGGTAATTCGGGATCTTCCCAGATGACTTAAGGTACTACCACCCAGGCAGAGATCAGTTGCTCCAGCCTGGAAACTCCCTGTTCTGAATGGTTGAATCTCGCATTGAGCGGTGCAATTAGCAACTGGGCCCAAGCATGTGACTTCCAAAACCTTTTCCAGCACTGGATTGGCTGCTGTGGCTGAATAACCTTTGACATTTAGAATCTGATTAGGAATGCAGCAGGCCGGGCCTTGAAGTCAGGCTTTTAATTGGGGAAGGCCTCAATATGACTAAATGCAATTACATTAACTTAATTTGTGCAGGATTTTTTTTACATGAAAGTATTTATTGCTTTTTTAACAGTATTTCCAATTTCAGACATAAACCTTTGCAAATTCAGTTTAAAAAAAACCAATTAATGTCCAATTATAGGGAGCAGTGAAGGTACGACTCAATAGAGTCTGTGCATACAAAGAGGCTTTTTCACCTTTCTGCTATTGTAGGTGTTTCTGATTGTGTTGTGTTCCACAGAAGCAGAAAACAACACTCGCTTACACCTCCCTGTGCCCTTGCATCGCTCTGTCACCCCATCCCCATGCTCGAGTACTGTAGCCCCATCCTTGTATACCTCACCTCGTCCCCTTACACCACTTCCCCATCCCTGCACTCTGCCCCTTGCAACCCTTAAACCACCCCTTCTACCATTGCACTATCCCTATACTCTGTCCCCTTAAACCACCCCTTCTACCATTGCACTATCCCTATACTCTGTCCCCTTAAACCACCCCTTCTACCACCAGCCCATCACTACACTCAGCCCCTCGCCACCACCCCTACACCACAGCATTTTTCCCCCAAGGCCACATGCTGGTTGGCCCACCCAGTAGCACAGGTGAGAGACCAGCCCGTGGCCTGTTTGTCTCTATCCCTGTTTGTCTCTCTCTGTGTATCTCTCCTAGTCCTTGCCTGTTTGTCTTCGTGCGAGCACGCAATCTCTTTTTAGATGTGTTTTTTAAAGTGATTTTTTTTTTTCTCTCGCACAATTGGGATTGATAACATCAGGACTGATCGCAGTGCAGACTGGGAGCTTGGGCGCATGAGTTATTGTGTGATATTATCAGCACAGAGGCTTTTTGACTTTCTGCCCATGGCATGCATCAAAGGAGAAGCTTGAGTTTCTGCCTTGATTTATGCTAACCACTAGAGCTAATCCCTCATAGTAACCTCCGTGAGACACACAAGTAAACTGGAGCCAGTTAGGATAATGGTTATTGAATTCATTCATGAAAACCATTTTTACGAAGATTAGATCTCAATGTGGATTTTTGTTTTACCTTTGCGTTCCTGAAGTGGATTGTTGCAAGACTTTCTTTTTAATCAATGAATTCCTTAACTTGTATTCAAATGAAATGCTTTGGATGAAGTGAGCAGCCCCTCCCCCTCCCCGGTGGTGAATGTACATGTATACACTGAAGACCTCTCATGTGGAAGCGATTAGGTGCCGGTACTATATTAGTACATTGTTACTTCTGTTAACTCTACTTTTCTAAGATCTGCTAAAAATAAACAAATCCTTACTCTATAATCTTTTTCCCCCCACTCCCTCAATTTTCTCCCTTTCTCGTGAAGGCACTGACTCCTGGAGTTCGCCTTGCACGCTCGGTACCTCTGGTATCTCACACAGATTCTTCGTGCGTGAGCTTAGGTTGGTATCGGTAGGATATTCGACTACAGTGGGCATTAACGCTGAACCTCACTCCTGTTTTCACCCAACGCGGTCATGCACGTTTCCACCAGGGGTTCAAAGGAGCAAGAGGAGGCCATTCAGCCCCTCGATGCTGTTCCGTCAGTCAGTTAGATCATGGCTGATCTGTATCTTAACTCCATCTGCCTGCCTTGCCTCCATACTCCTTTACACTCTTGTCTCGCAAAAATCAATCGCTCTCCAATTTAAAATTACTAATTGAGCTAGCATCTACTGTTTTTTTTGTGTGGGGGAGAATTCCACACTTCTACCACCCTTTGTGCGAAGAAGTGTTTCCTAACTTCTCTCCTGAATGGTCTGGCTGTTTTTAAGGTTATGTCCCCTTGTCCGAGACTCCCCCACCAGCGGAAAATGTTTGTCTCTCTCTCTCTCTCTCTCTCTCTCTCTCTACCTTCAAAATCCTAAAAAAAAACCTCAATCAAATCACTCCTTAACCTTCTATATAGAATCATAGAATAAGGTTGGTGAATGGAATTGAGGCAGAAGATCAGCCATGATCTCATTGAATGGCGGAGCAGGCTCGAAGGGCCGAATGGCCTACTCCTGCTCCTATTTCTTATGTTACAGCACAGAAGGAGGCCATTCGGCCCGGCGAGCCCGAGCCGACTATTCCGGCGAATACAAACCCAGTTTATTTGATCTCTCCTCATAATCTAACCCTTGGAGCCCTGGTAACATTCTGGGTCAGTGGACAGCCATTAGGAGCCAGGACCCTGGCTGATGATGTTTTTGGAGCGGCGTTGGCCCAGGGGCACTGAGAATCACCCGTAGTTCCCTGAATGCCAACCATGGCGAGATCGGCGAGCTGAACCTGACACCTTCTGGTCTGTCTTGCTCAGTTACAGCTGCCTTTACCAAGATATCTTTTTCCAGTCAATGGATTTCTTATCTTGTCCTCAAATAAAAGGGCAGCCTCCGACCTCCCAAACCTTGCGCACGCACACTTATATAAAAAAAAACCCGGTAGTGACTAGGTGTGTAAACGGAGGCCATTAGATGAGTTCTGGTGTGATGCCACAGTTGCACATCTGCAGAGTCACAACTGGGTTACTGACGGCTCGTGCTGTAGACTGCCTGCTTAGTAGTTTGAAGCATTGAATAGAGAAAAGGACAGCTTCCTGATTCATCCAGGGCGGGTAGATAGACAGCAGCTTGGCTTGGGCGAGGGTGGAGACATGAACTTGAAAGGTGAGATTGGGGGGTGGAGACCAGGGACAAAGTTTGAGTCTCCCGCTCTAACTCATTCTTTGCCAGGATTTCCTCAGTCTTGGCTTTTCCCCTCCAATCTATAGGCGTTCAAAACCTAATCTGCAAACCACAAATTCTTGATTTGCCTCCTTCTTCGCTCCTACTCTTTTTTTTTTATTCTGTCTGTTTGGTGGCCGCATTGTGGGTCTTGGCTCTAAACCCAGGCTCTCAACAAAACTGTGAGAAAAATCAGCACACTCGATGTACTTTGGCTGTCTCCAAGAGTGTAGCCCGAATGTTCTGGCAGGGCATGAGAGCGGGCGGGTGCATTATACAGTCTACTCCTTGTCAATTCAAAGTTTCTCCTTTCAAGTTATCTGATAATTCACATTCTTTAAGCGCTTAGTTCCCAGTTCATTTGCACTGCTTAATTCCAATTTTTTTTTTACTGCAAAATAAAAAAATAGGTTGAATTATTGGATGTAGACAACCCCAACGTTGGAAAGTTTGGTGCCGGATTTATGTTTCCTGAAGAGACCCAGCACTAGGACATGGGGGAGGTCATCCCGTGTCGTCACTACTGCTCAATGGTTGCCATGGCCTTTGGCGCCCCTCCCCCCATTCCCAAGAGACACAGTAACCATGCAGTGGGTCCCTTTCCATGTGTTCCTATATGCAAGTCATTGTTTGGCCACGTGTACTTGCGTAGGTTATCCAAGTTCCTAGGCGGAGTTGGTGAGGAACTTTATCGAAACATTCAGTATAAACCGGGGCAGCCTCTTAGCAGAACTTAAAGATGGGTCAAAGGCGTGTTGTCAAAACCATTTAATTAGCTCGGGAACAATCAAAAAGATACACAAGTATTGGAGCTGCACTGAGCAGCAGCAAGACTAACTGGATTGCTCTTCAAAAGATCTGGCGCAAACTCGAGGGGCCGAATGGCCTCCTTCTGTGCTGTATTATTCTATGATCCTGAGCGAGCTATGGGGAAACATTACAAAAGACATAGGGACAGAGGGGGCCTTTAATAAGGTAGATATAAAATATTAAATGCTGTAAGTGAGGTCACTCCCTTCGCTCCATCATTGGTACCCGTGTCTTCAGCCGCCTAGGCCCTAAGCTCGATTTCAAAATTCTCATCCTTGTTTTCAAATCCCTCCATGGTCTCGCCCCTCCCTATCTCTGTAATCTCCTCCAGCCCCACAACTCCCCCCCCAAGATATCTGCGCTCCTCTAATTCTGCCCTCTTGAGCATCCCTGATTATAATCGCTCAACCATTGGTGGCCGTGCCTTCTGTTGCCTGGGCCCTAAGCTCTGGAATTCCCTCCCTAAACCTCTCCGCCTCGCTATCTCACTTTCCTCCTTTTAAGACGCTCCTTGAAACCTACCTCTTTCATCTGCTCTAATATCTCCTTATGTGGCTTGGTATCAAATTTTGTTTTGATAATCGCTCCTGTGAAGCGCCGTGGGACATTTCACTACATTAAAGGCGCTATATAAATGCAAGTTGTTGTTGCAAGTGTTTAACTTGAGTTAAGCACCCATTCAACCTGACGATGTTTACTCTGCTCTGTAGCACCATGGGTAACTGTACCGATCTCTCTCTCAGTGCCAACTCGCGCTATCATATGCCAGAGGTTTTCTTTTCTGTGTCTGTTTGTACCTGCCTAATAAGGGAAAAAGTAAACCCAAAATAGTACTTCCAAAAGTTAACCAGCAAAGTAGAAGCAAGTAAATTTCATGAGGAGTAGATTTAAAACTATTGTCAGAAAGAAATCCTTTTACTCAGAGTGAAAAATGTTTGGAATAATCTGCCAGACTGACTCGTACAGACAGAAACATTCGGAACACTCGAAATGCAGATGGAGCATTGAGGGGCAGAGTTTGATGGGCTGAATGGACTCGACTCGTCAATAATGTTCAAGCTGCCTCTGGGATTGCTCTTCCATCCATTCCGTTAATGAGGGAGAAGGAAGGAGAGAGAGAGAGAGAGAGAGAGAAGTCGATGTCCGCTGCTCAGAATTAATATTGTCGTCTCCTCCCTGTCTCCAGGCATCTTGCCTGCCACAATTATACATTGCAACGGAGCGTATTTTTTTTTAAAGTAGAAAATCATAAAACTAAGCACCCCAGGCACAATTAAACACAGCTGCTTGCAGTCCTTCACTCAAGTTGGTTTCCCAGAAACACCAAACTATTACAGACAAGAACTTTTGTGTGCTTATCAAGGTGAAGGATGTCTGTGCTGCTAACGGGGACACTTTCCTGTTCCAGGTACTCTTGTCAGCATCAAAAGAAAGACTTGCATTTCTACAGCGCCTTTCACGACCACCGGACGTCCCAAAGCGCTTTCCAGCCAATGATGTACTTTCTGAAGTGTAGTCACTGTTGTAATGTAGGAAACGCGGCAGCCAATTTGCGCACAGCAAGCTCCCGCAAACAGCAATGTGATAATGACCAGATAATCTGTTTTCAGTGATGTTGATTGAAGGATAAATATTGGCCCCAGGACACCGGGGAGAACTCCCCTGCTCTTCTTCGAAATAGTGCCGTGGGATCTTTTACATCCACCTGCGAGGGCAGACGGGGCCTCGGTTTAACATCTCATCTGAAAGTCGGCAGTGTAGCACTCCCTCAGTACTGCACTGGAGTGTCGGCCTAGATTTTTGTGCTCAAGGCTGACACTCCAGTGCAGTATCGAGCACTCCCAGGTCAGTTACAGCATTAGTTAGATGCCCCTCTCTTCTCTGGCCCATAACGTGCCTTCGCTCCCAGTGTGAGAGTTTTCCATTTCTTTCGCCAACCATACCAGTGGCCTCTTAAAGGCAAGAGGACAAGGTGATTGGATTCTGGAGAATGCCTCTTTGCCTCTTGATATCCCAATTTACCATCACTCCCCAACAACGCCTCTACTTTTATTCCTAAACTGTAGGTAGGCTGGAGAGTAGTAACCCCATCGGTGCCTGGGACTCCAATCTTGGGAGGCAGTCACCCTGAGGTTTACCGTTGAGTTATATCTCCGTTCTTTGCCCCCTTCCCTCATAAAGTTTTGCCCTGTACTTGCTGTTGTGATGATATTTACCAGTGCTGGATTAAGATTAAAAAGAGGCAATTTGTGTCGACTTTCAGGCAAAGTGCCCTGACTGGAAGGTGTTGAGATCTATCTGGTTAGAGAACATGAAGGCAGTCACTCTGGAACACTGTGTTTGAAATTCAAGTGACCAGGGATCCAGCAAGCTCCTCCTAAAAAGAGAAAACATCAGATGAGGACCAGGCTGATTTCTCCCCCACCCCCGAGTCGAATAGTTCACTGGCTATCGAGGCTTGCATGAAAAATGGTCATTTACATGAGGTACCAGAGGGTTGTGCCTCAATGGAACTGTAATCCAACAAGAGTCGTCATCACTGTGGAGAGGACGTAAGGGGAGTCGCTTGTGGCATTTTATTTAAATGTTATGAATCTTAACATGTTTGAAGGCCCTTGGTGTGTGAGGGGGTAAACGGCTAAGATGAGATCAATTAGACGACTGGTTTGGAGAAAGAAGAGAGAGAGAGAGAGATATGGTTTGCCAGTGTCCATTCTCCTCAAGTCTAAAAGAGAATGTCGAAACACCAGAATGTTGCACTAATTGGCAATCTTAGGCAGGTCACAGGATCCCGGGTGAGGGAGACGTCACGCTGGTGCGGAGGGGGATGCTTTCTAAGGTGATGGCTGTGTAAAAAGAGAGCTTTAGTCTTCATCGAGCCGTGCCATACCCGAGTAAACAAAGGCAACAGATGCGGAATTGCGCAGCCAGAACAGGAGCATGCAAGTCAAGAGTAGGTATTGAAAGATAAAAGAAAGACTTGCATTTATATAGCACCTTTCACGACCACCGGACGTCTCAAAGCGCTTTACAGCCAATGAAGTACTTTTTGAAGTGTAGTCACTGTTGTAATGTGGAAAACACGGCAGCCAATTTGCGCACAGCAAGCTCCCACCAACAGCGATGTGATAATGACCAGATAATCTGTTTTTGTGATGTTGGTTGAGGGATAAATATTAGCCCAGGACACCAGGGATAACTCCCCTGCTCTTCTTCACACAGGGCAACACGGTGGCATAGTGGTTAGCACTGTTGCCTCACAGCGCCAGGGACCCGGGTTCGAATCCGGCCTCGGGTGACTGTCTGTGTGGAGTTTGCACATTCTCCCCGTGTCTGCGTGGGTTTCCTCCGGGTGCTCCGGTTTCCTCCCACAGTCCAAAGATGTGCGGGTTAGGTTGATTTGGCTATGATAAATTGACCCTTAGTGTTAGGGGGATTAAATACGTGGGGATACAGGGATAGGGTGGGATATGTGTTGGTGCAGGCTCGATGGGCCGAAATGGCCTCTATCTGCACTGTGGGGATTCTGTGATTCTTCAAAATAGTTCCGCGGGATCTTTTACGTCCACCTGAGAGAGCAGACGGGGCCTCGGTTTAACGTCTCATCCAAAAGACGGCACCTCCGACAGTGCAGTACTCCCTCAGCATTGCACTGGGAGTGTCAGCCTAGCTTTATGTGCTCAAGTCCCTGGAGTGGGGACTTGAGCCCACAAACTTCTGACTCGGGCGAGTGTGCTACCCACTGAGCCACGGCTGACACTGTATCAAACTCTACGGAGCTCTGTTCAGACCGCACCTTGAGCACGGCATCCAATTCCAAGCAACTGGTGGGTCATTCACGCACTGGGAACCGTGCAGAGAACCCTGATCCGGTGTCGCGATCTGAGTTAGGAAGAAAGACTTGGAGAAATTTGGGCTTTTTTTTTAGCCTGGGGAGATGTCCCGCGAGGTGGTGATCTAGAGGTTATATGTAAGGGTACAGCAAAAGTTCACCCAGAGTATTCGTTTAAATTGAAACTGTGGGAGCAGAACTAGGGATCAGGGGTTCAAACTAGTGAAAGAGAGGGCTGATGTAGGGGCATTCTTCACACGCACTGAGCAACATGTGGGGTAAACGTCCAGATAAAGCAGTGAAGGCAAAATCTGTCATTTAAGAAACCGTTGGATGGTATTGGGGGGGGGGGGGGGGGAGGGGTTTAGAATCTCTCTGGAATTAAGATGGGCTGACTGGTCTTCCGTATCCCTGATTATCTTGTGTTTTATGGGACAGTTAGAGAAGGCTTTACGGCCTCAAAACTCCTCTGATCCTCTCTCTCTGGCTTCCTGATATGGAAGCAGCGCCCATTCGCCAGCTCCAACCTCCCTCCGCGCGACAGCATGAAAAGAAAGCCTTTAAATATAAGCAGCGCAAATGCGACCGTTTGTGCAGAAACCCAAAAGGAGCTGGCCTGTTGATTGGCTTCAATAATGTGTCCTATTTTAATGATTTTTGTCACCAGGGCGATTTAAAAAAAAACATATATTTATTTTCAAGCATCTCGTTCTGTCATGTGTGTCCCATCTTCCATCCTGTTCATACCGTGAGTGCTGTTGTGGGGAGGTGGTTGCTGTGTTACTGTTAAACTCTCTGAACCCTCCACCCCTCCAGGGCCATTTTAAAGAAAGGAGACGAGAAGTAAAAGACAATTGCGAGCAGCTGACCCGTTATATAGAGTTCCCCCCACTTCCCCATGAGATCAAGCTGTGCTGGGGGTGGGGGGGGGTGCAGGGGGCCTGGCCTGGCCGGGGGGTTTCTCAACCTGCTGTCGTGCCGGTCGCTCGCCCGACGTACCAAGTGTTCTTTGGCTTCCAGCTCTTGCTGTTCAAAGCTTCCTTCTTGGTGGACTTCACCGCCTCTCCCGGGTGAGCTGGATCCATCAAGGTAAGGGATGTGGAAAAACAATGGCTTCGAGTACTTCCACTGCGGTGCCTTGCACTCTCTGAATTGGTTGTGAATTGTTTACTTGGGGGAAGCGTGGGCCTCAATCAAGACTTCCTGCTTTATTATTGCTGCTGCTATTTCAGTGGTGCAATAGCTCAAGTTACTGTCGTTCATATTTTAAAGAAGCTTGAGGGATTTATCTTTGCCATTTTTTGGCCCTTTGTCTCTGCTTCCCCCCCCCCCCCCCCCCCGAAGGTTCGCGTACTGTAGCGCAGGAAGCGGCAGGGCTTTGATATCTTGCGCGCGCCCAAATAGCGTGTCGACAGGCTGTTCAACTGCGACGGCATCGGCATGTCGTCCAATCCTATCTTTGCGCCCTTTCGAGCAGGTTTGGTTCCGGCCTGGGTTGACCTCAGCTGAAGGGGGGGGGGCGTTACGGTTGGCTTGGGGAAAAAAAAAGTCATCAGCTGGGAGTTCCTGCTCCTGATCACTATTGGGATGCTGCTCCCGGCCAGCACGGGTTCTGACGAGGGGAATGGGTCGCTCCGACCCCCAGACCGCTGTGGGACACGTCCTCTGTGCCCGCTGCGGATTTGGAGCTGCTTTGTTCAGGAACCCGTGAACGGGTCACCCGTCCGATGTCTCTTCACCCTCTCCCTCCCCCCGCCCCCCCCCCCCAGTAATTGCGGAATGAAATCTTGCCATTACGGTCTCTGACTGACTAGATATCAGAACGCTGTTTGAAATGTGGTCCAGTGCCAGGGTTCGTGCCAGCCAGCATAGAAAGTGCACAAAGGGAATGGCTGAGGACAGTATCTCAATCCAATTGCTATCAAAAGGTTGTTTGTAATGAAGGGCCTGGGATTGACTCAAGTCTTTTTTTTTGGTTGAGACAAAGTAAATATTGCATCTAATTGCACGGAGAGAACTTTCAAACCGGATTTTCACTTGTGGTTCTGAGCTTGAGATCTTCCAGCAGTTTGTTTACAGCTTTGATTCTCCTGCTCCCCCCATTTGCCGTACCCCGTTGCCGCTGATGTTGTGCTTATTGTTGGAGACACTTCTCCGATATAAATAACGCCGTGGCTGTTCCTCTCGAGGCACTAAAACCCTTTGCTACCTGCAGTGTGTGCGTGTGTTTTATCTCTTCCTCGACTCCAGCCCAGCTTTTTGGATTGTTTCAATTTAACTAGTTCGGAGTGTGGCAAAACTGAAAACACAGTGACAGGTTTGGTGGGCTCCTGGTGGAGTAACTCCAGATCACAAATGAACCAGGATCTTCCCGAATGTCACCCTTCTCTTTACATTTCCCCCTTTCCCAGTCCCTCTTGTCCAGGACACCGGGGATAACTCCCCTGCTCTTCTTCGAAATAGTGCCGTGGGATTTTTTACACCCACCTGAGAGGGCAAACGGGGCCTCAGTTTAACGTTTCAGCCGAAAGACGGCATCTCCGACAGTGCGGCACTCCCTCAGCACTGCACTGGAGCGTCAGCCTAGATTTATGTGCTCAAGTCTCTGGCGTGGGGGTATGGTTCACTGAGATTATAGTTTAAGGTATATTGCTGGTCCTATTTGTCCTGGTTCCTTTTCCTTATTGACCCGGAGCCACGAGGGTGACCCTTGGTTGTCTTATGTGGAGATCTAATGACCCTTGGTGCTATAGTGGAGTTATTAGCAAAGGTACTCTAATGAGTGACATTTTTGTTTATTGCGAATTATTATGGTCCAAGTATTTGGCACCAGTTCAACTCAATAACACAGAGTAAATAAAAGAAAGAAAGGCTTGCGTTTATATAGTGCTTTGGGACATTTCTGGAAAGTTATTCACTGCCTGCATTGTTGTTATGTAAGCAAACATGGCAGCCGTTTTTCAGACTGGAACATCCCACAAAGAGACCAGGAAAATTAGACCAGGTGGCCTATTTTTAGTGGCATCATCTGAGGGAGGAATGTTGGCCAAGACACCCGGAAAGCCCCCTGATCTTGTAATAGTGCCATGGGATCTTTGATGTCCAGCTTTGCTCTTTTTGATTAAACAAATTGACTGTAAATTAATAAAACTTCAAATAAAACTTAACAAATTAAATTAAAATTGCCTTGGCCGGGGTGATGATGCACTCCAGTCCCCGCAGCGCCCACCGGTCGCGGAAGGCCTCGAGCGTGCCGGCGGACACCGCGTGCTCCATCTCCAGCGCCACCCTGGCGCGAACATAGCCGCGGAAGAGAGGCAGGCAATCGGGCCGAACGACCGCCCGCTGCCTGGACCTGTTTATGGCTACCTTCGCCAGGCCCAGGAGCAGTCCTACGAGGAGGTCCTCCGATCTGCCCGCTCCCCTCCGCACCGGGTGACCAAAGATCAGGAGCGTGGGACTGAAGTGCAGCCAAAAATCGAGGAGCAGCCCCTTCAAATAGTGAAAGAGGGGCTGCAACCTCTCGCATTCCGTGTAAATATGGAAAACGGACTCCTCTAGGCCGCAGAAAAGGCAGGCGGCCTGGGAGTCCGTTGATGTCCAGCTTTGATGGAGCAGGTAGATGGGGCCTCGACCAAAGGATAGTGCCTCTAGCAATGTAGCACTCGCTCGGTACTGCACTGGCGAGTTAGCCGAGATTATGAGCTCCTGAGCAAGGCCTGAAGATTCGATTTTTATTTTTACTTGCAGGGCAATTTTTCTTTTTTTTTAAAAAAAAAAGGTCTTTAAAGACTTCCCATGTTTACTCAAACTGCTTGGACCCAACTGCTTCATGCTTTGTAGTATTCAAGAAAAATCCCAATAAAGTTTAGTTGGGGGGGAAAAAACCTGATGTGCCTCAGTAGCAAAGCACACAGAGAAACATATTTTTTACGCAGCGAGTTGTTGTGATCTGGAACGCGCTGCCTGAAAGGGCGGTGGAAGCAGATTCAACAGTAACTTTCAAAAGGGAATTGGATAAATACTGGGAAAAGGAAAAATTAGCTTGGCTATGGGGAAAGAGCAGGATTAATTGGAGAGCTCTACCAAAGAGCCGGCACAGGCACGATGGGCCGAATGGCCTCCTCCTGTGCTGTATCATTCTGTGATTCAATGAAGGCATTTTGACACCACAGCAAAATGCAGTGTTGGACCACTGGCCCTCAGTTACTGGGGGAACAAGCGAGTGTGTTCCTACCACAGGGAGTGGTTGAGGCGAATAGCATAGGTGCATTTAAGGGGGAATCCGGATAAACACATGAGGGAGAAAGGAATAGCAGGATCTGTTGATAGGGTTTGATGAAGGAGGGTGGGAGGAGGCTCGAGTGGAGCATAAACACCGGCACGGACCAGTTGTGTCGAACGGCCTGTTTCTGTGCTGTAACTTCTCTATGTAATGCAGAAGCCAGATGCTGCCAAGTGGGTTCACATTCAATCAGGGAAGCTTTGTACTTAAAGAGTTAACTGAATGGAAAATGGGCCGTTGCCCAGGTTTGTGAAATTATGGAGCCTGGGCTGGGGAAGAACTTCATAATGATTAACTGGTCCATTTTTAGTTGTGTGCTGGCACCAGTGAGCTCTCACAGTAATAGCCATGAAGTGGTTTCAGTTGAATAGTGGAGTGTCTGGCTCCATTTTAGCGGCGCTACTGAAGGTACTTTTAAGTCTGCACTCCTCGGGTCTGCAAAGGATCACTCGGCAGCTGAAGAGTGCCGCTGCCTGTCTTGAGAGGCTGTTGCAAGGCCTCCTTCCCCTCCTCTGTGGTGGAAGCCCTGGTTTTTGAGTCAGTGATGCAGCTTCAGGAACAGAAACCGGGCAGTATTGCAAACACCGTCTGGTGCCAACCCAACTTCGTAGGAAGTGCCTCAGCTGAGAGATGGTCTTTCTAGGAAATAAAACGTGAGAAGGACTCCGACCATTGTTCCAACTTCATGCTCTGAAAATATTTTTCCTATATGTATAAAAAATAAATTCCCTCCTTTTCTCCCATTTCTGACAGCAATGATTCAAATTGAGGTCCAGTTCCAATGGGTTTGTCTGTTCTTGGTACTTCATCCAAGTGCCCTTTCTCCATGTGTTGGTGTAGATGGTAGAAAGCTATTCCTCCACAGAAGGCATCACAACTGAGTCCAACATTTTTCCCTTAATGGCCCTGGGGCTTTTCTCTGTTTCATTGGCGCCTCCCAGGAGATTACATGGCCTGTGGGGGGAGGGGGGCAGGAGGGGGTGGGGTTTCGGAAAGGAGTCACGATGCTCAGGCCATCATGGTGTGGGGCAGGATTGATGGACCAGCTGGTCTTTTCCTGCCTGTTAATTTCATATGTTCCTAAGTTCTCTCTCTCTCTCTCTCTCTCTCACTCATTCTCTTTCTCTCTCTCTCTCCTTTCTCTCTCCTTTCTTTCTCTCTCGCTCTCTCTCTCCTTTCTCTCTCTCTCCTTTCTCTCTTTCTTTCTCGCGCATTCTCTCATTCTCTCTCATTCTCTCATTCTCTCTCATTCTCTCTCATTCTCTCTCATTCTCTCTCATTCTCTCATTCTCTCTCTCTCTCATTCGCTCTCATTCTCTCTCATTCTCTCTCTCTCTCATTCTCTCTCTCATTCTCTCTCTCTCTCATTCTCTCTCTCTCTCATTCTCTCTCTCTCTCTCTCTCTCTCTCTTTCTCTCTCTCTCTCTCACATTCTCTCCCTCCAGCTGGGATCACTGTATTTTGGGGGAGGGCGGATGTTGAACTTGCAATAAGTTCAGCATCAAATTCCGCAGCCAACCATAAAATATAAGCTAGCAAATTAATAAAATGTTTTTGTTCTTTGATTGATGCGAGGTGAAATTGTATCTATAATATCATACGTGAAAGAGACTCTGAGCAGCTGATGCCAATGGGCTCCTGCCTATTGAACGGGTCTGGGGCTGCGATCCGGTGCTCCCAGCAGGGAGCGCAGGATTGTGAAATCGCTCCATGTTGTCAAATGCTTCTTCTGTTGTCCTGGTCTGAGTCACCGGCTGCGCATTTCATATCTGCAGTCACGGTGTGCCTGGGTTACTAGTCCCCGGGTGCCATCAGTCAGACTTTTAGAACCTTTCCCCAGGTGGTCATTCCTCACCTGTGAGCTGAGACGGCAAGTGTCGGCGGGCTATTTGGCCATGTGGGGCATTGCAGCCCAGCCAATATCCTGCCCTTGCTCAATATTGACCAACATGCACTTTCCCCTGGGGGGGGGGGGTCACTGGGTTAGGAGCAGGAACCGTAACTGATTTTCCCCTGTCCTGCTCATTTATATCGTGCCTTGACACTCAACTTCTCGCACACACTGAATTATTTTGGGGGTTCAGTGACTTGTTATGTCGGCAAAGGCTGATGTCACCCAGAGTGGCAATTGGAGGGCACTGAGGCCAGTTGTGGCCGTGCCAGGACCCTGGTGGAGCAGGCTCGAAGGGCCGAATGGCCTACTCCTCCTATTTCTTATCAGCCAGCTCAACACAGACCATGTAATGATCCTGTGACGACCACCCCCCCTCCCGATCTGTCAAGGAAAAGAAAGAACTTGCATTTCTACAGCGCCTTTCACAACCTCAGGACGTCCCAAAGCGCTTTACAGCCCATTAAGTACTTTCGAAGTGGAGTCACTGTTGTAATGTAGGAAACGTGGCAACCGATTTGCGCACAGCAAGCTCCCACAAACAGCAATGTGATAATGACCAGAGAATCTGTTTTGGTGATGACATGAAGGATAAATATTGGCCAGAGCACAGTTTCACCCTGGCCTTTACATTTACTGAGTCATCGGGGGTCCTGTATCCAAATATAGACAGGAGCGTTCATGTCCCTACTTGTGGAATCATTCTAAGGACCACGTAAGTGTTGCCATGCTTGGGATGGGTGAAATGCAGAGATCGTCCCATGGTCGGCAGAGGAGAAACTATGGGCGCACAGTGGGTGTACAGGGCTCTTGTTTTTATTACAGATTACCAGACAGCGCCCACACGCACTGGTGCGGCATCTCATGGGCAAATGGCTTATGGGGGTATTAGCGGAGTATGTGGGGGCAGAATGATGCAGTGCCCTGTCAACCGTGGCTCAAGTTGTAGCGCTCTCGCCTCGGAGTCAGAAGGTTGTGGGTTCAAGTCCCGCTCCAGAGACTTGAACATATAATCCAGGCCAACACTCCCAGTGTTGTACTGAGGGAGCGCTGCACTGTCGGAGGTGCCGTCTTTCGGATGAGACGTTAAACCGAGGCCCCGTCTGCGCTCTCAGGTTGGATGTAAAATGTCCCATGGCCACTATTTCGAAGAGGAGCAGGGGAGTTCTCCCCGGTGTCCTGGGCCAATATTTATCCCTCACTCACCCGATAATCTGGTCATTATCGCATTGTTGTTTGTGGGAGCTTGCTGTGTGCAAACTGGCTGCCACATTTGCTACATTACAACAGTGACTACAATTCAAAAGTACTTCATTGGCTGTAAAGCGCTTTGGGACGTCCTGAGATTGTGAAAGGCGCTGTAGAAATGCAAGTTCTTTCTCCCTCTTTAATAGGAAGGCCCGCGTGCCGTGCGGGTCAGCATGTTTGACGCCGATGCCTGTTTGCAACATTCCTTCAAACGCAGCCAGCGACTTTCAGTTTAGAAACCTCTCTCTGAACTCTTGCTGATCAAAAGTCACATTGTTCTCGGGCGCCTGCGAGACTCCAGGGCTCGGAGTGACTGCTGGAGTTCAGCGATCCGCTCCCTGCTAACCGCTCACGCTGCACTGTGGCTAGAACCTTCGAGTCACGCTGGCTCCGATCGCGCGTTGCCCCCTGAGTGTTGCACTGAGCCCTGCCAACCAGGAAGGCCCCCGCTTCGATGCCGCTCCCTAACCAGTATTGAAGAAGCCGATCTCGCCGCGAGTGGGAACGGGGCGCGACTGCTGTTGGTTCTGGCGGCCCTGAGCTAGCGAGGCGATGGGAATGAGCCAGGATTCTGCACTCTGAACCCCATCCCCGCCGCAGAGTGAGTGTGTGTGTGTGGGGATTGGGGTGAAGACTGTATCGAGGTTGGCTGTCATGATGAATAAGATAGACTTTCATTTCTACAGCGCCTTTCAGAACCTCTGGACATCCCAAAGCCATTTACAGCCAATGAAGAACTTTTTGAAGTGTAGTCACTGTTGTAATGTAGGAAACGCGGCAGCCAATTTGCGCACAGCAAGCTCCCACAAACAGCAAAGTGATAATGACCAGATAATTCCCTCAGTACTGCACTGGGAGTGTCAGCCTAGATTTTTCTGCTCAAGTCTCTGGAGTGGGACTCGAACCCACAACCTTCAGTCTTCACCCCAATCCCCACACACACCCACTCTGTGGCAGGGATGGGGTTCAGAGTGCTACCCACTGAGCCCTGGCTGATAATATCGCCAGTTGCCACTTTTACTGGGCTCACACATGAAGAATGATCACTTGGGCGAGTGAGTGAACAGATAATCTTTCTATGCTTGTTCTATGGATGGAACTAAGAGTTCACAGTGCCCCAACAACAACTTGCATTTATACAGCGCCTTTAATGTAATTAAACGTCCCGAGGCGCTTCACAGGAGCGATTATCAAACAAAATTTGACACCGAGCCACATAAGGAGGTATTGGGACCAAAAGCTTGGTCAGAGAGGTAGGTTTTAAAGGAGGAGAGAGAGGCGGAGAGGTTTAGGGAGGGAATTCCAGAGCTTAGGGCCCAGGCAGCTGAAGGCACGGCCGCCAATGGTGGGGCGATTAAAATCGGGGATGCTCAAGAGACCAGAATTAGAGGAGCGCAGAGATCTCGGAGGATTGTAGGGCTGGGGGAGGTTACAGAGATGGGGCGGGGGGTGAGGCCATGGAGGCATTTGAAAACGAGGATGAGATTTTTTTTTTAAAGGGTCACCGTGAATCCCGGCTTGACTTTGCGCTGTGTGTGACGAGAGCTAACGGGGGTTATGGTATCTTCTACTCGCTGCAGTCCATTCAATCAGACCTCGGCAAACTTCCTATAGTATCCAGGGAAATGCGAGCCTCCCTCCATTTTTACATTCAGGGAATATTTTCTCAGCTCCAGCATTTCAAATTGGCAGCAGCAATTAAGAAACCCAAGCCCGTTGATATAAAAGTGCTCGCACAGTAAAGATCGTGTGACGGAAAGAAGATCAGCGTGGATTGCAACCTATAAAAATACAGAAGAGTAAACTATCTTTGTCAGTTTGCGAGCGGAGTTTCTAATTGATTGAACTGGCGGGTCTCCTGTGGCATTGCTCACAGTGAGTCGGTGAATGCGACTCCCTAACATTGGCCTGCGAAATCCCCGCAGCAAACGTCCCATTCACAGCAGAGCCAGAGACACCGTACCTCCCCAGCCTGTCTCCCACAGCAGGATTTCTCCCCTGTTTCTCCTTGTGAGCCCCTCCCATGTTTAGTAAGGCAGCTCTGTCCCTCACCTCTGCATCAACCACTCCCCCACCCCCAAACAGGCTGTCACTCTCCGTCCCTGAAACACATCTGCCCTTTGTGCCCCAGCTGGAAAGGCTTTCTTTTGCTTTGCCTCCTAACGTATCCGGCTCTCTCGCCTCTTGCTCGCTTCTCGCGCTCTCTCTCTCTCTCTCTCCATCTCTCTTCTCTCCTACTTGTTTCTGCTGTACTTTCTCGTCTCCTCCCTCCCCCACCCCCCTTCCATTTCTTGCAGTGTTTGCATTAATGCAATGTGGAGTTTGGGGGGGGAGGGGGGGGGGGGGCGGTGTTGAGGAGAAAACACGGTGCAGGGGATGGTGCTGGAATTTGAGGTCTGGAGGCATTGTTGTCCTGGGAGTGCCAAATTTGGCCCAATTCTTTGCTGGTGGGGGGGCGGGGGCGGCACTGTAAACCTTGATATTCAGAGACCCGGCAGTGCACACTGGCTGTTTGTGGAAAGGATCATGTGCAAGTTTATGGAACGTTGGTCACTTTTTTGGGGGTAAATATTTTCATGTTATTTGGTCAGTTTTATCTTGGGATTGCAGTGAGGGGCTGTTGATGGCGGCTGTAACACAATTTTCCCTTTGCTGGAATGTGATTGGGTAGAATTTTCCCTTTGGGGAATGTGATTGGGTAGAATTTTCCCTTTGGGGAATGTGATTGGGTAGAATTTTCCCTTTGGGGAATGTGATTGGGTAGAATTTTCCCTTTGCTGGAGTGATTGGGTAGAATTTTCCCTTTGGGGAATGTGATTGGGTAGAATTTTCCCTTTGCTGGAGTGATTGGGTAGAATTTTCCCTTTGGGGAATGTGATTGGGTAGAATTTTCCCTTTGCTGGAATGTGATTGGGTAGAATTTTCCCTTTGCTGGAATGTGATTGGGTAGAATTTTCCCTTTGCTGGAGTGTGATTGGGTAGAATTTTCCCTTTGGGGAATGTGATTGGGTAGAATTTTCCCTTTGCTGGAGTGTGATTGGATAGAATTTTTCCTGGAGAGGTTTTGCCCAATGTGATTGGCAGATAACAGGAATGGAAAATAAGCAGTTGGTAAGGAGAAAGACACAGCACCATAAACAGTTATCCAAAGAACGAGAAGAAGGAAGCTTAACAAATAGACTTGATGGGATTGGTCACAATGCAAAATGTGGTGACAAATGAAAGTTTACAATAAATAGAAAGACTTGCATTTATATAGCGCCTTTCACGACCACCGGACGTCTCAAAGCGCTTTACAGCCAATGAAGTACATTTGAAGTGGAGTCACTATTGTATTGTAGGAAATGCGGCAGCCAATTTGCCCACAGCAAGGTCCCACAAACAGCAATGTGATAATGACCAGATAATCTGTTTTTGTTATGTTGGTTGAGGGATAAATATTGGCCAGGACACCGGGGATAACTCCCCTGCTCTTCTTCGAAATAGTGCCATGGGAATAGAGGAACATTTAAGAATAACTTTCCCCAACAATGGGGATCATCATTCAGTTACTGGCCAATTAGAGTCCAGGTTTTTGTTCGATAGTTTAGTCCTTTTTTATTTGCGATGGATTGGGTGCAGAATTGGGGTAATGCCCCAATTTGCGCGCTCGTAAAGAGGGGGATCCCCAGAATCTCCGTCTCTTGCTCCTGCTCTTGTGGTGCATTTTACAGATGTCAAGAAAAAACACGGCACAGTTTAAGGTCACAATGGTGACCTCTTCCTGCAACTCCCCCCACCCCCCCCCCAGAATGCATTGACTCCTTGCTGAGGTACAAGTCCATAGATCAATGAAACCTAGTGTCTTCTGGTCTGTAACCCTATCTCTGCAACCTCCTACAACCCTCCGGGATCTCTGCGCTCCTCCAATTCTGGCCTTTTGCACATCCCCGATTTCCATGGCTCCACCATTGGCGGCCGTGTCTTCAGCTGTCTAGGTTCTAGAATTTCCTCCCTAAACCTCTCTACCTCTCTACCTCACTCCTTTTTAAGATGCCCCTTAAAACCTACCTCTTTGACCAAGCTTTTGTCACCTGCCCTAATATCTCTTTATGTGGCTGGGTGTCAAATTTTGTTTGATAATCGCTCCTGTGAAGCGCCCTGGGACGTTTCACTACTTTGAAGGCGCTATATAAATGCCAGCTGTTGTACGGTTCAGCTACTCACTGAGCCATCGAGGGGAGTGTGATGGTGACTCACTTTCTGTGGCAGCGTTGAGAGAAATCGCCGCACGAGATGGTGCCCCATGTTGTCAGAGGCACTGCGTCATTGAATATCGCGGCTGCTTGAGAAAGGCGAGCCTCCGCCAGCACTTTACATCTGCAGTGAAAAGCTCCCGTATCCCTCCGACTCCCTGCCCCGCAAAACAAATCTAATCCCTTTTTCCATTTTCCAAATTGGTCCTGAGGGGGTGACCTCTGCGATTTGCAGTGGCTGTTTCACGCATGCCGTAGAGTATTTTCTCTTCTTCTCTTTCCCCCCCTCCCCCCCACCCCCCAATCTTCCCAGTTTTCTATCCTCTCCTGAAGGGGCTAACCCACGTAGGGGCATAGGTCCCACGTTCAACAACCTCCCCACCATACCTTGTCCAGTTGCCCATTCTTTATACGCAAGCCGGGGCCGTGATTGTTGGCGGGCTATTCGACTACAGGAGCATCACAGCCGAGTCTGATGATGCCCTCGCCTCAGGAGGAGATATTTTTAGGTCTGATTTCTCTCTCTTTTACCCCCCCCCCCCCCCTTCCCCAACCACTCATGGGCCAATTGCTGCACCCACACCACTGCCCCAACTGCGTAAACATCGGGGCAAATGTTACCGTTTTCAACAGTCATAAATAATTTTAATGGCCAAGAAACCGCGCCCGCCTCGAATTGGATCGCATCCAAATTTCTAACACACACAGGTTTTGTACTGGCGGAGTCAAATTGTAAAATTTATTCCATCTTTCCCAAAATATGGTCAAAAATATAATTTTTCTTTCTTACGATGTATAACGTCCTTCAGCCAACTCCTGCTGACAGGGAACGGATGGCCCATTGCTCCTTCTCCCACAATCCGAGGATCCCACGGTTACACTGTCCCGGTGCACAGGTTGGAAGGCTGTCGGTCAGAGGCCTCTCTCCCGGGATCGACTCCCTCGGGAGCCTGTCGGTCGGAGGCCTCTCTCCCGGGATCGACTCCCTCGGGAGCCTGTCGGTCGGAGGCCTCTCTCCCGGGATCGACTCCCTCGGGAGCCTGTCGGTCGGAGGCCTCTCTCCCGGGATCGGCTCCCTCGGGAGCCTGTCGGTCGGCCGGCGCCCGTCTCACGGCCGTAACGAAGCGTCAGTCGGAAAGTCTGGCTGAAGTTGCTCGATGGTAGGCTAGCTGGTGCCCGATGGGGGTTTTTCCCAGCGCTGCTATTTAAAGAGCAAGGGACAGTGTAGACGACAGTTGCTGGGCAGGCATCTTGCTGTGGGGCATTGCAAAGACAGTTGTTCACTGGACGGGATCCAGTAAACACAGAACTCTGGCTAGCAATTTAAAAGCAATGGGACCGGCCACCTATTGAGGCTGTCATGAGTTGGGAATAGTATTCCCTGAGTGCTGTAATAGATCATCCTTTGACATCAACGTTCACACAAATATAGACTTTTTTTGGGCCTTTCTTTTATGGCCTTGTGGTCTTTAACATTTTTTTTTGTTGTTTCCACAAACTGCCTCCTCCTCAGTTTTCTCGCTTTCCCTCCTGAAGGTGCTGAGTCCCGACAGGGTATGGGTTCCACAGGCACTGGCAGCTTCCCAGTACCTCATGGAAATGACTGTTCCTCGCGTGTAACCCTTGACCGTGCATGACAGTAGGCTGTTCAGCTCTGGCTCAGTTGGGTCGCTCTCTCACCTCTGAGTCAGAAGGTTGTGGGTTCAAGTCCCACTCCAGAGACTTGAGCACAAAAATCTTGGCGAACACTCCCAGTGCAGTACTGAGGGAGTGCTGCACTGTCGGAGGGGCAGATCTGAGGGAGCGCCGCACTGTCAGAGGGGCAGTACTGAGGGAGCGGCGCACTGTCGGAGGGGCAGTACTGAGGGAGCGCCGCGCTGTCGGAGGTGCCGTCTTTCAGATCATGTAACTGGAATGAAGTTTCTTGGAACGTCTTTCGGATGAGACGTTAAACCGAGGCCCCGTCTGCTCTCTCAGGTGGACGTAAAAGATCCCGCGGCATTATTTCGAAGAAGAGCAGGGGGAGTTTAAAGTAAAACAAATTTTACATTGCTGTTTGTGGGAGCTTGCTGTTGGCAAATTGGCTGCCGCATTTCCTACAATACAACAGTGACTGCACTTCAAAAGTCCAGTGGTGGTGAAAGGCGCTATAGAAATGCAAGTCTTCTGTCTGTCTTTTATTTGCTCGCCTCACCCAATGTCCACACGAGATCGCGGGATGGCCGCGCGGGGGAGATCGCTGGATAACAACAAGAGGGGGGGACCTTGGTTGATGGAATTTGTTCATCCTGGTGCCCCGCCCTTTAGTCGAGAGCCACTGTGGTCAGTCATAGTCGGATTGTCCCAGATGAGATCAGATAACTCGGTACAGACTCGGTACCTGGATCAGCACAACGCCGGGCGTTGCATTAGCCCAGTGAGCCAGCGGGAGAGCTGGCCTTTTCAACTGTTGCAGTATTTAGCTGACGCCACGCTCACTCGGAACTGATGGAACGATTTTCTACACCAGCTGTGCCTGCCCAGGAAATGTCTAGCTGCCAGATACCTTTCACCCTGATGTTTTATCATCATTTCCAATCGACTTTGCAGAATTTATTTTCATTTGTGTCTCCTGTTTGCCACCCCATTCCAGCCCCCCCCACCCCCCCCCCCCCCCAAAAAGGCAGGACTGTCAATAAAGGGGATTGTGGATGAGTTGCAGGTTCGATCATGCGCTCAAGTGATGAGGAAATTCAAAGCACAGTCTGGGGGTGAGGGTGGGGGGGGAACTTTGTTACTAGACTCTTATTGTTTGGGTCAAGCACGGCTTTGCCAGAGGTCTCGGAATGGCTGACCTCTGATGGGCAGTGCCTGGCCAGAAGATCCCACGAGGAGGCACAAAGACATAGTTACATACCCATTGGCCGCGTTTCCTACATCACAACTGTGACTGCACTTCAGAATTGGATCATTGGCTGTAAAGCGCTTTGGAATTTCTTGAGGTCATGAAGTGCAAGTTCTTTTCTTTCCTTACACTCGAGATTGAACGCTCCAACACGCCAACTCTTACTCTGCATTAAGCAGGCGCTGCTGCAGGCCGGTCTTTAGTGTCCTGCGGTGTAAGGGAGACGGGAGTGGTGACAAATAGCTGCTTCTAAAGGCTCCAGGACCAGCCTGAAGCAGTAGCCGCCATTTGTATCTGCACGCCCCCCCCCCCCTCAATCCGTACGGACCAAACGGCGCAGCGGCACACGTTGTTGTTGTTTTCTGTTGTGGTGCAATGGGTGAAGCAACAAGGAAATCTTGGGCGCCGCTGCAGGGACGCCTCTCGTAACGTAAAGGAAGCACAGACGTTACAAAACCGGCGCGCTGTCGGAACCCGCGTTGCTGCGACAGAAAGTATAGAATCCCTTCACGAACCTGGCGTGCTGCCACCTGGACCACTTCACCATCCTGCTGCATCCCATTTTGGAGAAGACTTTTTTTTCTTTGCCCGTTTCATAGTGTTGGATGGTTTTCAAACTGGCGATCTTTTGTTCTTGAGAAATCTAGCACAAAGAAAAGGCAATCCATTGAGCTTTGGACACACTCCGGAGTCAGCCAAGAGTAGCTTTTCTTTGACAGGATTCTAATGGAGGTCTTTAAAAATTATGAAGGGGTTTGTTTGATCGGGCAGACGTAGAGAAGATGTTTCCACTTGTGGGCGAGACCAGAACTAGGGGCCATAAATATAAGATAGTCACTAATAAATCCAATAGGGAATTCAGGAGAAACTTCTTCACCCAGAGAGTGGTGAGAATGTGGAACTCGCTACCACATGGAGTGGTTGAGGCGAATAGTATAGATACATTTAAGGGGAAGCCAGATAAACACAGGAGGGAGAAAGGAATAGTGGGATACGTTGATGGAGCTGGATGAAGAAGGGTGGGAGGAGCCTCAGGTGGAGCAGAAACACCGGCATGGACCTGCTGGGCCGAACGGCCTGTTTTCTGTGCTGTAAATACTTTGTAATACTTGTAAATTCGTGGAACTGATGCGTAGGGTCATCTGCGCTTTGACAGACGGGTCCGACCTCCAGGCCCAAACCACAGTTACTGAGGATGCAGTAATGCTGTGGGATCTGGGAACTTCTGATTCTCAACAGTGACCACGTTTAAGGAACAGCTGTGGGTAGGGGGGTTATCCTCTGATCACTCTGTAGAATAAAATGGTAAACCACTTTATATAAAGAAATGCGTCGGGAGGGTTTTTGCTACCCCGTCGCACAGAGAGGGGACCTTCCTCTTGTAAGGGGCAACTTTTAAAAGGGCTCCTCTTTCTTTTCCCTTCCCTTCGACCGGACAGCCCAGCCAAACAACAACAGAAAAAAGGCTTACCACAGCCTTAATGAACTCCCTTTGCTTTGGGAGCAGCACTGATTATGCTGTGGTGACCCTTGGGTTCAGCTTGCTTTGTATAAACCGCTCCAGGCCTCAGTTAGTGGCTGTTTCCTTTCAATCGGAGGCCCTCTCTGTCAGGGTCATGACACTTGGCCTTTTGGAGAAAGCCATGTCACCCGGTTTGAAATATGGGGACCATTCTCCTGGCTTTTTTCTCTCTCTCTCTCTTTACCTTTTCAATCATGACTTCATTCCAGAGGTTTCGTTAACCCCCTACTGTCAGCTCCAAGCAAACAGTCACTCTATTTTCATTCCAGAAGATTGCAAGTGGGTAGCGGTTTCTTCGCAAGCGGACACTCTCTCATGGCAGTTGGTTGAAAACTTCCCAATGATTAGGACTTTTATATATAATGGTGAATGACCAGGGCAGCCCATTGTAAACTCCCGTATCCAAAGTATCTGGGTGTAGGGGAATGTGGGCCTGTTGTTGCTATGGTGACCATTTTAGATCAACTCCCAGAGTTCCAAGCAGCTCTTAATTGAAAATGACAACATTGCGAAATACAGACTTTTTCCCTTTTTGGTTTCCTGTGCATTTTCAGCCATGGGAACATCTTTGCCGACTGTGTAATTTGGACTTTGCAGTCTTTTTTAAAAGGGCGTATAGGTTGTAATTTTCATTGTTAAAACATGGGCTCACATTTTCAGCTACTGAACAGGATACTGGAACATCAAATTAGGGCCCAGTTTACAAGGCTTGGTATTGCCGTTTCAACTTTTTCTCTCTTTTTTCTTGACCAATTTCTCTCCCTCCTCACCTGACTATGTATTAATTAACCCCTGTTGGAGCTATGGCTTCAAAGGGGGCCTGTAGATCTCCACCGCCTCACCTAACTGATCATTCTTCAGGCGCAAACTCCGACGGTGCAGTGGATTTTGACTTTGCCCGATAGTGTAAAACGGGTGATGGCGAATCGGCGGCCCGTTTTTACATAGAAACATAGAAGATAGGAGCAGGAGTAGGCCATTCGGCCCCTCGAGCCTGCTCCGCCATTCAATGAGATCATGGCTGATCATCCAAACTTAGTACCCTGTACCTGCCTTCTCCCCATATCCCTTGATACCTTTAGCTTTAAGAAATATATCTAACTCATTCTTGAATATATTTAATGACTTGGCCTCAACTACCTTCTGTGGTAGAGAATTCCACAGGTTCACCACTCTCTGGGTGAAGAAATTCTTCCTCATTTCTGTCCTAAATGGCTTACCCCTTATCCTTAGATTATGACCCCTGGTTCTGGACTCTCCGACCATCGGGAACATTCTTGCTGCATCTAGTTTGTCCAGACCTGTCAGAATCTGATAGAATGATGCAGCGCAGAAGGCGGCCTTTCGGCCCATTGTGCCCGTGCCGGAGATAAACATCTCTCTCCATTTCTATTTCTGTTTTCCATTTCCATCTACCCCCAATGAGTTTCTCTTATGTTTTTTGACAGTGGTGGAAAGGCGTGGAAGGGGTAGCGTGACAGCAGAGCGTGACAGCAGAGCGCAATCCGGTTCCTTGCGCACTCTTCGCGCATGCACTTCCAGCAGGGGGTCCACTCGTGTCTAGACCTAGGGCACCGAGGCCAGCAGCAGCTGGTCTGGCTGTGATTACACCCATGGCGCAGGGATTGAACCGTGAGCCTTTAGGTCCGTATGGCTCCATCACACACCTTCTTTGCCAGCTGACCCCTGCCATGGTTTTTTGTGCCCACAAGAGCCTACCTGGGCATGTGTAGCTAACCTGTATAGCCAGCACATACAGAAAAACAAAGGAGGGATATATTGGTCTCGGAGGGGGTGCAACACAGATTCACCAGAATGATACCGGGGGCCAAAATAACGAGGACAGGTTGCTTAGACTGAGCTTGTATTCCCTTGAGAATAGAAGATTGAGGGGTGATCTGATTGAGGTGTTTAGGATGATTAAAGGATTTGATATGGTAGATAGAGAGAGAAGCTGTTTCCTCTGGTGGGGAGAGTCCAGAACAAGGGGGCATAACCTTAAAATTAGAGCCAGGCCGTTCAGGGGTGATGTCAGGAAGCACTTCTTCACACAAAGGGTGGTGGAAATCTGGAACTCTCTCCCCCAAAAGCAGTTGAGGCTGGGGGGGGGTCATTGAAAATGTCAAAACTGAGATTGATAGCTTTTTGTTAGGCAAGGGCATGAAGCGTTACGGAACCAAGGCGGGTAGATGGAGTTAAGATACAGACCAGCCATGATCTAATTGAATGGCAGAACAGGCTCGAGGGGCTGAATGGCCTCCTCCTGTTCTAAAACAAAATCAGACTTGGACAAGCACACGTACAATGACGGACAGGAAAAGACCTTCTGGTCAATTCAGCCTGTCGTCTCGTAGTTTGTGACACCTTGCGCATCACAACATATACACTCCCTGCTTCCGGGAAGCATCCGGGAAGGCGCTGAACACCTCGAGTCTCTTCGCCGGGAGCAAGCGGAAGCCAAGCGCAAGCAGCGCAAGGAACACACGTCAGCCCAAGCACCCCACCCACCCGCCCCTTCAACCACCGTCTGCCCCACCTGTGACAGAGACTGTAGGTCCCGCATTGGACTCATCAGTCACCTGAGAACTCATTTTTAATGTGGAAGCAAGTCATCTTCAGTTCCGAGGGACTGCCTAAGAAGTAAGAAGAGACACTCCCTCCCCCACCCGAAGCCATGTGATCTGGGAGAGGCGAAAAAACAGATTTTTAAAAATCCATGCCAATTTGGGACAAATCGGGCAAATTCCTCTCCAATCCCCCCCTCCCCGGAGACCACTCTGACCCGGATTAATGTTATTCAGCGTCTACCTTTTGTACCAGGTGATCTCCGCCCCAGCCAGAAACCGGTCCAGCTCTCGCTGGAAGGAATTCAGTGAATCGGCGTCCACCGCACGAGCTGGCAGCCTGTTCCCCAGGTCCACTATTCTCTGGGGAAACGAATCTAGCCACGAAACTATCCTAGCCACGTGCTAATGAATTTTTTTTTTTTAAAAAGAAAGACTTTGCATTTCTATAGCGCCTTGTCATGACCGGATGTCCCAAAGTGCTTTACAGCCAATGAAATACTTTTGAAGTGTAGTCACTGTTGTAATGCAGGGCTTTGGGGGAAAGGGCAGGGGAGTGGGACTAACTGGATTGCTCTTTGAAAGAGCCGGTGCCGACTCGATGGGCCGAATGACCTCCTTCTGTGCTGTACTATTCTATGATTCTCTCTCATATTACACACACACACGAAACTGTCCCCTGGCATTGCTCAACACAAGTCAGAGAATAGGCTGTTCGATAACGGTAGGTTTTTATCAACAAAGGGTGATGGAGAAATTGTGTGATGCCGGATGTGTGCTATACATGAGACTTTTAATATATTAATAGATTTGCAATTCGCTACAAACAGAAAATCTTCCCCTAAGATAGTTCCGCATGAGAATTGCCTTGAGTTTTATTTAGTTTTTGCCTGTGTGACTTTGTTTGAGGCACGCGGTCTTTGTTGAAAGCCCTTGGTTTGATCTTGTCCCGAGTTGGCTGACCTGCAGCAATGGAGGTGTTTACTCTTGGGCTCAGAGACCCGAGGTTAGGGAGGAAGAAACACAGCCCGGGTTTCCCGTCCGATTGCTATCTCTGGTCCCTTGTTGGGGTGTTGGGAGTTTGTGGGCCTTTGGGTTTCAGGCTCAGTTGTGGTGCCCCTTCCGATTGGCGAACATAAGAATTAGGAGCAGGAGTCGGCCGTACGGCCCCTCGAGCCTGCTCCGCCATTCAGTAAGATCGTGGCTGATCTTTGACCACAACTCCACTTTCCTGCCCTATCTCCATATCCCTTGATTCCCCTAGAGTCCAAAAATCTATCGATCTCAGCCTTGAATATACTCATCGACTCAGCCCTTTGGGGTAGAGAATTCCAAAGATTCACAACCCTCTGAGTGAAGAAATTCCTCCTCATCTCAGTCTTAAATGGCCGACCCTTATCCTGAGACTCTGCCCACTAGTTTTGGCTCTCCAGCCAGGGGAAACAACCTCTCAGCATCTACCCTGTCAAACCCCCTCAGAATCTAATATGTTTCAATGAGATCACCTCTCATTCTTCTAAACTCCAGAGAGTACAGGCCCATTCTACTCAATCTCTCCTCATAGGACAGCCCTCTCATCCCAGGGATCAATCCAGTGAACCTTTGTTGCACCGCCTCTAAGGCAAGTATATCCTTCCTTAGATCAAGATATTCACACATGAAGAATGGGCACTTTGGGGGTGGTGAGATACCACAGGGGCAACTGGTATTAGTGAAGTATGAGTCAACACTTTTGGGAGGAGGAAGGAAGGGAAGTGTTCAATGAGAAACCGGTTGGTTTATAAATAATTAAGACTTGGGCCTACAAATAGCCAACACCTTCAGGGCTAACACTGATGTCATTGAGTGCAGTGTTTTATTGAGAAATATCACACGTCGTCAAAAAGACTTTGCCCAAGGTGTTTTCTCTGTGATTATTACTAATGTCACACACACCTCTGCTATATATGTAGTAGCTACAGTATCTCTGCGTCATTCAGTTGTACAAGTCCCAGTGTTACTCTCGTCAATAATCTCATTATTTCAGAAAGGGGAGATTGAAGCCAATCAGCCGTCTACCCAGAATGGATTCGGTGAAGAGATTCTACAGCCGTGACATGAATGGGTGTTTGGGGAGATTTCAAAAGTAACTTGGCGGTGCTCGTTGAGTTAGAAAGACCCGTCGCATTGCTGTTTCTGTAACCCAGCAGTGCTTGGCGAGTTTAAACACTTCACGTTGGCAAACTTTTGCGCCAGAAATAACGGGCAAGAGTTGTTGGCCTGCCAGCAGAGCGGTGTGGCCGATGTTTCATGGGCTGATTTATCGGATGTCTGCTTCACATTGGCTCTGGGGTGGATAGACTGTTGTCATGACGCTGTGATCCTTTGATGTTTAGCTCTTGCAATTGGAAGGCGGGGCAGAAAGAAAGACAGACTTGCATTTCTACAGCGCCTTTCACGACCTCCGGACATCCCAACAAGCTTTACAGCCAATGAAGTACTTTTTGAAGCGTAGTCACTGATGTGATGTAGGAAAGGCGGCAGGCAATTTGCGCTCAGCAAGCTCTCATGAACAGCAATGTGGCAATGGTCAGATAAACTGCGATGTTGATTGAGGGGATAAATATTGGCCAGGACACTGGGGAGAACTTCGACATAGTGCCGTGGGATCTTTTACGTCCACCCGAGAGAGCAGACGGGGCCTCGGTTTAACGTCTCATCCGAAAGACGTTCCAAGAAACATTCATTCCAGTTACATGATCTTCACGATTCTTTCAAGTGAAGATCAAGTAACTGGAACAAAGTTTCTTGGAACCCTCCTCCTGTGCCTGCTTTGCGGGGGGTGCAGGGGTGGGTTTGAGTGCTAACTTGCACCAACTTTGGGTGTGTGGTGCCAACTACTTGGTGATTGGACTTTCAGGCGCAGAGTCATGGCGAGGCTTTGAGCAGAAGCTTTGCCTGACGGATGGGATATGAACACTGGAGGGAGTGTGGTCAGTATCCGAGCCCTGTGGGCAGGTTGGCATTTAGCCTTTCAGCCAGAGATAGAGTGAACACATGCAGCACAGAAACAGGCCATTCGGCCCAACTGGTCTATGCCGGTGTTTATGCTCCACACAAACGCCCTCCCTCCCTCTGAGTCAGAAGGTCGTGAGTTCAAGTCCCACTTCAGAGACTTGAGCACATAATCTAGGCTGGCACTCCCAGTGCAGTACTGAAGGAGCGCTGCACTGTCGGAGGTGCCGTCTTTTTTGGATGAGATGTCAAACCGAGGCCCTGTCTGCCCCATCGGGTGGATGTGCAAGATGAAACGAGTTCTTCTCGGAGTCCTGGGCCAATATTTATCCCTCAACCAACAGCACTGAAAAAAACATTATCTGGTCGTTGTCACATTGCTGTTTGTGGGAGCTTGCTGTGCGCAAATTGGCTGCCTGCGTTTCCTACATTGCATCAGTGACTACACTTTAAAAAGTACTTCATTGGCTGTGAAGCACTTTGGGATGTCCTGAGGTCATGAAAAGCGCTGTAGAAATGCAAGTCTTTCTTTAATTCATCTACCGCCAGCTGCATATCCGGTACAGTGAGAAGCAAACTGGGAGACGTGGTAGAACAATACAGAGCTGCCACAGAGTTAGCAAAAGTCACACTTCAGCTTTAGTGCGGAGTGACTTAATTTCTTGTGTGACTCTCTTGATTCATTCCCTCAAATTGCTTCCCCGCCACAACCTTCACCGGTGTCGGGCCTGTACCCATCAGTACTTCACCCCAGTGTTACGGAGCTCAATTTTCCCTCCAGACACAACCCAGGTTTGGCAGGGAAACTACCTATAATTGTATGCTTTTCACAGTTCAATTGAAGATCATACAAAATTTCACACACCCACCAGTGCGCTTTACTGAAATTCGCGTGCCAGCATTAAGACGCTTTTTAAAAAATTACACATTAAATTGGCAGAAACCTTAAAGTAAAAACAAATTTCCCCCCCCCCCCCCCCCCCCCCCCCCGCCCCTCAGGAAGTCATAAATGACTAAGATACTAATAAAGCGAGGGAAACTCGCATTGTGTGGACCTACAGAGAGATTTAATTAGAGGCCTTAACTGCAAAGCTAACCCTGAGTCCAAAAGTAGCCGCAACCTTCAGCCTTTCACGCTGAGGAATTTCAGGAATTTTCATTATTTTCAGTGGGAATTTGACGGGCCCGAATTGTAGAGAAGAGTTAATGCTGGGCTACCCCTGAAAGATGCAGTCAGTGCCCGGCGGAGTGGCCTCTAGTATATGTGGGAACTGAATGGCCATTGTGTGCGTGCGTGAGAGTGAGAGAGAATCTTGCTGTCTGTCGTACAGACTCTTGTCACTATTTCTGTCACACATTCTCACACGCGCATGCTGTCTCTGCCCAAACATGCTCATGTGGTCACACTAATCCTTCCCCGCGTGTGCACACTCGTCATGGGTACAGCCCCTCGGAACCCCCGCCTCTTGCTGACCCCGAAAACCAAGCTAAGGGGAGTGGGATCGCAGCTTTAATTCTGACCTCCGACAATGACTATACTTCAAAAGTACTTCATTGGCTGTAAAGCGCTATGGGACGTCCTGATGTCATGAAAGGTGCGATAGAAATGCAAGACCTTTCTTTATCTGCTCTAAGTGTTGATCAATTCACTGTAAAAACTGAATGACCCCACACAAGACACAGTGCTAGATAGAAAAGAAAGGGCAGGAGTCACAATCCTTGGAGTACCTCAGTAGGAATAGCAACTTTTGGGTTTTATTGTTTTGTATATATATTTAATGTATCTCTAGTTAACCATCACCCTAGAGCTCGCTGACCTACATTGGCTCATGGTCCAGCAGTGCCTCTTTTTTTAATGCTCATCCATATGTGCAAATCCCTCCATGGCCTCCTCGCCCCTCCCTATCTCCGTAACCTCCTCCAACCCTCCGCGCTCCTCCAATTCTGGCCTCTTGCGCATCCCCGATTTTGATCGCTCCACCATTGGCGGCTGTGCCTTCAGCCGCCTGGGCCCTGAGCTCTGGAATTCCTTCCCTAAACCTCTCCGCCTCTCTTCCTTTTAAGACGCTCCTTAAAACCGACCTCTTTGAGACCCAGCCTGTCCTAATATCTCCTCATGTGGCTCTGTGTCTGATTTTCTTTGATAATCGCTCCTGTGAAGCGCCTTGGGACGTTTTACTACATTAAAGGCGCTGGATAAATGCAAGTTGTTGTTGTTGTTTTTGCTTCGGATAAATCGCTTCTTGCTCTTGGTCATGAGAGAGGCACAAGGACTGTGAGGCCATGCACTCGATGAGCTTGGCTGTCTTTCTCACTGAGCCGATGGGTGGGAGATGGCCAAGGGAAGTGGTTTTGATGGCTTGGAATGCACTGTGTCTTTGAGATTAACTCGTAATGAGGTCTGGACGAAGGCCATCGCAAAGGCTATGAAGAGATAAAGTAATAAGAGGGACAGCAAGTGTTGGGGGAAGGAAGAGTTGGAATCTGCTGAGGCTGGGGGGGGGGGGAGGAGGGTGCCGGAGTGAATGATTTATTGAGCTGAATTACCCTGTTGCCGGAGATGCATATTCTTGGCATCCATTAATACTCACTTACTAGAGAAGTGCCCTAAACTTATCGGACAGTTTTGGCAAATGGAGTTGGAAAAAGTACACAGGAATTAAAGCTTATAAATGTTTTTCTCTTCTAGCCCAAAAACATAGAGCTTTTAAAAAAAAAATGTAAGTTTGTGCATTTTGAATTGGATACTTGGGGCATAATTGAAAAAATCTGGATTGAGACAAGTTGCTTTCTCTCCCGTGTTTAGCCCTTTCCGAACTCCGTCCCGGATGAGGTGGGTTTGCGACTCCGTAATAAGAATGTTCTTGAGGTGGCAACATCCCACTGGAGAAGCCCCCCTCTCCTTCAAGGTGCTTTTTGAAAAGCAACTGAGACTTACTTATTTTTTAATGAGATTCTTGTTGTTGGGCTGGTTGTTACTTGGCTCGGAGGTGCCGTCTTTCGGATGAGACGTTAAACCGAGGCCCCGTCTGCCCTCTCGGGTGGACGTAAAAGAAGAGCAGGGGGAGTTCTCCCCGGTGGCCTGACCAATATTTTATCCCTCAATCAACATCGCTTAAAAAAAAAAACATTATCTGGCCATTTATCACATTGCTGTTTGTGGGAGCTTGCTGTGCGCAAATTGGCTGCCGCGTTTCCTACATTACAACAGTGACCACACTTCAAAGAGTACTTCATTGGCTGTAAAGAGCTTTGGGACGTCCTGAGGTCGTGAAAGGCGCTATAGAAATGCAAGTCTTTTCTTGTTCTCGCCCCCTCACTTTCTCTGCTCTCATTCACTCTCGCTCTCCCTCGCAATCTGTCTTTTTTTTCCATCTTCCCTCTTTCTCGTCGAATTTTTCTCCTTTTTTTGTTTCTTTCGTACCACCCTCGCTGCCTTTTTTAAGTGCTCAAGCTGTATATATATTTTTTTCTCTTCCCTTCAGTCGTTTCAGACTGTTGCAGGAACTCTCTCGCCCAGCTGCCCAGGAATGTGGCGTGCGCTGGGTGACTTGCGGGCTGCAGCAAGCCCGGGTAATCAGCAGCAGCAGCAGCAGCTTGGGATGAACGGCAACCTCGGTTTGCCGTGAGGTTCGTGCGTGTCAGTAAAGGTTAGCAGCAAAGCACATCTCGGGCTTTGCTTAATGAAGACCTTTAGCTGTGAGGCGTGCTGGGCAGGAGGTTTGGGGGGGGGTGGTAAGCTGGCTTGCTTCCTGTGACGCAGGGGGCTCTGCAGCATGTTCACAAGTTGCCGCATCAGTTATCAGCTATTAGACCTGAAGTTTCCTGTTTTTCCAAAAAGTTTGCGGTGAATAAAACTGGAACTTTGTAGAAACAGCCTCCCTCCCCGAAAATGTTGAAGTCACTGAGAATGGAAACTTGAAAATGACGCAAAGATTTTCTCCTTTTGTGGCTGTTGAAAGAAGCGGGTAATAGAGCGTGGCTTGACGGAACAAAAATAAAATGAAGAGGGCAGCGAGAGAGAGAGAGAGAAAAAGCAAAGCCATTTGCCTCTCCAGACTTACTATTTGCTGGCTGACCCAGCGATGTAATCTGACTCCATCCTTGGCCTACACTGAGATAAGGGGGAGGATGTCTGTAACTGGACTTTAAAGAAGGAACAGCTCACACCCGGGCCTCAAAGGGGACGTTATTCATCAGGAATTCTCTCCTGCAAAAAAAAACACACATTCCTGTTTACAAACCGGGCGGTCTCCGATTCGCGTTCTCTCCAAGATGGCAGAATGCTTTTAGACAAAGTGGGTGCATTTTTCAAAAAAATAACAAAATGTTCTTGCCCGGAGAGGGAGAGGGGAGCGAGTTCCTGTTTCTGAGGATTGCCCGGGCTTATTCTCTGGCCCCGGGTTCTCCGCATGCTGCCCTGCGCTGGAGTAAAGTTCCACGAATCCCGGCTGCTACTGGACTGCCAATCTCTATGTGTAGCGGCACCGAGGCTATTGAGCTGTGCAGAGTATCACCGGCAAGCCTGGTGCTCTCCTTGCCCACACTTCCACCCAGTAGGACCCCCCTCCTTGGCTGGGGTGGGGGGGGGGGGGTCGGGGGGGGCACTGGGGCTAACTGCTGCCCTCCCAGTCACCCCTCGTAAGTTCAGCTGACTTGGCACGGACCAGGGCTGGAACCTGCCATCTTCTGGTCTGTGTGGCTCCGTTCCACACGGGCAGTGCATTTACCCACTGAAGTAGTCTTTTTATAAAAAAAAAGATTTGCCCCTCCGTGGGATGTCCTGACTTCCTCACCTTGAAGCACGGTTACACAGACAATGTCTGCCCTCCAATACCCCCGTTAATCGTGTGTGAGCATGATTAGTGAATGTCACCTTTCACCCTGCGTAAACTTGAGCTCATCCAAAACTCTGCTGCCCGTATCCTGACTCGCACCAAGTCCCGTTCACCCATCACCTCTGTGCTCACTGACATCCATTGGCTCCTGCTCCAGCAACGCCTTGATTTAAAAAAAAAAAAATTAATTAATTCTCATCCTTGTTTTCAAATCCCTCCATGGCCTCGTCCCCCCACCTCCCTATCTCTGTAATCTCCTCCAGCCCCGCACCCCCCCCCCCCCCCCGCCGAGATCTTGTGCATCCCTGGTGTCCTGGCCAATATTTATCCCTCAACCAATATCACTTTTTTTTAAAAAAACCCAGAATATCTGGTCATTATCACATTGCTGTTTGTGGGAGCTTGCTGTGCGCAAATTGACTGCCGCGTTTCCTACATTACAACAGTGACTACACGTCAAAAAAAGTGCTTCATTGGCTGTGAAGCGCTTTGAGACGTCCTGAGGTCGTGAAAGGCGCTGTAGAAATGCAAGTCTTTCTTTTAGGGACTCTAAGGAGTTAAACCAGGATTTTAAAAAAAAGTGTGGGTTTTAAATAAAAGACACTCCCATTCCCCCCCCCCCCCCCAAGACCCACCCAACTTTTTGTGGTTTTTTTCCCCCTCTTTTTATAACGTTCCTTTATATATATTTTTTTTAAGTAATTACTTTGAGATACGTATTTAGATTTTTTTTAATAAGGGACGTGTTTTGCATTTCCTCAGTCTGTCTGCCAACAAGCACGGTTCTTGCAGAGGGGAAATGGTGACTGCTTGAAACAGCCCCATATATAAACAAGAGCAGCGTTTCAGTGTATACGTCTGGCTGATAAGCTGGCTTTTGATGGGAGAGATAGCCGTGTCGCCAGGCTGAATGTTGCTGTTCTAAGTTCGAGTTGTCCCTATAATAATAGTTGTTTAAAGCGTTGGACCTGTACCATTTCATTCAAAGGGGGGGGGAGTGGAAGAGGGAGAACCATTAAATGAAACCTTTTCCTCTCTTTCCCCCCCGCCCACCAAACTACTTTTCCGTCTTGAGCTTTATTGGCGCAACGTTGGGTTACGAGTTCAAATATTGCGTTTTCTTCCCCATTTATGTGGCAAAGTGTTGTTCTACATTCAACGCTTTCAGGACCCCCCCCCCCCCCCCCACTGTCTCTATCATGGCATCACCTAATGGCTCCTAGTTGCCTGTGGATGAGACAGCACAGGCCCCTTGTACTGGGGGCTGGCTGAGCGAGCTCGCATCACCGGGGGTGGGGGCACCAGGCTGGTTGAGTCCATCTCTTCAAGATTTTGAATTCAAAATGGATCCATTTCAGCAAAGCATTGTGGAGAAAGCAGAGTGGGGGGGCACGAGACACGGCACAGCCCCCAGTTTGCTGTCTGATAGTTTCCTTAAAGCACAGTCCTTTTTATTGCCATTTCTCTTTCTCTTGCTCCTTCTTTCCCTCTCTGCTCACCTGGTCTTCCCCCATTTCCTTCATTCTCTCCATCTTTTTCTCTCCCCTACTCATCTGTCCCTCACTCGTGTTCCTTTTTTTCTCCTTTTTTTCTCCTTCCTCTTTTTGTCTCTCTCTTTTACCCCTCTGGTTCTCCCCCCCCCCCCTGCCAACCAACACTCCATGATGTTTCTGTGCAGTGTTTTCACCCCTCTCTGCCCCTCGCTGCTGGTTTAACCCTTTCAATTCCCATATTTCCCAACACGTAATCACTGACTTGGTGACCAGATCACTGGGCTTAAGTCCATATCTGAAACCGGAGTCTGTTTGCACGCACATTTTAACCCTTTCAGTGCTGGAAACGGTCCTAGAATCATAACGGCACAGAAGGAGGCCATTCGGCCCATTGGATCCGTGCCGGCTCTCTGTAGAGCAATCCAGTCAGTCCCATTCCCCCGACATAGGAACATAGGAGCAGGAGTAGGCCATTCAGCCCCTTGAGCCTATAGAAACGCAAGTCTTTTTCTTCCTCTCCGCTATTTTAGCGGGTCGCTGTTCAAAATACGCTAACGCATATGTTCCCTGTCCGCTGCTCTTTGTTCTGCGCGGCCTGTTTCTTTCAATGCGCAGTCCCCTTTAAATTTCTGCGCATGCGCGGGGTTCCCAATGTTAAAAGCTTGCGAGCGACCTGGGCGGGACCTTGCAGATTACTGCGCGGCCGCGCACGCGCACAGCTTAGAGGGAGCATCGGTTAACGCCTGTGTTAAAATGGCGGACAGAGGCCTTTTCATACAGACACGCCAACCGTTCTTCACCCACTAAAACCTCAACCGTAGATTCCCGGTTGTAAGAGCGTGAAATCAGCAATGATGAAGGCCATCGCTCGTTCTTCCTAACAAGGCAAACACCAGTGTTTTGAACTGCAACATCCTCACCCATCACATCACCTTAACTTCCACCCACTCACGGATTTTAAAGGACACCACCTGACAGCTCAGTGAGGTACTGAACCGTGTAGTCGAGGCCGAGTGACCATTCGGGCCAGTTACTGGAGGGTGAAGTCCTGCCGTGGTACTCGAACACCAGAGAGCCTTCCCCTTCACTGAATATATTTAAGAAGGAGATAGATAGATTTCTAGACACAAAAAGGCATCAAGGGGTATGGGGAGAGAGCAGGAATATGGTATTGAGATAGAGGATCAGCCATGATCATATTGAATGGTGGAGCAGGCTCGAAGGGCTGAATGGCCGACTCCTGCTCCTATTTTTCTATGTTCAATAGAAGAGGGGGGAAAAATTGGGACCATGTTTTTGAAAGCCAGATACAAAAGCTCTCGCTGCAGTCGACACACCAGCGCCAACAGCAACCAACTAGAATTAAGACACCGATTTTTATCAGTTTTTGGCGGGTGAGTCTAGCCACCTAGGCCCTAAGCTCTGGAATTCCCTCCCTAAACCTTTCTACCTCTCTCCCACTTTAAGACGCTCCTTAAAACCTACCTCTTGGACCAAGCTTTTTGGTCACCTGCCCCTAATATCTCCTTAATGTGGCTCGATGTCAATTTTATCCGATTACGCTCCCGTGAAGCGCCTTGGGACGTTTCACTGCGCCAAAGGCCCTATATAAATGCAAGTTGTTGTTGTTGTTGCTGCTATCAGTTCCAAACTCGGCCGCTGCAGCCAAGAGGCCCAGGGTTCTTTTTAAGCTCCCGGGGCCTCATTGAAATGCCACCAGTTCCGGGCGGGGTGTTGACTGGAAGCAATGCAACTTAGCAGGGGATCGGTTACCGGGCCGACCCACGGGAGTCCCGATGGTGGGGTGGGGAGGGGAGAGCGGAGATTGCGACGGGTGGTGGTGGTGGTGGAGGCCGAAGGTTTTCTAGCAGGGCCTGGTGGAACACTCCCTGCTCCTCTTGGCCCCACAAGGAAATTTTTATTATTATTTTTTTTTAAATGAAGAAACTTCTCGGGGCCTCTCCTGACCCAGATCTGCTCCCGCGCTGCGTTTGGCCTTGTGGGAAACTCTCTGCCGCCTCCCGCTCAGGCCTCCGAGCGAAAACTCCCGCTGGGCCCTGATGACGTCATTGGGACCTGACCTGCGTGTGTTTAAAAAGGACCCCTACCGGGTTTGGGCCAGTGTCTTTGCTGCCCTCTTGGGAAGAGCAGGTTAAAACACAAACCTCTCGGCTCCCGGCGACTCCCCGATGGGTAAGTAACCGTGGCGATTTTAACTGCCCACCTGTCCGGTGTTTTCCGCCAGGCAGCTAGGGTTAAAATTGCCCGCCCACCCCCACGTTTCTGGGGCAGGCGGTTTGAGGACTAGCTATTCCTGGCTAGGCACAATGATGCGCTTTCAAAACATTTCTATCTTTTTCTTTTTCTTTTTTAAGAAACTATATTTAAAAGCTATCTTTTAATATTTGTGTTACATAGAATTTACAGCACAGAAACAGGCCATTCGGCCCAACTGGTCCGTGCCGGTGTTTATGTTCCACTTGAGCCTCCTCCCATCTCACCCTATCAGCATATCCTTCTATTTCTTTCTCCCTCATGTGTTTATCCAGCTTCCCCTTAAATGTATCTGTGCTATTCGCCTCAACTACTCCCTGTGGTAGCAAGTTCCACATTCTCACCACTCTCTGGGTAAAGAAGTTTCTCCTGAATTCCCTATTGGATTTGTTAGTGACTATCTGATATTCATGATCCCTTGTTTTGGACACACACACACACACACACACACACACATGGAAACACCTTCTCTCCTAAGTTCTTATTTTCCTGCCTATCTACCCATTCAAACCCCATCATAATTTAAGAGACGGTATTTTCTCCCTTATGTTGATTCTATTCCCAGCTGAGCCCAGTGAACTTCTCCTATGGTTACTCGTTCGGGAAGCATAGTTTTACTTGGGCCTGTCCTGGTGTTGCAGTTAGCGCTGTGTTAGTAATGGCCCTGCACCTGTTAGCAGGGCTATAACTCAGTCAGTAGGTTCTGTCACTTCTCATAATAACACCAGACATTGCCCTAACTCCACTGGCAAAATCGATGTTCCACCAGGCATCAGCAGGTTAGGCTTCAATACTGCCGTAAAGGACTGTTAACTGTTTTAGCTGTCTAGGTTGGCATATATGAATCCATCAAAGAGCAAGAGGTGACCCAACAGCTTCAACAGAAAGATCTTGCATTTCTATAGCGCCTTTCGCAACCTCAGGGTGTCCCAAAGCGCTTTACAGCCAATTAAGTACTTTTTCCAAGTGTAGTCACTGTTGTAATGTAGGAAACGCGGCAGCCAATTTGCGCACAGCAAGCTCCCACAAACAGCAATGTGATAATGACCAGTTAATGTTTTTTTAGTGATGTTGGTTGAGGGAGAAATATTGGGTCCAGGACACCGGGGATAACTCCCCTGCTCTTCTTCGAAATAGTGGCCATGGGATCCTTTACGTTCACCTGAGAGAGCAGACGGGGCCTCGGTTTAACGTCTCATCTGAAAGACTGCCCCTCCGACAGTGCAGTGCTCCCTCAGTACTGCCCCTCCAACAGTGCAGTGCTCCCTCAGTACTACCCCTCCGACGGTGCGGCGCTCCCTCAGTATTGACCCTCCGACAGTGCGGCGCTCCCTCAGTACTGACCCTCCAACAGTGCGGCGCTCCCTCAGTACTACCCCTCCGACGATGCGGCGCTCCCTCAGTACTGACCCTCCGACAGTGCGGCGCTCCCTCAGTACTGACCCTCCAACAGTGCAGCGCTCCCTCAGTACTGCCCCTCCGACAGTGCGGCGCTCCCTCAGTACTGACCCTCCGACAGTGCAGCGCTCCCTCAGTACTGCCCCTCCGACGGTGCGGCGCTCCCTCAGTACTGCCCCTCCGACAGTGCGGCGCTCCTCAGTACTGACCCTCCAACACTGCAGCGCTCCCTCAGTACTGTGGGAGCAATCACTAATTAAACAAATTAAATTAATTAAACTTCACCTGAGGAAGGGGCCACGTAAGCTCCGAAAGCTTGTGATTTCAAATAAATCTGTTGGACTATAACCTGGTGTTGTGCGACTTCTCATTTTAATTAAACAAACCCAGAGCTGCAACTCTCAGAAGCCAACAACTCATTTTAAAATTTTCTGCCACCAGTCTGTGCGACAGGCACGGCCCGATTCGTTCCAACAGCTTTTAGTCCCGCCCTCCATCCGATTTTGATTGGCTCTGACAGTCTTTTCCCCGCCCTCCACCCGATCTGGTGGTTCCAACTACCTTCAGTCCTGTCCTGCGTCTGATTTGATTGGTTATGGCAGCCTTGAGTCCTGCTCTCTCTCTGGTTTGATTGGTCTTGACAGCCATTCGGTCCCGCCCTCCGACCAGTCTGATTGGCCATTACTCACCGTCTCCAATCTCAGTGGGAAAGAATTGGATTTTCCTTGTGAAACACGAGCCAGAGGATACGTGGCTTAAAATGCCGACAGTCAGCTCGTGTGTTGATTGGGGAGGGTTGTTATTAGGCTGTAGAGGCTTAATCGGATTGAGTTCAGGTTCCCTAGTGATGCTTGGAAACTCTTGTGTGCTGTTATCTGTTGATAAAAGTACTTGAGCAAGGAGCATTGACCTCTCGTCAATCAGCAGTAACATAGCTATTGGGGAATCCAGTCTCCTACTAAAACAACAACAACTTGTATTTATATAGCACCTTTAACATCCCAAGGCGCTTCACAGGAGTATTAGAAGATGAAAAAATTTGACACCGATCCATATAAGGAGAAATTAGGGCAGATGACCAAAAGCTTGGATAAAGAGGTAGGTTTTAAGAAGCGTCTTAAAGGAGGAGAGAGAGACAGAGAGGTTTAGGCAGGGAATTCCACAGTTCAGGGCCTAGGCAACAGAAGGCAGGGCCGCCAATGATTGAGCGATTATAATCAGGGATGCTCAAGAGGGCAGAATCAGAGGAGCGCAGATATCCCGGGGGGTGGTGTTGTGGGGCTGGAAGAGATTACAGAGATAGGGAGGGGGCGAGGCCATGGACGGATTTCAAATCGCGGATGAGAATTTTGAAATCGAGGCGTTGCTTAACTGGGAGCCAATGTAGGTCAGCGAGCATAGGGGAGATGGGTGAACGGGACTTGGTGCGAGTTAGGATACGGGCAGCCAAGTTTTGGATGACCTCAAGTTTACGTAGGGTAGGATGTGGGAGGCCAGCCAGGAGTGTGTTGGAATAGTCAAGTCTAGAGGTAAGTAAGAGGAGGAGAGAGGAATGGAGCCATACAGAGTGCCTTAGATTCAATTCCCAGCCAGTGAGGTAGCTGCAGTTGTTTTCTGGGGCCCTCAGATAACTGAGGTGAAGAATCGATCACCCAGGCTTCTCCCAAACCTGCTGGGAAGAGTATGTAGAATCATAGAACGATACAGCACAGAAGGAGGCCGTTCAGCTCATCGTGCCTGTGCCAGGTCTTTGAAAGAACTCTCCGATTAGTCCCACTCCCCCCTGCAATTCCCTATAGCCCTGGAAATTTTCTCCCCTTCAAGTGATTTATCCAATTCCCTTTTGAAAGTTACTATTGAATCTGCTTCCACCGCCCTTTCAGGCAGCGCGTTCCAGATCACAACAACTCGCTGAGTAAAATAAATTCTCCTCATCTCCCCCGTTTGGTTCTTTTGCCAATTATCTTAAATCTGTGTCCTCTGGTTACCGACCCTCCTCCAGTGTACCCGTGTTGGATGAGGACAGAATCCGGATCCGCTACATTAGTCCTTCCCCACGGTAAACTAACACGCCAATACTTGCTGTTTAGGCTCACATGAGGAATCGCTGAGGAAATGGGCATCCAGCTCCTGTAGAAATGTGCGAGTCAGCGATGTCAAGAATGGGGGGCGGGGGGGGGGGGGATTTATTGAATCAAACTTTTCTCAAAGTCGGAGCATACAATTCAGAAGGAGAACGTGCAGAGCCAACCCCTGAAAACATGTTAAGTTTCTATTGAGGACCATTGATGGGTTTACCAGCAACGTTCCCTTTAAGCTGCGTGGCCCCGCAGAGCTCCAAGGAACCCGCGCAGCTGGCTTCTTGATGTAAAAACCGCGCGTGAGCGGTATTTTGAATGGCCCGTGCAGCCCCTTAAAGGGGCCGCGCAGGGTCCCAAAAAATTACAGCGAACATTTGTTACCAGGTTGCAGGAAGCTCGAGTTAAATGGTTAACCGTGCTGGCTACGGCACGAGATAGCAGAACATGGACTTTTTTAAAAACCCATTCCTTAATTAAACTTGGAAGCAATTTTAAAGAGAGAACAGAAGAAAGGCCTTTGAGTAGACTATAAAAAAATCTCCAGAGCTCGCCCTCCCCCCCCCACCCACAAATGCTACAGTGCCCCAGAGAACTGCAGAGAAAGGCCAGTTAATTGTGCAGAACTGGCGACATGTATCTGCTGAGAGTGGGTTATTCAGGGAGGGTGGGGGTCCTGGACCGGTGTTGGGGGTGGGGGGGGGGGGGGGGTTGGTAAGAGAGTTACAATTTGCATTCCATAAACCAGCGTCAAGTGCGTTTTGCCAGAGAATTGTGCTAAGATGGAAGAGAAGGTTTGATTTGGGGGGGGAGGAGTGGAGAGAAGGTTTGCTGTGAGGGGTTGGAGAAAGTGTTTGTTGGGAGGGGGGGGCGGGGGTTTGGAGAGAAGGTTTGAAGGGAGGGGTTTTTGGAGAGAAGGTTTGTGGTGGGGGGTGGGGGGGATCAGCTTGAGAATACGAAGCAGGCTTTAAACCTGTCGTGGCAGTGGGCTTATTGAAGGGAAATAATGGCATCACCCTGTGTGTGAGTTAATCAGAGCTGATGGCATGAGGGGAAGGAGGTCGAGAGGGCACTGTTTGCTGATAAGTTGTCAGAGAGCTGAAAGCAGCCTCGGAGACGAGCTGGCTCAGAACACTAGCCCCCCGCTCGGCTTGCAAACCTGGGACCCATGCCCAGATAGAGACTGTTGGGACATATTTCTTTTTCTTTTAATTGTGTGTGTGTGTGTTGGGTTGGGAAAGGAGTGCATAGTGTGAACCAATAGGAATGTAAAAAGAAAGTTAAAGCAAGCGGATATGGCCTTCCTTCGTGTACTAAATCTGCGTTTTAATGACTTGGTGGGTGTGTCATATGGGGGGGGGGGGGAAATGCATGGGACTGTTTGATTCTCATTAATTACATGTTTGTACTGTGCTTAATGGGCCTGGCACACACACAGCTTCTCCAGAACCTGGCTTTAGTTGAAGCATTGCGATCCTGTTCTTAATATCTTACCCCATGATGTTCTGTAGCATTTTTTGCAAGTACCATAAAATCAGGTCTACGAGTTGCACTGCTCTTTGTGTGTGATTCTGAGTCCTTTAAATCGAAGGGGGACGGCTTGCCTTTCGCTGTTGAGCTGCAGTTTAAATGGTTGGCTCGGCACTCCCGACTCTTGGCTCAGGCAGGAGGCTGTGGGTTCAAGTCCCGCTCCAGGATGTGAGCGCGTAATCCAGGCTGACACTCCAGTGCAGTAGTACTGAGGGGGAGCGCTGGATTGTCGGAGGTGCGTACGTCTTTCAGATGAGATGATTAAACCGACACCCCCCCCCCATCGGCCTATTCCATGGCTTCGGGTGGCTGTTCAACGGTGCTGTAGAGCTTTTCAACAAGCAGGGAGATCGCCCGGTGCCTTGGCCCGCATTCCTCGCTCAACCAACTCATCCCGTAGCTGTTTGTTTTTTTGGGATCTTGCTGTGTGCAAAAATGGTTTCTGGGATTTTGCTGTGGTTACCTACATCAAAATCACTGCACTCCAAAGTAATTTGTTGTATGTGAAATGCGTCCTGAGAAACGGGTAACGGTGCTGTCGAAACGTAGATTAACCTTGTGACACAGATTGGATAACTCAGTTGGTTAAGTCAGACTCTCTTACACCTCTGGGACTTGGGTTTGTCATCTGTTTGGTTTTGGGCTGGACAGTACAGTTAATGATTGGGTTGTGTCTAATATTATAAAGTGAATGCACAAAATCTCCTCGTCATCAAGTTCCAAGTAAAGTTATTTTTTTTCTTCTATCTTTTGAGAAGGAAACCTCAATAATTGATGTTTTTTTAATGGAATTTCCATCAGCAACCTCCGTATTGAAGTCCTGATGGCCACAGCTCTGCTGCTGCCTGTTCAGTTCTTGGACTTGGCACAGTTTGAAGAGATGAAAGTCAGCTTTTTCTGTTGGCCTTGAGGATTCTGTGTGAAATGAGTCTCGATTCGGGTCCTGCCCAACTTGCACAAATTAGCAGTTGTAGCCTCGGAAAGCTGCGGCGGGAAATGGAACATTTCGTAGGAACAGGAGGGAGGCCATTCAGCCCCTCGAACCTGTTCCGCCATTCAACGAGATCATGGCTGATCTGTATCCCAACTCCCTCCACCCCACTTGGCTCCATATCCCTAATATCCTTGGCTGGCAAAAATCTACCGATCTCAGACTGGGGCAGCAGAGGGCGCATTGCAGAAGCACATTGTTGGAGCATTGTAGAGGGAGCACCGCTCTGTATCTAACCCGTGCTGTACCTGCCCTGGGAGTGTTTGATGGGGGCAGTGTAGAGAGAGCTTTACTCTGTATCTAACCTGTGCTGTACCTGCCCTGGGAGTGTTTGATGGGACAGTGTAGAGGGAGCTTTACTCTGTATCTAACCCGTGCTGTACCTGCCCTGGGAGTGTTTGATGGGGGCAGTGTAGAGGGAGCTTTACTCTGTATCTAACCTGTGTTGTACCTGCCCTGGGAGTGTTTGATGGGGGTAGTGTAGAGGGAGCTTTACTCTGTATCTAACCTGTGTTGTACTGGCCCTGGGAACGTTTGATGGGGGCAGTGTAGAGAGAGCTTTACTCTGCATCTAACCCATCCAGTGCCTGACTTGGGAGTGTTTGATTGGGCAATGTAGAGGAAGCTTTACTCTGTATCTAACCTGTGTTGTACCGGCCCTGGGAGAGTTCGATGGGGCAATGTAGAGGGAGCTTTACTCCGTATCTAACCTGTGTTGTACCGGCCCTGGCAGTGTTTGATGGGGCAGTGTAGAGGGAGCTTTACTTTGTATCTAACCTGTGTTGTACCGGCCCTGGCAGTGTTTGATGGGGGCAATGTAGAGGGAGCTTTACTCTGTATCTAACCCATCCAGTGCCTGACCTGGGAGTGTTTGATAGGGCAGTGTAAAGGGAGCATTACTCTGCATCTAACTCATGCTTTACCAGACCTGGGAGTGCTTGATTGTGACACTGGGTGCCTGAAATGGGAAAATACTGTATTACAGGCACTAACTCCCGGTACAGGCACGATGGGCCGAATGGCCTCCTTCTGTGCTGTATGATGAGCACAAAATGATCTAAATAGTAAAGATGATTGTGAATAGACGAGGTTGTCATTGGAAAATTTGTAGTTATTTATAGTAAATGTTATTAATTGCCTCCTGCTTTGCAGTACAGCAATATTATTTTACACAACACTTGGCTAGAAGTGGACTGGCAATTGAGCTTTAATCATAGAGAATATTTATAAATCAAAGTCACTCCAGTGTTGTCACAAGGCTTGTTTAGTCGATCGGTATAAATACAATACAGGAAAAACCACATTTAATCGAATGCACTTTAATATGGGATAGATTTCTTGTACAGTATCATTAACACATTGGCCCCCATGGCCAGTGACACCTGCCCCAACACAGCTCTGCAAAAGCCTGTGAAATGCTTCATGTCTTTTCAGCGAGATGAGGGACAGCCATAAATGCGAGTATTTCTGCAGAAAAACGATTGGTGATTGAGGCTGCACAGGAGATGTTGGGTGTAATTCTATGAGTTTGCGTTTCCACGGCAAGGCTTGGTGCAATGGGTTGGGGGGCGCGAGGGGGAAGCGGAGACGGATCGGGAGTTCGCCGAATTGTGTAAGCCTCCGTCGGGTGCCATTTCCATTTATTTGCGGTGGCGAATCTTACCGCTGAGATTGTAGATCTGCCTCCGTCCGCTGCGATCGGTGCTGCCGTCCGGTCCAGCTCACCCTGTTTTCAGAGGTTACACTGCGGGGCGGGTTCGGAGATCGGAACAGCCATCATGTGCTAAGCTTTCACATGCGCGACTACTACAAAGTTGCATCCCAAACAGTCCCAGTGTGACCATCGAGCCAGGGGAGGAGGCCCATTCAGCGTTGAGGTTGCAATGCTGGCCTATCAAGGCAGAATCTAGCGCCACGTCTGTTGTAACCAGCATCTGCGTTCCCCTGTTTAACCTTGGTGCCTACAATCTCCTTGGGCACATTTCCCCAGGCACCCGAGGACTTCTGCTTATCCTCGGTTATCCACCTAGACCGTGAGTTTGTTCCTCAACTTGCAGGAGTGTCATAGCAGAATCCAGTCCTGTCACCAGAAAATTCTTGGAGTTCACCGTGAACGTTTCACACAATGACATTTAGATAAATCCTTTCGAGAGCCCAAGTCTTCGGTTATATTGGTAAAGGGGTGGACTCCCCTCCGCTGTAATGAACTATTCCACCAAACATGCTAATGTCGAATGATTCAACTTGTCACATTAGTTAGTCAGTCGAGAATGGTGAACAACATCAATTTGACAATTTATTGGAAGATATTGGTATGCCCAAGTCAGTTGATAACTAAGTTTGATTTATTTAGAAATACATACAAGATGGCAATGGAATTGGGAGACTTCAGTATCTCACTCCACCACACCACAGCCTGTAACTACACGTTACAGCCAACTGTTTACATACAGGATTTGCATTCTAAATTTGCATAGGCAGTTCCAATTTTGACCAAAAATCATGACAACAGGAAGTCCATGTGACGATGAGATTTTTAATACAATAGTCGGCGACGATAACAAATGATAATGTTTCTGCTGCAGAGATTATAATAATTAAAATGGAATTGATATTTGTAAAAGAATAATAATATAAAAGGATATGGGGAAATGTAATTACACAGCTCCCATTGAACAGCAAGCACAGGTACGATGAGCTGAATGAAAAGAAAGAACTTGCATTTCTACAGCGCCTTTCACGACCTCAGGACGCCCCAAAGCGCTTTACAGCCAATGAGGTACTTTTGAAGTGGAGTCACTGTTGTAATGTAGGAAACGTGGCAGCCAATTTGCGCACAGCAAGCTCCCGCAAACAGCAATGTGATAATGACCAGATAATCTGTTTTAGTGATGTTGGTTGAGGGATAAATATTGGTCAGGACACCGGGGAGAACTCCCCTTGCTCTTCTTCGAAATAGTGCCGTGGGATCTTTTACGTCCACCTGAGAGGGCAGACAGGGCCTCTGTTTAACGTCTCATCCGAAAGACGGCACCTCTGACAGTGCAGCATTCTCTCCGTACTGCACTGGGAGTGCCAGCCTAGACTTTTTTGTGTTCAAGTCTCTGTGGAGTGGGTCTTGAACCCATGACCTACTGACTCAGGCAAGAGTGCTACCACCTGAGCCACAGCTGATATAATGGCCTCCTTATGTGCTGTAAATTCTGTAATTCTTCTTCTATTCAATTTTTAAAAAAATATTTCATAACCATTGTTAATATAAAGGAGACCTCAGTGTTGTTACCAGGTTGATTTACCATGTGGTACCAATGGCCTGTAGGAAACTTAATCTAAAATACACTTTAATGTTGCACGATGCACTACTTCTTCTTTGATGGGCTTAATTCATCTGCTCCAACCGTTCCCACCATCCATCACCGACCCATACCCAACAGTACCTCACCCTGGTGTTACACAGCTCAATGAACACTCTCCACACACAAGCCAGGTTTGGAAGGACAGAGGGGGGAAAATTGAGTTGCGCCCCCTTTGGGGACAGCAATGGGGGCAGGTGCTGGCAGGTGGCCAGCAACAAAAATGGCCGCCCGGCACCTCACCTTTAATTAGCGCCGCCGGGGGTGCTGCTGAAGATCGCGGCCGGGGCGCTGCGCGCAGTGATGACATCAGCGCGCGGGGTGCTAACGGTTACCGCCGCCGCTAACCTCCTGCTGACTTTCGCGGGAGGCGTTGGCGGCGCCGCACCCGGGCGCTAGTTGTTTTGCGCCCCATTAGCACCCTCTTAGGGCACTAACGGGAGGCGTAAAGCAACCGAATTTTCCCCCAGAACCTTTAATTGGGCTACTGGGCATTCCTCACCATTCAAGTGAAATGGTGCACACCCACCCACCAACCTGTTTAGGTCTAGTAAGCCATGATGCGGCGATGCCGGTGTTGGACTGGGGTGGACAAAAGTGAGAAGTCGCACAACACCAGGTTATAGTCCAACAGTTTTATTTGAAATCACAAGCTTTCGGAGCGCTGCTCCTTCATCAGGTGAAGTGAAGGAATACGAATCGGCAAAGCATATATAGACAGAGAACAATGCCTGTGTAGCGTACAATGTTAGACGACTACAGTTAATCTTTCTGACTGCCTTTTATCACACCTCGGCAGAGAAACAATCAGGTCAGTCAGGAAGGCATTATATCAAAGACATAGCAAAATACAACTAAGACAATGAGGTGGGGGTCACAGGGGGTCTAATGTGTAAGAGCATAGGTATTGGAAGGGTTGGCGTGAGTCATGTAGACTGGAGGGCTGGTACTTTAAGGAAGGAATGTTTCGGTTACCATGTTGATGTTGAGCCTCTTGTGTTACCTGTGGGCGTTGGTGATGTGAGCTTCATTGATGTTTGGTTTCTCTTCTCCCTTCCAGATGCCAGCCTCTCGCCCGACACGATGAAGCAGAGCCACTGGTGTATCGTGGCGTACTGGGAGCACCGCACCAGGGTTGGGCGCCTGTACACCGTTTATGAACAGTCTGTCAGTATATTCTACGACCTACCTCACGGGAACGGCTTCTGCCTCGGACAGTTGGCCCTGGACAACAGGAGCGAGACCGTCAAAAGGACTCGAAGCAAAATTGGCTATGGGATCTTGCTGAGCAAAGAGCCGGATGGGGTCTGGGCCTACAACCGGAGCGAGCACCCGATCTTTGTCAATTCACCGACGCTGGACATTCCCAATTCTCGGACTTTGATCGTTCGGAAGGTGATGCCAGGATACTCGATAAAGGTTTTTGACTATGAAAAATCTTGCCTCCTGCAGCAAGCCACAGATACAGATTTCGCAGACGGACCATACGACCCTAACAGTGTTCGCATCAGCTTTGCAAAAGGCTGGGGTCCTTGCTATTCAAGACAGTTCATAACTTCTTGTCCGTGTTGGCTGGAGATAATGCTCAACAATAACAGATAACAGTCAACCTCCAGGAATGAAATCCTATATGAAAAAAAAACCAAGACTATTCCAAATATCATCTACCTAGATTTAATATAAAGTTTTATATATTATATGAAATATATATTATACTTGTAAATATGGAGTCATTTTTACATTGTAATTATTTATGTATGGTGCAATGTGTATGAATACAGAACACAACAGGAAAATGCACTTTGGTTTATATATACTCATTCAACACCAGATTAAATTATACAGCAAAAATAGGAAGAAAGCCTAGTTTTGGTGTATAGCTCTGCCGTACTATTAGTACCCAGACAAAAAGCTAACTTACCCGTAAAAACAACAAAAATGAGTCACTCATTGATAATAAAGTATTCGCATTATAAATCGGTTGTATCTAGTCTTTGTTCCAAGTCACTGAAGAGCCGAGTTAGATACTTCAGTCCCTGGGAGAAGGCTGGGATTTTCCAGCTTTGGCCTTTTGACAAGGGCCATACACCCAACCAGCTCGGGCTTGGGGTGGGGGGTGGAGGTTGGAGGGGGGGGGGGGGGGGCCTTCCCTCCAGGGGCCGTGCGTCACGGAATGATGGGCCACGGGCAATGTTCCCTGTAATTTTTTTTTTGGGTGCGCGGCCCATTCAAATCTCTGCGCACGTGTGCATTTTTTCCATTGGAAAGCAGCCTGCGCGGGACCTCCAGACCGCTGTGCGGCCTCCCAGCTTAACGGGAACATTGCCGTGGGTCCGCACCCACGATTTCTCACGCGGTCAGCTCTGGGTTTCAATTGTACCACTGTGGGGAGCTTCCAAGTGGAGACCAGCCACTTTCCCACAAGAAGACAAAGAGAAACAATCTTATTTCCACTTGTGGGTGGGGGGGTGGTCCAAAACTAGGGGCCATAAATATAAGCTAGTCACCAATAAATCCAGGAGGGAATTCAGGAGAAACATCTTTATCCAGAGAGTGGTTAGAATCTGGAAATAGCGTCGATGCATTTAAGGCGAAGGAGGGAGAAAGGAAGAGAGGGCTATGCTGATAGGGTGAGATGAAGTAGGGTGGGAGGAGGCTCGTGTGGAGCATAGACCAATTGGGCCGAATGGCCTGTTTCTGTGCTGTAAATTCTATGTAACATGGCCAATGGTTCTATTAAATAGTTGTATTTTAATGGGACCCTTTCACTTATTCTATGGAAGCAGCCATAGCTCTGTCTCCTTTTCGAATCGTCTTGCCTTGTTTTGTTGGACATCATGAGCCCACCCCAGTTAACCTCCCACAGTCAGGCTGGCCACAGATGGAGGCCTCGAGTCCCGTCGAGCAGCTTCCTGTGAGTACCAATGGCCTACACTCTGACGGACCTTGTATTTGGCATGTTAGCTACCTCGTGTTGTAAGTAGTTGCTAAACCATTGGCCCACTGTGGACTTGAGCAACGGAAGCAGTAAGATTCTTGGTTCCGTTCTTCAGTCTGTGTTGGGTTTGTTGATTTGAGACTGTTTGTGGTTGTAGGGACATTAGAATATGTGATAGCGAGAGGGGGGGGGGGGGGGGGCGGGGAAATCATTGGGAGTGATCCCTGCTGAAATGTGCATGTGTTTGGATGTCAGATGAGGACCGGATCGGGCTCCGTGACGATGCGTAGTAAAATGGCCTACCGACCCTCATTAATGTCACACACCAACAGCCACTTCGGGGAGGTATCCGCGGAATTGTGACTCCTGTACCCTAGCAAGAGATGGGGCCCTCAGGAAAGGAAATAGGTAAAAAAAAAACAATCAGAAGGCTGTAGTGCAAATGCAAAATAAAAAGATTCTGTTAAAGTTGAGGAGGTTTGTTATCAATTGCCAAAGCCATGATTTTAGTAATTTGGAGATTAGGATTTGGATCTTGGTATTGTAGCAAAACTGCTCCTTCTCTGTCCGCAGGTCATCCTTGTCTCACTCTCACCGTAACCTCAAGGTTACCTCACCAACATCCCAACCTTCTCCCCTTCCAGCAAGATTATTACCCTTGAGAAGGTAGAAAAGGGAGCAACAAAGATAATTCTAACTATTGGGAATTTTAAGTTATGAGGAAAGTTTCAAGAAATTGGACAATTTTTGGGCGGAAAGTTCCTGGTGTAGTTTGAAAAACTTCAACGTTGGCGAGAAGGTCGGTGGGTGGGAGTTGACATATGAGAAAGAGCTTTGTTGACCAATAGTCTTTTGCTGTTCCTAAAAGTTACTGTATTCCAAGCTCCGATGTTTTACCAAATCATTCATTGCTGTTTTTGCTGGTCACCTGTAGCAATACTTAACTTATGTTTTGGTAGAGTAAATAAGGAGAAACTCTTTCCAGTGGCAGAAGGGTCGGTAACCAGAGGACACAGATTGAAGGGTCGGTAACCAGAGGACACAGATTGAAGGTGATTGGCAAAAGAACCAGAGGCGACAGGAAACATTCTTTTACACAGCGAGTTGTTGTGATCTGGAACGCGCTGCCTGAAAGGGCGGTGGAAGCAGATTCAATATTAACTTTCTAAAGGGAATTGGATAAATACTTGAAAAGGAAAAATGTGCAGGGCTATGGAGAAAGAGCAGAACTAATTGGATAGCTCTTTAGAAGAGCTGGCACAGGCACGATGGGCCAAATGGCCTGTGCTGTATCCTATGTTTTTTTAGAAAAAAAATCTCTGAACACACCAATGTGTGGGACTGGGTGCTGCATCAAAAGTTCACATGGGCAGAGTCCAGCAAGGATCACTGGACTGTGACCAGGAGCGGGAACTGTGGCTGATTTTTGTTTAATCCACCCCGTAGCCCATGGTCATTGAGGTAACTTTTCGCACACCATGGCTGAGTTTCACACTGGCCTATTATTAATTTTTTTTAGGAACCTGTAACAGTGCAAATAATAGTCAGATACGTTAAGCCCAACATGCACCATACCGATGACTCACCCATGGCGTTGGTTAGAGGAAACGCTATGTCTATCACTGATTCTGTTGTAACCGGATGAAATGGCGGTGGACCTGGGCGACGTAGAACACAATGCTACTGATGGCGGGAGGGTTGAACAGCAGGTGTTAGTGTTACCAATTTAAAAAAAAATAGGAGCTGCTGTTACTGTTGACCTCTGGGGTGTTGCATATGTCAAAAGCTTAATAAAAGTTGGCATATAGTAAATAGGTGTGACAAAACAGGAAATCTATCATAGAAATTTACAGCACAGAAGGAGGCCATTCGGCCCATCATGTCTGTGCCAGCCGAAAAAGAGCTATCCAGCTTAATCCCACTTTCCAGCTCTTGGCCCGTAGCCTTGTAGGTTACGGCACTTCACGTGCATATCCAAGTACTAATCTATTAAATATATTATGTATGTTATTTACATATTATATCTTTTTTATATATATAATTATATATTTGTTACTTTATATTTCCACACAAAGGGTAATAGAAATCTGGAACTCTTTCTCCCCCCAACCTAAATGGTTATGGATGCTGAGGGTCAGTTGGAGCTTTCAAGACTTGAGATTGATAGATTCGCATTAGTTAAGGGTATCAAGGGATATGAAGAAAAAGTAGGTAAATGGAGTTCAGGTACAGATCAGCCATAATCTAATAGAATGGCAGAACAGGCTTGAGGGGCTGAATGGCTTGCTCCTGTTTCTAATAGTGTGCCTCAGTCCCCAACCCTGAGCTCCACAGCGTTCCGTTTCCCGTACTAGCCATGTTGTGACCCCCCTCTGAGTGGAGTTTGTCAGGTTAGTGCCAAATTAGAGGAAATTCTGCTCTGTAAGCCCCTTGCCCATTAGGATCAAGATTGAAACTGCCCAGCCACATTTCAAGTGTGATTCTGAAGCCAACAGACAAAGGGAACTTCCATCTCCGCAGCCTTGGCTGGATTCAACCCCACAGCCCAGAGATGAAAGACCAAGTGGTCAATTTCTAACCCATCATCCCACCCAGTCCCCTCCGGTGCAAAGATGGTTTAAAACCTACCCAGGGCAGACAAGTATTGCGTGATCTCCAGCACTCCGACACAAGCCAGGAACTGTTATGAAGGACTAATCTTGGAGGTTTGACCAACCACTCCCATTCCATTGGGAACCAAAGTCTCCGTCATTATAAACGTTCAGCTCCTGGGGTTGGTAAGCACGGCCAAACTGCTCTTGGGTAAAGAAGTGAGACAGATGACTGGAAAAGGTGCTGAAAGAGTGAAAATCCTCAACAAAAAAAAAGCTCAACTATGTGTCAACCTCCGTTTTACACAACCCCTTTATCTCAACATCACAAGGCAGATACAGATGAGGAAAGCTAGTCCTCATAAATATAAGATAGTCACGAATAAATCCAATCGGGAATTCAGCAGAAACTTCTTTACCCAGAGAATGGTGAGAATGTGGAACTCGCTGCCACAGGGAGTGGTTGAGGCGAATAGTATAGAGGCATTTAAGGGGAACCTAGATAAACACATGAGGGAGAAAGGAATAGAAGGATCTGTTGATGGGGGTGAGATGAAGTAGGGTGGGAGGAGGCTCGTGTGGAGCATGAAGCCCAACAAAGACCAGTTGGGCCAAATGGCCTGTTTCTGTGCTGTTAGTTCTATGTCATTCTATTCAAGCCATCGTAACTCATTAGAAGGAACCTCTGGTCCCACCATCGCAGCATCCAGCTGCCTCTTTAAGTGACTACAGAGTTTCTGTTTTCACTACATACCAGCAAGTCCGTTGCATGTGTTGATCACTCTTTCTGTTAAGAACTTCCTGTTAGCAGTCCTAAACTTGCCGGTTGCTGGTGTGAACCTGTGCCCCTTGTCCTAATGTCGCAGTTTAATCTGAAGTAGTGTTCCAGATTTATTATCTGCCCAGCGATGGAATATTGTAGTTTTATTTGGCCAGACTACAAGGGAAATTTTTTTTTTTTCTTGCTCTTGGATTTGAGCCACAAAGACCCGATGGACATGAAATAAGGGGGGGGGTGGGTGCAGTCCATTTAAAGAGCATGTTGTGGCCGCTGCATATTTGCAAACAATTGATATATATATATATATATATATATTCTAAATGAACAGATGTTCAACTGCACTCTGAAACGGAAGTTTTAATTAACAATTTATAATTAGTTATAACAGCAGACAAGTTGGCTTTTAATGCTGCACTTATCATTTACAGAAATACACTGCTATTGATTTTACTTTGGTTGCTGTATTATTGGAGTAATGAAGGTCAGTTTATAACAGTTAAGAACATAGGAACAGGAGGAGGCCATTCAGCCCCTCGGGCCTGTTGCACCATTCAATGAGATCCGAACAATGGCGGACAGGTGAAGACCCTCTGGTCCATCCAGCCTGTCCCACACAATTGCGATACTTTGTGTATCACAATACAGGAAACTCTTTATTAACCGGCACCGACGGGACCGGCGTGGTGCCGGTTAATCAAAAAGTCCGGATAATGGAGAGTTATATCTCCCAATGTACGAGAGCCCCGTACACATTGACATGCGCCTGCATTCGGAACTCCATCTCCCCGGGGACCGCCAGCTGACCATCTGTCGTGTCCGCTGCCTACCCGGGCTGCACATTCCCCTCCCAATCTACACGCTCCGATACAAGGCAAACGCCTCCAGGTTTTTTTTTAAAGTTAATTTTAAACGAGAGATGAAGGAAAACCCCGGTTACCTACTCAAGAATTTTGCCGGTTAAGAGAGATTTCCGGATATTTGGGTGCCGGTTAATAAAGAGTTTCCTGTATATACACTCCCCACCCCACCCGAAACCAGGTGATCTCCTGGGAGGGGCAGAAAGTCAGATTTTTAAAAAAACCAGGCCAATTGGGGGAATACAAAATATGTGGGAAATTCCTCTCCGACCCATCTAGGCAATCAAAACTAGTCCAGGAGATCACTCTAGCCCTGAATTCCCTGCAGTACCTGCCTTAGTCTGGTCTGCGACCTAACTCCATATACCCGCCTTTGCCCCATTTCCGTAAAACCTTGGGATTTAAAATTAACAATTGATCTAGCATCAACTGCCGTTTGCAGAAGAGAGTTCCAAACTTCTACCACCCTTTGTGTGCAGAAGTGTTTCCTAACTTCACTCCTGAAAGGACTGTCTCTAGTTTTTAGGCTATGTCCCCCATAATTTCTCTCTCTATCTACCCTATCGGTTCTCCTTAATATCTTGAAAACTTCAATCAAATCACCCCTTAACCTTCGAAAATCCAGGGAATATATCCCGAGCTTGTGTAGTCTCTCCTAATTGAACCCTTGCTGCGGTACAGTTAGTTCCATTGGTGCCCACAAGCCTCTTCAAGTGGCCATTGTGCAGGTGTAAATCTAAACAGTGAGGAGCCGATTTCATCAGTGCTGCTTGATCACTGTCTACTTTTGCCCTGCTCAGGTATGGGGTGGGCAGTGGAAGCTCTTATCCGAAGCAAGTATGAATTTTATTACAATATGTAAAACATATGTGGAGAGTCCGAGCCAATTTCCTGGTGAAGAAAAAAAAAACTCATTTCTCCAGCGCCTTTCACCACCTCAGGACGTCCCAAAGCGCTTTACAGCCAATCAAGTACTTTTTGAAGTGGAGTCACTGTTGTAATGTAGGAAACGTAGCAGCCAATTCGCGCACAGCAAGCTCCCACAAACAGCAATGTGATAATGACCAGGTCATCTGTTTTAGTGATGTTGGTTGAGGAATAAATATTGGCCCAGGACACCGGGGATAACTCTCCTGCTCTTCTTCGAAATAGTGGCCATTGGATCTTTTACATCCACCTGAGGGGGCAGACGGGGCCTCGGTTTAAAGTCTCATCCGAAAGACGGCACCTCCGACAGTGCAGCACTCCCTCAGCACTGCACTGGAGTGTCAGCCTGGCTTTTTGTGCTCAAGTCTCTGGATTGGCGACTTGAACCCACAACCTTCTGACTCAGAGGCGAGAGAGTGCCACCAACAGAGCAGAGCCACTGGCTGACGAGTGCTCAAAAGCTTGGTCAAAGAGGTAGGTTTCAAGAAGCGTCTTAAAGGAGGAGCGAGAGGCGGAGGGGTTTAGGGAGGTACAGAGGTAGGTGGGACTAGGGTTTCTACCTCCTGGTCACTGCGATCTCCTGGAACTTGCTTTTGATTGTCTCGGGGGGGCTTGCTCAAGTGGCACTTTGAATTGTCTCTTTCAGGTCCGTTATCTAGGCAGGCTGGTATTCACACACACAATGCACATCTGTGCACAATTTTCATTCACATCAGACAGCTTCAGACCACCTTGTGTTGATTGGTGAAGGGATATGATGTTTGCTGCCCCACTATTTAACCGCAGGCCTTTGAAATAGTACCCTCCGATTGGCAGAAAGCGCCACAACCAGGCTCCCCCTGCTGGCTCATTTGGGAAGTGTCCCCGCCTCAGTGTCGAACTGGCGCCAGACAGAGACGGCGAGGTCCCAGGGCTCTGTTGGGTTAGTTGATCTCAGCCAGGACAGGAGCTTGGGTTTGGTGGGGGTGGGGGAGGGTGCGGTTTGGGGCTACTGTTCGTCTCAGCCGCCCTCGACTCGGTCTGATTCCTGATCACTACCCGGTGCTGGAAAGTGCATGAGTTGTGGGCATCAGGTGAGGGTAGAATAAAGCACGGCTGTGAGATTTCCCCTAGGGTCCAAGGTGAAGAATGCTCACTTCAGAGGTACCACAGATTTACCAAGGCAGAAGGAATCATTCCCAGATATAAGATAATTGCCTTCTCGAGGGCAATTAGGGATGGGCAATAAATGCTGGCCTTGCCAGCGATGCCCACATCCCATGAAAGAATTAAAAAAAAATCAGAGCCAGACCATTCAGGAGAGAAGTTATGAAACACCACGTCACACAAAGGGTGGTAGAAGTGTGGGACTCTCGTCCATAAAAAGCAGTAGATACCAGCTCAAATAATAACTTTAAATCTGAGATCGCTAGATTTTTTTTTGCTAGACAAGGGTATTAAGGGATATGGAGCCAAGGTGGGTAAATGGGGTTAGGATTACAGATCAGCCATGATGTGATTGAATGGCGGAACAGGCTCGAGGGGCTGAATGGCCTGCTCCTGTAAGGAATCACCCTACCCCCAGCACCGGCCCCTGCGCTGAGGAGAGAGACTGCGGGACAAAACACACTCCATTCAAAATTAAGCTGAGCAAAAAGTCAATGAAAGGTCAGCCTCTAAAAGAGCGTTGGTATTTTGTTTAAACTCAGGAAAACTAGATTGCTTCCTGTTTACGGAGTAGTTAGCTTGTCATAAGAGCAAATAGGGTTCCTTCACAGCAACAAAATAAACCTGGTCTCGGGTAAAATTCCCTGGTTTGGCGAAACTGCTTTTGCACTGATTCCGAGTTGTCTATGGGGCATATTTAAATTGCAGTAACCTGTGCATTCCACCACCCCCCACCCCCTGCCCAGCCAACCTCCATCATTATCTCTCTGGTCAGCTTAAATAATATCCTGCGCTCATTACTTATACTTACGGTCCTGTGAATTCGCGGGCACTGCGCAGTCTGCCTCACTGGGTATTTTTACAAGCCATTGAACTATAGCATGCACTGTCCTTGAACTGAAACGACTGCAGCCCAGAAAGAAGTTAATAAAGGCAAGGGCTATTGCACCTTGGGGAAAACAGGAGCTCCGCAGACAGCTGGCATATCAGAAGAACACGAGCCCAGAATATCACGTCCGCACCTTGTAAAAATTGGCCATTATAATTGAAACCGTTGCCTGCTTCTCGTTTGATATCTTTTAAAGGGGTGCTGTCTTTGCGGGGGGGGGGGGGGGGGGGGAATATCACCGAGGGATTTTGTTTTACACTGTGACGGAGAAGCGGGTTTCATGCGCGTCAGATCCGCCATGATGTGTTTTTCTTTCCTACACAACTTTCTCGCTCTTCTCTTTCACAGACGCTCACTCTCACTGGTGTACGGTTTCGTGGCTGGTGGCTGCTCTCCACTACCTTGCCCAAGGGGTCCATTATGTGTGCGTGAGTGCATGTGTGTGTGCATGCGTGTGTGAGTTTGAGTGTGTCTGTGTGTGTGTGTGTCTGTCTGTATATGAGTGTGTGAGTCTGTGGGTGTTTCTGAGTGTGTGAGTAGCAAGCTATTTGACCACAGAGGGCATCACCGCCAAGCCCAATCCTGACCTCATAAGCCATCCGCACGGACAAACGCACAAGGAGTCACCTTGATAATGACCCCTGGCTGATTCCCTTCCTCTTTAGTGCCGGTACATTTCCCTCCCTTGTCCTCTCCGCCTCTCTCTCCTCCTTTATGATCCTCCTTAAAACCTACCTCTTTGACCAAGCTTTTGGTCACCTGCCCTAATTTCCCCTGCTGTGGCTCGGTGTTAGTTTTTGTCTGATGATAACTCTCCTGTGAAGCGCCTCGGGACGTTCTACTACGTTAAAGGCGCTATATAAATGCAGGTTGTATTGGTGCCATTCAGGCTGAGGTCTGCTGACCGCACAGACCAGCGTCCAAGCCTGGGTCCTTCCCTTTCTGTAGCAATAGCGCAAATAACATTTTGTTGAAAAACTGCAAAAAACTGGAAATCTGAAATAAAACCAAAAGAATGCTGAAAATGCAGAGCGCCTGATGAGTTAAAAGGCAGGTTGGCATAGGACCCCTCGGCAGAACCCAGCATCGGCCCACTGTGCCATCAGGGGAAGCAGCGGCCTCATTCACATCTTTGCACCAAGAACAATTTCTTTTTTTGCCAAACAGTTTTTTCATGAAGACAACGCCCCTTTAAGAAAGCTGTAACTCACTTCTCATCCGCACACTTGACTCCTGGTATTTATTTAGGTATCACTTTGAGTTCCACGTTTAATGTGATTAATTAAAATAGACTCAACCTTTATATTTAAAACATAAGCCAGCTATTCTGGGCGATTACACTCATACCGTATAACTACAAAGAGTGTTCTTAGGCAAATACACAAGATCAATCAAGCCTTACCAAACTGGGGTATAATTTGACTTTGGTGAGGCAGTGCAAGTGTTTTTCTGCTTCATTGGTGGTCTGTGGACCCCTGCTCATTTGTTTGTCGTTCACTTGGAAGTAATTTTGGTGACATTGCACGACCTTGAATTGCACACATAACCAACCGCACACAAGGTGAAGGGCAGAGGATGGTATGAAGTGAAACCTCTCGAGTGGGAGTTGAAGGAGCTTGGCATCATCAAGCCATGAGTTCGGAACATCGGAACAGGAGCAGGCCAGTCAGCACCTCAATTAGATCAAGGCTGATCTGTATCTTAACTCCATCTACCCGCCTTGGTTCCGTATCCCTTAATGCCCACGCCGAACAAAAATCTATCCATCTCACTTTAGAATTTTTCAATTGACCCCCCCAGCCTCAACAGCTTTTTGGGGGAGAGAGTTCCAGATTTCCACTAACCCTTTGTGTGAAGAAGTGCTTCCTGACATCACCCCTGAACGGCCTGGCTCTAATTTTAAGGCTATCTTGTTCTGGACTCTCCCCACCAGAGGAAATTGTTTCTATCTCCCTGCTGGGATGTTGCTGAGGCCCATTGCTGGATGTGGAGTGTTCGATGTCTAACTGAGCTGGGGACTGCTCAATGTTAACTCCAGATACTCGGACACCAGAATGTTCCATTTTCCCAGTGTTCATTCTGTTCACCTTAACCAGCACAAACTTCATTCCCACTCCCCCCCCACCTAAAAAGAGGGTGAGAAAAAACAGACTAAACCACTGTTTCAATCTTTAATTCCATTCATTTCCAAACCACTTTAAACTGAGGTATAGAATCACACAGCACAGAAGGAGGACATTCGGCCCATCGTGCCTGTGCCGGCTCTTTGAAAGAGCTCTCCAATTAGTCCCACTCCCCCCCTGCTCTTTCCCCAGAGCCCTGCAAATTTTTCCCCTGAATTGTTTTTTTCCTTTTCAAGTATTTATCCAATTCACTTTTGAAAGTTACTATTGAATCTGCTTCCAGCGCCCTTTCAGGCAGCGCGTTCCAGATCACAACAACTCGCTGCGTAAAAAGGTGATGTAAGAAAAAACTTTTTTACGCAGCGAGTGGTTAAGATCTGGAATGCACTGCCTGAAAGGGTGGTGGAGGCAGACTCAATCTTATCTTTCAAAAGGGAGTTGGATAAGTATCTGAAGGAAAAAAAATAGCAGGGCTACGGGGAAAGGGCGGGGGAGTGAGACTAGCTGAGAGTCGGCACGGGCTCAACAGGCCAAATGGTCTTCTTCCGTGCTGTAACCATTCTATGATTCTATGAAAAGAAATTCTCCTTATCTCGCCTCTGGTTCTTTTGCCAATTACCCAAAATCTACTACGTAAACTTGAGGTCATCCAAAACTCGGCTGCCCATGTCCTAACTCGCACCCAGTCCCGTTCGCCCATCGCCCCTGTGCTCGCTGACCTACATTGGCTCCCGGTTAAGCAGCGCCTCGATTTCAAAATTCTCATCCTTGTTTTCAAATCCCTCCATGGCCTCGCCCCTCCCTATCTCTGTAACCTCCTCCAGCCCCACATACCCCCCTGAGATATCTGCGCTCCTCTAATTCTGCCCTCTTGAGGATCCCTGATTATAATCGCTCCACCATTGGTGGCCGTGCCTTCTGTTGCCTGGGCCCTAAGCTCTGGAATTCCCTCCCTAAACCTCTCCGCCTCGCTACCTCTCTTTCCTCCTTTAAGACGCTTCTTAAAACCTACCTTTTTGACCAAGCTTTTGGTCACCTGCCCTAATATATCCTTATGTGGCTCGGTGTCAAATTTTTTGTCTTAAAATACTCCTGTGCAGCGCCTTGGGACGTTTTACTACTGTTGTTATCTGTGTCCTCTGGTTACCGATCTTTCTGCCAGTATGAGCAGATATCTGGGTAATACTAGTAGCAGTTTACTATAGCCAACTCGCAGTGTTGGGATGGAGTTTGCCCAGGAGTCCACGTATTCCAATACTACTCCGCTAGATTATCTTGCATTCCGCCATCTACCCAGTCATATATCTTCAGTATAATCACTCAATAAAACCATTGACCACTAATCTTCAGATGAACTAAAGCTGTCATGTAGCACAAGGAATAATTCCATTGCGTAATACATCACGAGATTGTGCCATCTTGTTTTTCTTAAAGAGGCACTGCTAACTGGTAAATTGCAAAACCACAGTCCAATGATGCAGCCCATCCTATCCCCCATTGTTGGCCCCTCCCTCTTGATTTATTCTGGGGCACAGGTGCTGCCTTTTTGGATTAGATCCTAAACCAAGGACCCATCTTCTGATTCAGGTGGCTGGTAAAGATCCTAAGGCACGATTGCAGAACGAGTAGGCCGTTCTCTGCAAATGCTCTGACCAACCACAAACATTAACTAGTCATCCATCTCATTGTTGTATGTAGGATTTTGAAGTGTGCAAAATGGCTGCTGCATTTGCCTATATAACCACAGTCACTGTGCTTTAACGTAATTCAATTCTGCGCAAAGCACTTAGAGATGTCCTTTTTTGAAAAATATTCATTCTCGGGCTGTGGCCGTCGCTGGCAAAGCTGGCATTTATTGCGTGTCCCTAGTTGCCCCGGAGAAGGTGGTGGTGAGACTTCTTGAACCGCTGCTGTCCGTGTGATGAAGGTGCTCCCACAGTGCTGTTAGTTTGGGAGTTCCAGGAATTTGAACAGCGTCAGTGAAGGAACAATTAAGTCAGGACATATGTCGGGATGGTGTGTGTGTGTGTGTGACTTGGAGGGGAACTTGGAGGTGGTGGTGTTCCCATGCGCCTGCTGCCCTTGTCCTTCGAGGTGGAAGAGGTCGCGGGTTTGGGAGGTGCTGCCGAAGAAGCCTTGGCGAGTTGCTGCAGTGCTTCTTGTAGATGGTACACACTGCAGCCACGGTACGCCGGTGGTGGAGGGAGTGAATGTTTAATTGTGGTGGGTGGGCTGCCAATCAAGCGGGCTGCTTTGTCCTGGATGGTGTCGAGCTTCTTGAATCCAGAGAGAAATGATAAGGGGCTATATAAATGCTCATTCTTCTTTTCTTTTAGTTTAAATATTTTGTGCCTCCATGAAATTAGCAGAGAGAGGAAGTTTGTATGAGAAAATTAAGCATTCATATGATGACATCACTGATGGTAATTTCTACCCTATTTTATTTGAATATCAAAGTTTTGCGTCAGATATCACACTTTGTTACAGGGAAAAAATCCTAAAAAGAGAAAAAGACCTGGAGCCTGAAATTTACAAGCAGTTCTAACTGAGCACAGGAGGGTTCTAGTAATATAGCAATCATCTAGGCAGGAGGAGACCATTGCTCCCTTTCGTTTACCCTTCCAAACCACCCATCAGTTCCCTCACCATCATCCTGGAACTAATTGCCCTGCGTCCCATTTCCTAACAGGAATCCACCCAGTCCTTTATTAAAACCCATGTTATTCTGTTCCACCATCACCCATTGCTGATCTCTTCCACAATTCTATCTCTCTCTTACTAAAAACTGTAATCTAATCTTCTTATTCTCTTTTGATGCCTTTAACTTAAAACAGTGACCCCATGTCCTCACACTCTGCCCCAACTGAAGGACTTTCCTGAATCCAAATTGTCCATCCCTATGACAATCACAAAAGACCTTTATCCAGTTGCCCCCATCCTCCTCATCTTCGGAGAGTAAAGTCCCAAAGTAGACTATATTTGCTCATAATCCAGCCCTCTCAGTTTCTCAAAGCCTTCCCTTGGACTGCCTCCAATAATTCTACGTTCTTTCTATAATACAGAGATCAAAACAGCACCTAATGCTTCAGATGCAGCCTCAACAAGCCCAAATCCTACTCCAACATCGCCTTTTTATATAAGTATAGATCACAGCCTCAGCTACACTTTCCAACCGTTTATTTGCAATTTTTTTTCACCACCTGCAAACAATGAATCAATGGTTTTGCTGACAATCCAATTGCCTGGTTTTGTCTATTTCGAGCAGTGCCCTTAAAGGCACATGCCAGGCTAGCAGCTAAACATTCCCGGGCTACCAGTGAGCAATACCAAGGGAGATCTGTCAGTAGACTAAAATAAACGTCAGTAATCTACACAAGAGTCTAGTTTGATTAATTATTCTCTTATGCAGTCATATTCCTACTTGTTATGGGCACTGGTGACTGGGAGTGTGTGTGCAGGCAGTATTTACACAACAGTCCAATCTCAATTAATTAATAATTTGCTAATTGATAAATTTCACAAATTAAATTTTTTCTGTTTGTTTCTACTGCAGAGGAATAACAGCAAAAAGGACTATAGCACCAATTGATGTATTCTCTAAATCTTTGTGAATTGTTGCAAAGAATCTTTTGTTTGCAATTTCAAAGCTACGAGACGTTTGATGTTTTGAATAAAAGATATACTTCATGTTTCAGTTACACCACAATTGCTACATTTTTAAATTTTCTCCCCATCCTCCTGAAGGTCTTACTGGGGTTCATATTCTCAAGTGTCAGACTTGGCTCAGTGGGTGGGACTCTTGCCTCTGAGTCAGAAAGTTGTGGGTTCAAAGTCCCACTCCAGAGACTTGAGCACATAAATCTAGGCTGACACTCCCAGTGCAGTGCTGAGGGAGTGCTGCACTGTCGGAGGGGAAGTACTGAGGGAGCGCCGCACTGTCGGAGGGGCAGTACTGAGGGAGCGCTGCACTGTCGGAGGGGTAGTACTAAGGGAGCGTTGCACTGTCAGAGGGGCAGTACTGAGGGAGCGCTGCACTGTCAGAGGGGCAGGACCTAGGGAGCGCTGCACTGTCGGAGGGGCAGTACTGATGGAGTGCTACACTGTCAGATGGACAGTACTGAGGGAGCGCTGCACTGTCTGAGGTGCAGTACTGAGGGAGCGCTGCACTGTCAGAGGGACAGTACTGAGGGAGCGCTGCACTGTCGGAGGTGCCGCCTTTCAGATGAGACGTTAAACCGAGGCCCCGTCTGCTCTCTCAGGTGGATGTAAAAGATTCCATGGCACTATTAGAAGAACAGCAGGGGAGTTTATCCCTCAACCAACACCTAAAACAGATGATCTGCTCATTTATTTTATTGCTGTTTGTGGGAGCTTGCTGTGCGCAAGTTGGTTGCCGCGTTTCCTGCATTACAACAATGACCACACTTCAAAAAGTACTTCATTGGTTGAAAGGTACTTTGGAACGTCCTGAGTTTGTGAAAGGCGCTGTAGAAATACAGATCTTTCTTTTTTCTTTCTCCTGTAATTCATCCATTCTTCATGTATTAGCCCGGACAATGTGTGTCAACAGGTTATACAGCCTCATGGGGGATAGGGAATCCAGCCCTGTCCTTAACCAGATATCCACACACACACGCATTTTAGCAGCAGGAGTTACTGCGTGGTAATCAAAAGCAGGAACCTTGGCTAATCTACCCCCTCACTTGCGAGGAGGCAGAGAGGAATTGCTGCACCCTCATTCTCACTCTGAAAAGGGCCAGTGAAAGAGCCTTGAATCTTCCTGGTCAGTGATATAACATGATGTGGAGATGCCGGTGTTGGACTGGGGTGGACAAAAGTGAGAAGTCGCACAACACCAGGTTATAGTCCAACAGTCTTATTTGAAATCACAAGCTTTCGGAGCGCTGCTCCTTCGTCAGGTGAAGTGAAGGAATACGAATCGGCATAGCATATATAGACAGAGAACATTTTGGGCCGAAAATTGATCCCGGGACGCGAGAGTACGCACTGCATACTCTCGCGTATTCCCACTCCAATTGCCGGTTTTCTGCATGCCCTGCGCATGCGCTGAAAACCGGCAATTGCTCTTCCGAAAAGGGGGCGGGGCCTGGGTGCATCGCGTGCGCGCTACAGGCTGCGCGCACGCTGTGCACTTCATGCTTTGGACGCGCAGGTAAGTAGGGAAGATTTTGGAAATGTAAAAAGGAGGAGTAAGACCCGCTTTTAAGAAGGTAAGTAGTGAATTAAGTATTTTTTTGAATTTTTTTTTACAGGTATATCTTTTTTATAGACTTTAAAGACAGGTAAGTTTATTTTTATAACTTTTTAAAAGATTTTAAATTTTTTCAAAAATTTAATTTTTTATTTAAAATGGTTAATTTAATTAACTATACTTATTTTATTAATGTGATGGTTTTTTAAAAAATTTAATTGAGGTTTAGCTGTTATTTTGGGGGGGTGTAAGATTCATAAGTCTCACAGCCATGCTGTGAGACTTATGAATGGAAGATGGTGTGCTGCCATTGGCTCTAACTGAGTCACGTGATCCCACAGCTCGCACGAATTCACTACGCCGCTGGGATACGCAAGCCCAGCACAGCTGATGTCTGGAACATCAAGTTCGTGCGAGCTGGATCAGAAAAAGCATAAGCGAGGTGAGACATCGCGGGGAAGGCTTACCCCCGCGGGAACAGAGCGAGATCAATTTCTGGGCCATAACACACACACACACACACACACAGTGCCTTTTCCCAATGAGCCATTGGGAACCTCCATAGTTTGAAACGCACAGTAGAACTCTCAAGCCAATGTGCCGTGCCACCAGCGGAGAGGTCATCCAGAGAGCACTATAAAAAAGTTATAATATAATCCTGTCCATGCTTGATATCTCAGTATTTGTTCTGCAGGCCACTTGGCTGTGAGACCTTTGCACAATTAGGTGGGCCCTCGTGTAGCAATCTGCCTTGCTCTTTGTTTACCCTGGTAATGCTGTGTAAACTGCAGGATAAAGGGACTGGATTTCATGCTGTTTTATTGACAACAAAAGCCCAGGCATTTTGTTTTCTTTACCATGTATTTAGGTCCCAGGTATGTGCAAGTCTAAACACAAACTGGCAGCCTCTTGTTAAAGATTACTCCGCGTCTGGCTAATATTCAACAGCGGGTCATGCTCGCTCTGCTGATGTCACCTGTAAAACTGGGGCTGACCTTTTGCTTTCATGACATCACTGCTTTCTCAGCACTGACTCCGTCTCGCTCGTTCGTGTCTATATTTCACAACAACAACTTGCATTTATATAGCGCCTCTAACGTCCCCAGGGCACTTGACAGGAGCGATTATCAAAAAAAATTTGACACCGGGTCACATCAGGAGATATTAGGACAGACTTGGTCAAAGAGGTAGCTTTTAAGAAGCATCTCGATCGAAGGAGGAGAGAAGGGTTTAGGGAGGGAATTCCAGAGCTCGGGGCCCGAGGCAGCTGAAGGGTGGAGCGATGAAAATCGGGGAGGCGCAAGAGGCCAGATTTGGAGGAGCGCAGAGATCTCGGAGGGGTTGTGAGGCTGGAGATTACAGAGATAGGGAGGGGGCGAGGCCACGGAGGGATTTGAAAACAAGGATGAGACTTCATAGAATCTTACAGCACAGAAGGAGGCCATTCAGCGCATCGTGCCAGTGGCGGGTCTTTCAACTTCTTTGATATGCATTTATATAGCGTCTTTCACAACCTCAGGACGCCCCAAATGAAGTACTTTTGAAGTGTAGTCACAATTTAGGAAACATGGCAGCCAATTTGTGCACAGCAAGATCCCTCAAAAACAGCCAGAACTCCCCTGCACCTTTTCAAAATAGTGGCCGCGGGATCTTTTACGTCCGTCTGAGAGGGCAGACGGGGCCTCGACTTAACGTCTCATCTGAAAGACGGCACCGCTGACAGGGCAGCACTCAGCTGCAATGGTGTGTCAGCCTGGAATATGTGCTCAAGTCTCTGGAGTGGGGGCTTTGAACCCACGGCCTTCTGACTCAGAGGCGAGAGCGTTGCCCACTGAGGCCCGGCTGACGTTCAGATTCGTTCGCCTCCACATTTTTCCCCTCTCATGTCCTGAAGGCACTAACTCATGCAAGCGGGACGGATCCACAGATGCTGGCAGTCCCCCAGTACTTGGGTCACACTTGATATGTGAGCCAGACGTGTAATTTCCAGCAGGGATTCTAGATAGGGATCGGGAATGGAAACCATGGCTGATTATTTTCCCCACCTCGGGAGCGCTGGATGGTAGAACATTGGTTTGAGAGTTCTACGGTGCTGTTAACACTATGAAGCCTTCCCAGTGATTCAGCAGGAATATACCAGGACCTGGACTCATCAAAGAAATGGGAAAGAAAGGAAAGGACTTCAATCATATAGCGCCTTTCACGAGCACAGGATGCCCCAAAGCGCTTTACAGCCAATGAAATACTCTTGAAGTGTAGTCACTGTTGCAATAACAGGAAACGCGACAGTCTATTTGCGCACAGCAAGCTCCCACAAACAGCAATGACTAGATAATCTGTTTTGTGTTTAGAGATGTTGGTTGAGGGATAAATATTGGCCCGGGACACCGGGAAGAACTCGCCTGCCCGATGCTGGAATGGGAAGACAGTATTCTGGAAGGACGCAATCAAATGGGCTGAAAGGCCTCCTTGTAGCCCTCTCGTTGCCTGACCTGAAATCAGCTTCCTCAGCACAGAATGGGATTCAAACCAGGAATCTTCTGGTTTAGAAACTGTCTCCAATGGCTGAAGGGTCAGTAATCAGAGGGCACAGATTTAAGGTGATTGGCAAAAGAATCAGAGGCAACATGAGGGAAAACGTTTTACGCAACGAGTGGTTAGGATTTGGAATGCACTGCCTGATAGGGTGATGGATGCAGATTCAATAGTAGCCTTGCAGAGATATGGAGAAAGAACGAGGGAGTGGGACTAACTGGATTGCTCTTCGAAAGAGCTGGCGCAGACTCGATGGGCCGAATGGCCTCCTTCTGTGCTGTACTATTGTATGATTCTATCTATGGTTCAGGATCCACACCAGGCAGTGTCTTTATCCACTGCACCATCAGGAGGTGGACTATTTGATTGTGAGGGGCATCGCACTCTGACTCAATCCGCTCCTTTCCCAGCGGTTTCTATAATGGGCGTTTCTATAACGGGTGGTTTCTATAACGGGCGGGTTCTATAATGGGCGGTTTCTATAACGGGCGCGTTCTGTAATGGGCGGGTTCTATAATGGGCGGTTTCTATAACGAGCGGTTTCTATAATGGACGGTTTCTATAACGAGCGGTTTCTATAATGGGCGGGTTCTATAATGGGCAGTTTATATAACGAGCAGTTTCTAGAATGGGCGGTTTCTATAATGGATGGTTTCTATAATGGGCGGTTTCTATAATGGACGGTTTCTATAATGGCCGTTTCTATAATGGGCAGTTTCTATAATGGGCGGTTTCTATAAAGGGCGGTTTCTATAATGGGCGGTTTCTATAATGGGCAATTTCTATAATGGGCGTTTCTATAATGGGCGGTTTCTATAATGGACGGTTTCTATAATGGGCGGTTTCTATAATGGGCGGTTTCTATAATGGGCAGTTTCTATAATGGGCGGTTTCTATAATGGGCGGGTTCTATAATGGGCGGTTTCTATAATGGGCAGTTTCTATAATGGGCAGTTTCTATAATGGACGGTTTCTATAATGGGCGTTTCTATAATGGACGGTTTCTATAATGGGCGGTTTCTATAATGGACGGTTTCTATAATGGGCGGTTTCTATAAAGGGCGGTTTCTATAATGGGCGGTTTCTATAATGGGCAATTTCTATAATGGGCGTTTCTATAATGGGCGTTTCTATAATGGACGGTTTCTATAATGGGCGGTTTCTATAAAGGGCGGTTTCTATAATGGGCGGTTTCTATAATGGGCAATTTCTATAATGGGCGTTTCTATAATGGGCGGTTTCTATAATGGACGGTTTCTATAATGGGCGGTTTCTATAAAGGGCGGTTTCTATAAAGGGCGGTTTCTATAATGGGCGGTTTCTATAATGGGCGGTTTCTATAATGGACGGTTTCTATAATGGGCGTTTCTATAATGGGCGGTTTCTATAATGGCCATTTCTATAATGGGCAGTTTCTATAATTGCCGTTTCTATAATGGGCGGTTTCTATAATGGGCGTTTCTTTAATGGGCGGTTTCTATAATGGGTGGTTTCTATAATGGGCGGTTTCTATAATGGGCGGTTTCTATAATGGGCAGTTTCTATAATGGGCAGTTTCTATAATGGGCGTTTCTATAATGGACGGTTTCTATAATGGGCGTTTCTATAATGGGCATTTCTATAATGGGCAGTTTCTATAATGGACGGTTTCTATAACGGGCGAGTTCTATAATGGGCGTTTCTATAACGGGCGGGTTCTATAATGGGCGTTTCTATAATGGGCAGTTTCTATAATGGACGGTTTCTATAACGGGCGGGTTCTATAATGGGCGGGTTCTATAATGGGCGTTTCTATAATGGGCAGTTTCTATAATGGGCAGTTTCTATAATGGGCATTTCTATAATGGGCGGGTTCTATAATGGGCGGATTCTATAATGGGCGTTTCTATAATGGGCGGGTTCTATAATGGGCGTTTCTATAGTGAGCGGTTTCTAAAATGGGCCTATCTATAATGGGCAGTTTCTATAATGAGCGGTTTCTATAATGGGCGTTTCTATATTGGGCAGTTTCTATAATGAGCGGTTTCTATAATGGGCAGTTTCTATAATGAGCGGTTTCTATAATGGGCGTTTCTATAATGGGCGGGTTCTATAATGGGCGTTTCTATAATCGGCGTTTCTATAATGGACGGTTTCTATAATGAGCGGTTTCTATAATGGACGGTTTCTATAATGAGCGGTTTCTATAATGGGCAGTTTCTATAATGGGCGGGATCTATAATGGGCGTTTCTATAATCGGCGTTTCTATAATGGACGGTTTCTATAATGAACGGTTTCTATAATGGGCAGTTTCTATAATGGGCGTTTCTATAATGGATGAGTTCTATAATGGACGGTTTCTATAATGGGCGTTTCTATAATGGGTGGGTTCTATAATGGACGGTTTCTATAATGGGCAGTTTCTATAATGGGCGTTTCTATAATGGGCAGTTTCTATAATGGGCGTTTCTATAATGGGCGGTTTCTATAATGGACGGTTTCTATAATGGGCGTTTCTATAATGGACGGTTTCTATAATGGGCGTTTCTACAATGGGTGGGTTCTATAATGGACGGTTTCTATAATGGGCAGTTTCTATAATGGGCATTTCTATAATGGGCAGTTTCTATAATGGGCGTTTCTATAATGGACGGTTTCTATAATGGGCAGTTTCTATAATGGGCCTTTCTATAATGGGTGGGTTCTATAATGGGCGGTTTCTATAATGGGCGTTTCTGTAATGGGTGGGTTCTATAATGGGCGGTTTCTATAATGGGCAGTTTCTATAATGTGCATTTCTATAATGCGCAGTTTCTATAATGGGCGTTTCTATAATGGGCATTTCTACAACGGACATTTCTATAATGGGCAGTTTCTATAATGGGCGTTTCTATAATGGGCGTTTCTATAATGGGCGTTTCTATAATGGGGAGTTTCTATAATGGGCGTTTCTATAATGGGCGTTTCTATAATGGGCGTTTCTATAATGGGCAGTTTCTATAATGGGCGTTTCTATAATGGGTGTTTCTATAATGGGCGTTTCTATAATGGACGGGTTCTATAATGGACGGTTTCTATAATGGAATGGTTCTATAATGGGCGTTTCTATAATGGGCGGGTTCTATAATGGGCGGTTTCTATAATGGGCGGTTTCTATAATGGACGGGTTCTATAATGGACGGTTTCTATAATGGAATGGTTCTACAATGGGCGTTTCTATAATGGGTGGGTTCTATAATGGGCGGTTTCTATAATGGGCGGTTTCTATAATGGACGGGTTGTATAATGGATGGTTTCTATAATGGGCGTTTCTATAATGGGCGTTTCTATAATGGGCGTTTCTATAATGGACGGGTTCTATAATGGACGGGTTCTATAATGGGCGTTTCTATAATGGGCGTTTCTATAATGGGCAGTTTCGATAATGGGCGTTTCTATAATGGGCAGTTTCGATAATGGGTGTTTCTATCATGGGCGTTTCTAGAATGGGCGATTTCTATAATGGGCGGTTTCTATAATGGATGGTTTCTATAATGGGCGCTTTCTATAATGGGCGCTTTCTATAATGGGCGGTTTCTATAATGGACGGGTTCTATAATGGACGGTTTCTATAATGGACGGTTTCTATAATGGACGGTTTCTATAATGGACGGTTTCTATAATGGACGTTTTCTATAATGGACGGTTTCTCTAATGGACGGTTTCTATAATGGACGGTTTCTATAATGGACGGTTTCTATAATGGGCGGTTTCTATAATGGGCGGTTTCTATTATGGGCGGTTTCTATAATGGGCGGTTTCTATAATGGGCGTTTCTATAATGGACGGTTTCTAAAATGGGCGTTTCTATAATGGACGGTTTCTATAACGGGCGGGTTCTATAATGGGCGGGTTCTATAATGGGCGTTTCTATAATGGGCAGTTTCTATAATGGGCAGTTTCTATAATGGGCATTTCTATAATGGGCGGGTTCTATAATGGGCGGGTTCTATAATGGGCGTTTCTATAATGGGCGGGTTCTATAATGGGCGTTTCTATAGTGAGCGGTTTCTAAAATGGGCCTATCTATAATGGGCAGTTTCTATAATGAGCGGTTTCTATAATGGGCGTTTCTATATTGGGCAGTTTCTATAATGAGCGGTTTCTATAATGGGCAGTTTCTATAATGAGCGGTTTCTATAATGGGCGTTTCTATAATGTTGGGTTCTATAATGGGCGTTTCTATAATCAGCGTTTCTATAATGGACGGTTTCTATAATGAACGGTTTCTATAATGGTCGGTTTCTATAATGAGCGGTTTCTATAATGGGCAGTTTCTATAATGGGCGGGATCTATAATGGGCGTTTCTATAATCGGCGTTTCTATAATGGACGGTTTCTATAATGGGCGTTTCTATAATGGGTGGGTTCTATAATGGACGGTTTCTATAATGGGCGTTTCTATAATGGGTGGGTTCTATAATGGACGGTTTCTCTAATGGACGGTTTCTATAATGGACGGTTTCTATAATGGACGGTTTCTATAATGGGCGGTTTCTATAATGGGCGGTTTCTATTATGGGCGGTTTCTATAATGGGCGGTTTCTATAATGGGCGTTTCTATAATGGACGGTTTCTAAAATGGGCGTTTCTATAATGGACGGTTTCTATAACGGGCGGGTTCTATAATGGGCGGGTTCTATAATGGGCGTTTCTATAATGGGCAGTTTCTATAATGGGCAGTTTCTATAATGGGCATTTCTATAATGGGCGGGTTCTATAATGGGCGGGTTCTATAATGGGCGTTTCTATAATGGGCGGGTTCTATAATGGGCGTTTCTATAGTGAGCGGTTTCTAAAATGGGCCTATCTATAATGGGCAGTTTCTATAATGAGCGGTTTCTATAATGGGCGTTTCTATATTGGGCAGTTTCTATAATGAGCGGTTTCTATAATGGGCAGTTTCTATAATGAGCGGTTTCTATAATGGGCGTTTCTATAATGGGCGGGTTCTATAATGGGCGTTTCTATAATCAGCGTTTCTATAATGGACGGTTTCTATAATGAACGGTTTCTATAATGGTCGGTTTCTATAATGAGCGGTTTCTATAATGGGCAGTTTCTATAATGGGCGGGATCTATAATGGGCGTTTCTATAATCGGCGTTTCTATAATGGACGGTTTCTATAATGAACGGTTTCTATAATGGGCAGTTTCTATAATGGGCGTTTCTATAATGGGTGGGTTCTATAATGGACGGTTTCTATAATGGGCAGTTTCTATAATGGGTGGGTTCTATAATGGATGAGTTCTATAATGGACGGTTTCTATAATGGGCGTTTCTATAATGGGTGGGTTCTATAATGGACGGTTTCTATACTGGGCAGTTTCTATAATGGGCGTTTCTATAATGGGCAGTTTCTATAATGGGCGTTTCTATAATGGGCGGTTTCTATAATGGACGGTTTCTATAATGGGCGTTTCTATAATGGACGGTTTCTATAATGGGCGTTTCTACAATGGGTGGGTTCTACAATGGACGGTTTCTATAATGGGCAGTTTCTATAATGGGCATTTCTATAATGGGCAGTTTCTATAATGGGCGTTTCTATAATGGACGGTTTCTATAATGGGCAGTTTCTATAATGGGCCTTTCAATAATGGGTGGGTTCTATAATGGGCGGTTTCTATAATGGGCGTTTCTATAATGGGTGGGTTCTATAATGGGCCGTTTCTATAATGGGCAGTTTCTATAATGTGCATTTCTATAATGCGCAGTTTCTATAATGGGCGTTTCTATAATGGGCATTTCTACAACGGACATTTCTATAATGGGCAGTTTCTATAATGGGCGTTTCTATAATGGGCGTTTCTATAATGGGGCGTTTCTATAATGGGCGTTTCTATAATGGGCGTTTCTATAATGGGCGTTTCTATAATGGGCAGTTTCTATAATGGGCGTTTCTATAATGGGTGTTTCTATAATGGGCGTTTCTATAATGGACGGGTTCTATAATGGACGGTTTCTATAATGGAATGGTTCTATAATGGGCGTTTCTATAATGGGCGGGTTCTATAATGGGCGATTTCTATAATGGGCGATTTCTATAATGGACGGGTTCTATAATGGACGGTTTCTATAATGGAATGGTTCTACAATGGGCGTTTCTATAATGGGCGGGTTCTATAATGGGCGGTTTCTATAATGGGCGGTTTCTATAATGGACGGGTTGTATAATGGATGGTTTCTATAATGGGCGTTTCTATAATGGGCGTTTCTATAATGGGCGTTTCTATAATGGACGGGTTCTATAATGGACGGGTTCTATAATGGGCGTTTCTATAATGGGCATTTCTATAATGGGTTGTTTCGATAATGGGCGTTTCTATAATGGGCAGTTTCGATAATGGGCGTTTCTATCATGGGCGTTTCTAGAATGGGCGATTTCTATAATGGGCGGTTTCTATAATGGACGGTTTCTATAATGGGCGCTTTCTATAATGGGCGCTTTCTATAATGGGCGGTTTCTATAATGGACGTGTTCTATAATGGATGGTTTCTATAATGGACGGTTTCTATAATGGACGGTTTCTATAATGGATGGTTTCTATAATGGGCGGTTTCTATAATGGACGGGTTCTATAATGGACGTTTTCTATAATGGACGGTTTCTATAATGGACGGTTTCTATAATGGACGGTTTCTATAATGGACGGTTTCAAGAAGGGACGGTTTCTCTAATGGACGGTTTCTATAATGGACGGTTTCTATAATGGGCGGTTTCTATTATGGGCGGTTTCTATAATGGGCGGTTTCTATAATGGAGGGTTTCTCTAATGGACGGTTTCTACAATGGACGGTTGCTATAATGGACGGTTTCAATAATGGACGGTTTCTATAATGGGCGGTTTCTATAATGGGCGGTTTCTATAATGGACGGGTTCTATAAGGGGCGTTTCTAGAATGGACGGTATCTATAATGGGCGGTTTCTATAATGGGCGAGTTCTATAACGAGCGGGTTGTATAATGGACGAGTTCTATAATGAACTGTTTCTATAATGGACGGTTTCTACAATGGACGGTTTCTATAATGGACGGTTTCTATAATGGGCGGTTTCTATAATGGGCGGTTTCTATTATGGGCGGTTTCTATAATGGGCGGTTTCTATAATGGGCGTTTCTATAATGGACGGTTTCTATAACGGGCGGGTTCTATAATGGGCGGGTTCTATAATGGGCGTTTCTATAATGGGCAGTTTCTATAATGGGCAGTTTCTATAATGGGCATTTCTATAATGGGCGGGTTCTATAATGGGCGGGTTCTATAATGGGCGTTTCTATAATGGGCGGGTTCTATAATGGGCGTTTCTATAGTGAGCGGTTTCTAAAATGGGCCTATCTATAATGGGCAGTTTCTATAATGAGCGGTTTCTATAATGGGCGTTTCTATATTGGGCAGTTTCTATAATGAGCGGTTTCTATAATGGGCAGTTTCTATAATGAGCGGTTTCTATAATGGGCGTTTCTATAATGGGCGGGTTCTATAATGGGCGTTTCTATAATCGGCGTTTCTATAATGGACGGTTTCTATAATGAGCGGTTTCTATAATGGACGGTTTCTATTATGAGCGGTTTCTATAATGGGCAGTTTCTATAATGGGCGTGATCTATAATGGGCATTTCTATAATCGCCGTTTCTATAATGGACGGTTTCTATAATGAACGGTTTCTATAATGGGCAGTTTCTATAATGGGCGTTTCTATAATGGGTGGGTTCTATAATGGACGGTTTCTATAATGGGCAGTTTCTATAATGGGTGGGTTCTATAATGGATGAGTTCTATAATGGACGGTTTCTATAATGGGCGTTTCTATAATGGGTGGGTTCTATAATGGACGGTTTCTATAATGGGCAGTTTCTATAATGGGCGTTTCTATAATGGGCAGTTTCTATAATGGGCGTTTCTATAATGGGCGGTTTCTATAATGGACGGTTTCTATAATGGGCGTTTCTATAATGGACGGTTTCTATAATGGGCGTTTCTACAATGGGTGGGTTCTATAATGGACGGTTTCTATAATGGGCAGTTTCTATAATGGGCATTTCTATAATGGGCAGTTTCTATAATGGGCGTTTCTATAATGGACGGTTTCTATAATGGGCAGTTTCTATAATGGGCCTTTCTATAATGGGTGGGTTCTATAATGGGCGGTTTCTATAATGGGCGTTTCTATAATGGGTGGGTTCTATAATGGGCGGTTTCTATAATGGGCAGTTTCTATAATGTGCATTTCTATAATGCGCAGTTTCTATAATGGGCGTTTCTATAATGGGCATTTCTACAACGGACATTTCTATAATGGGCAGTTTCTATAATGGGCGTTTCTATAATGGGCGTTTCTATAATGGGGAGTTTCTATAATGGGCGTTTCTATAATGGGCGTTTCTATAATGGGCGTTTCTATAATGGGCAGTTTCTATAATGGGCGTTTCTATAATGGGTGTTTCTATAATGGGCGTTTCTATAATGGACGGGTTCTATAATGGACGGTTTCTATAATGGAATGGTTCTATAATGGGCGTTTCTATAATGGGCGGGTTCTATAATGGGCGGTTTCTATCATGGGCGGTTTCTATAATGGACGGGTTGTATAATGGATGGTTTCTATAATGGGCGTTTCTATAATGGGCGTTTCTATAATGGGCGTTTCTATAATGGACGGGTTCTATAATGGACGGGTTCTATAATGGGCGTTTCTATAATGGGCGTTTCTATAATGGGCAGTTTCGATAATGGGCGTTTCTATAATGGGCAGTTTCGATAATGGGCGTTTCTATCATGGGCGTTTCTAGAATGGGCGATTTCTATAATGGGCGGTTTCTATAATGGACGGTTTCTATAATGGGCGCTTTCTATAATGGGCGCTTTCTATAATGGGCGGTTTCTATAATGGACGGGTTCTATAATGGACGGTTTCTATAATGGACGGTTTCTATAATGGACGGTTTCTATAATGGACGGTTTCTATAATGGGCGGTTTCTATAATGGACGGGTTCTATAATGGACGTTTTCTATAATGGACGGTTTCTATAATGGACGGTTTCTATAATGGACGGTTTCTATAATGGACGGTTTCAAGAAGGGACGGTTTCTCTAATGGACGGTTTCTATAATGGACGGTTTCTATAATGGACAGTTTCTATAATGGGCGGTTTCTATTATGGGCGGTTTCTATAATGGGCGGTTTCTATAATGGACGGTTTCTATAATGGACGGTTTCTATAAGGGTGGGTTTCTCTAATGGACGGTTTCTACAATGGACGTTTTCTATAATGGACGGTTTCTATAATGGACGGTTTCTATAATGGACGGTTTCTATAATGGACGGTTTCAAGAAGGGACGGTTTCTCTAATGGACGGTTTCTATAATGGACGGTTTCTATAATGGACAGTTTCTATAATGGGCGGTTTCTATTATGGGCGGTTTCTATAATGGGCGGTTTCTATAATGGACGGTTTCTATAATGGACGGTTTCTATAAGGGTGGGTTTCTCTAATGGACGGTTTCTACAATGGACGGTTGCTATAATGGACGGTTTCAATAATGGGCGGTTTCTATAATGGACGGTTTCTATAATGGGCGGTTTCTATAATGGGCGGTTTCTATAATGGACGGGTTCTATAAGGGGCGTTTCTAGAATGGACGGTATCTATAATGGGCGGTTTCTATAATGGGCGAGTTCTATAACGAGCGGGTTGTATAATGGCCGAGTTCTATAATGGACTGTTTCTATAATGGACGGTTTCTATAATGGACGGTTTCTATAATGGGCGGTTTCTATAACGGGCGGTTTCTATAATGGGCGGTTTCTATAATGGGCGGTTTCTTAAATGTGCGGTATCTATAACGGGCGGTTTCTACAACGAGCGGTTTCTATAATGAGCGGTTTCTATAATGGACAGTTTCTATAATGGGCGGTTTCTATAATGGGCGTTTCTATAATGGACGGTTTCTATAATGGGCGGTTTCTATAATGGGCGTTTCTATAACGGGCGGGTTCTATAATGGGCGGTTTCTATAATGTGCAGTTTCTATAACGATCGGTTTCTATAATGTGCGGTTTCTATAACGAGCGGTTTCTATAATGGACGGTTTCTATAACGAGCGGTTTCTATAAAGAGCAGTTTCTATAATTGGCGGTTTCTGTAATGGGCGGTTTCTATAATGGACGGTTTCTATAATGGACGGTTTCTATAATGGACGGTTTCAAGAAGGGACGGTTTCTCTAATGGACGGTTTCTATAATGGACGGTTTCTATAATGGGCGGTTTCTATAATGGGCGGTTTCTATAATGGGCGGTTTCTATAATGGACGGTTTCTATAATGGGCGGTTTCTATAATGGACGGTTTCTATAATGGACGGTTTCTATAAGGGAGGGTTTCTCTAATGGACGGTTTCTACAATGGGCGGTTACATAATGGACGGTTTCAATAATGGGCGGTTTCTATAATGGACGGTTTCTATAATGGGCGGTTTCTATAATGGGCGGTTTCTATAATGGACGGGTTCTATAAGGGGCGTTTCTAGAATGGACGGTATCTATAATGGGCGGTTTCTATAATGGGCGGTTTCTATAATGGACGGTTTCTATAAGGGGCGTTTCTAGAATGGACGGTATCTATAATGGACGGTTTCTATAATGGGCGGTTTCTATAATGGGCGGTTTCTATAATGGACGGGTTCTATAAGGGGCGTTTCTAGAATGGACGGTATCTATAATGGGCGGTTTCTATAATGGGCGAGTTCTATAACGAGCGGGTTGTATAATGGGCGAGTTCTATAATGGACGGTTGCTATAATGGACGGTTTCTATAATGGGCGGTTTCTATAACGGGCGGTTTCTATAATGGCCGGTTTCTATAACGGGCGGTTTCATAAATGGGCGGTATCTATAACGGGCGGTTTCTACAACGAGCGGTTTCTATAATGAGCGGTTTCTATAATGGACAGTTTCTATAATGGGCGGTTTCTATAATGGGCGTTTCTATAATGGACGGTTTCTATAATGGGCGGTTTCTATAATGGGCGTTTCTATAACGGGCGGGTTCTATAATGGATGGTTTCTATAATGGGCGGTTTCTATAATGGGCGGTTTCTATAATGGACGGTATCTATAATGCGCGTTTCTATAATGGGCGGTTTCTATAATGGGCGGTTTCTATAATGGGCGTTTCTATAACGGACGGGTTCTATAATGGGCGGTTTCTATAATGTGCGGTTTCTATAACGAGCGAGTTCTATAATGGGCGGTTTCTATAATGCGCGGTTTCTATAACGATCGGTTTCTATAATGTGCGGTTTCTATAACGAGCGAGTTCTATAATGGGCGGTTTCTATAATGCGCGGTTTCTATAACGATCGGTTTCTATAATGTGCGGTTTCCATAACGAGCGGTTTCTATAACGAGCAGTTTCTATAATGGGCAGTTTCTGTAATGGGCGGTTTCTATAATTGGCTGGTTCTATAACGAGCGGTTTCTATAACGAGCGGTTTCTATAATGGACGGTTTCTATAACGAGCGGTTTCTATAATGGGCGGGTTCTATAATGGGCGGTTTCTATAACGAGCGGTTGCTATAACGAGCGGTTTCTATAATGGACGGTTTCTATAATGGGCGGTTTCTATAACGGGCGCTTTCTAGAATGGACGGTTTCTATAATGGGCGTTTCTATAATGGACGGTTTCTATAATGGGCGGTTTCTATAATGGATGGTTTCTATAATGGGCGGTTTCTATAATGGGCGGTTTCTATAATGGACGGTTTCTATAACGAGCGGTTTCTAGAATGGGCGATTTCTATAATGGGCGGTTTCTATAATGGACGGTTTCTATAATGGACGGTTTCTATAATGGGCGCTTTCTATAATGGGCGGTTTCTATAATGGACGGGTTCTATAATGGACGGTTTCTATAATGGACGGTTTCTATAATGGACGGTTTCTATAATGGACGGTTTCTATAATGGACGGTTTCTATAATGGACGGGTTCTATAATGGACGATTTCTATAATGGACGGTTTCTATAATGGACGGTTTCTATAATGGACGGTTTCTATAATGGACGGTTTCAAGAAGGGACGGTTTCTCTAATGGACGGTTTCTATAATGGACGGTTTCTATAATGGATGGTTTCTATAATGGGCGGTTTCTATAATGGGCGGTTTCTATTATGGGCGGTTTCTATAATGGGCGGTTTCTATAATGGACGGTTTCTATAATGTGCGGTTTCTATAATGGACGGTTTCTATAATGGACGGTTTCTATAAGGGAGGGTTTCTCTAATGGACGGTTTCTACAATGGGCGGTTGCTATAATGGACGGTTTCAATAATGGGCGGTTTCTATAATGGATGGTTTCTATAATGGGCGGTTTCTATAATGGGCGGTTTCTATAATGGACGGTATCTATAATGGGCGTTTCTATAATGGGCGGTTTCTATAATGGGCGGTTTCTATAATGGGCGGTTTCTGTAATGGGCGTTTCTATAATGGTCGTTTCTATAATGGACGGTTTCTATAATGGGCGGTTTCTATAATGGGCGGGTTCTATAATGGGCGGTTTCTATAATGGGCGTTTCTATAATGGACGGTTTCTATAATGGGTGGTTTCTATAACGGGCGGGTTCTATAATGGGCGGTTTCTATAACGGGCGGTTTCTATAACGGGCTGTTTCTATAATGGGCGGTTTCTATAATGGGCGGTTTCTATAATGGACGGTTTCTATAATGGACGGTTTATATAATGGGCGTTTTCTGTAATGGATGGGTTCTATAATGGGCGGTTTCTATAGTGGGCGGGTTCTATAATGGGCGGGTTCTATAATGGGCGGGTTCTATAATGGGCAGTTACTATAATGGGCAGTTACTATAATGGGCGTTTCTATAATGGGCGAGTTCTATAACGAGCGGGTTGTATAATGGGCGAGTTCTATACTGGGCGGTTTCTATAACGGGCGGTTTATCTAATCGGCACTTCTATAATGGACGGTTTCTATAATGAACGGTTTCTATAATGGGCAGTTTCTATAATGGGCGTTTCTATAATGGGTGGGTTCTATAATGGACGGTTTCTATAATGGGCGTTTCTATAATGGGTGGGTTCTATAATGGACGGTTTCTATAATGGGCAGTTCCTATAATGGGCGTTTCTATAATGGGCAGTTTCTACAATGGGCGTTTCTATAATGGGCGGTTTCTATAATGGACGGTTTCTATAATGGTGTTTCTATAATGGACGGTTTCTATAATGGGCGTTTCTACAATGGGTGGGTTCTATAATGGACGGTTTCTATAATGGGCAGTTTCTATAATGGGCATTTCTATAATGGGCAGTTTCTATAATGGGCGTTTCTATAATGGACGGTTTCTATAATGGGCAGTTTCTATAATGGGCCTTTCTATAATGGGTGGGTTCTATAATGGGCGTTTTCTATAATGGGCGTTTCTATAATGGGTGGGTTCTATAATGGGCGGTTTCTATAATGGGCAGTTTCTATAATGTGCATTTCTATAATGCGCAGTTTCTATAATGGGCGTTTCTATAATGGGCATTTCTACAACGGACATTTCTATAATGGGCAGTTTCTATAATGGGCGTTTCTATAATGGGCGTTTCTATAATGGGGAGTTTCTATAATGGGCGTTTGTATAATAGGCGTTTCTATAATGGGCGTTTCTATAATGGGCAGTTTCTATAATGGGCGTTTCTATAATGGGTGTTTCTATAATGGGCGTTTCTATAATGGACGGGTTCTATAATGGACGGTTTCTATAATGGAATGGTTCTATAATGGGCGTTTCTATAATGGGCGGGTTCTATAATGTGCGGTTTCTATAATGGGCGGTTTCTATAATGGACGGGTTCTATAATGGACGGTTTCTATAATGGAATGGTTCTATAATGGGCGTTTCTATAATGGGCGGGTTCTATAATGGGCGGTTTCTATAATGGGCGGTTTCTATAATGGACGGGTTGTATAATGGATGGTTTCTATAATGGGCGTTTCTATAATGGGCGTTTCTATAATGGGCGTTTCTATAATGGACGGGTTCTATAATGGACGGGTTCTATAATGGGCGTTTCTATAATGGGCGTTTCTAGAATGGGCGATTTCTATAATGGGCGGTTTCTATAATGGACGGTTTCTATAATGGACGGTTTCTATAATGGGCGCTTTCTATAATGGGCGGTTTCTATAATGGACGGTTTCTATAATGGACGGTTTCTATAATGGACGGTTTCTATAATGGACGGTTTCTATAATGGGCGGTTTCTATAATGGACGGGTTCTATAATGGACGATTTCTATAATGGACGGTTTCTATAATGGACGGTTTCTATAATGGACGGTTTCTATAATGGACGGTTTCAAGAAGGGACGGTTTCTCTAATGGACGGTTTCTATAATGGACGGTTTCTATAATGGATGGTTTCTATAACGGGTGGTTTCTATAATGGGCGTTTCTATAATGGGCGGTTTCTATAATGGGCGGTTTCTATAATGGGCGTTTCTATAATGGGCGGTTTCTAGAATGGACGGTTTCTATAATGGGCGTTTCTATAATGGGCGGTTCTATAATGGACGGTTTCTATAATCGGCGGTTTCTATAATGGACGGTTTCTATAACGGGTGGTTTATATAATGGGCGGGTTCTATAATGGGCTGGTTCTATAATGGGCGGTTTCTATAATGGGCGGTTTCTATAATGGGCGGGTTCTATAATGGGCGGTTTCTATAACGGGCGGTTTCTATAATGGGCGTTTCTATAATGGGCAGTTTCTATAATGGGCGATTTCTATAATGGGCGGTTTCTATAATGGGCTGTTTCTATAATGGGCGTTTCTATAATGGACGGTTTCTATAATGGGCGATTTCTATAACGGGCTGTTTCTATAATGGGCGTTTCTATAATGGGCAGTTTCTATAGTGGGCTGTTTCTATGATGGGCGTTTCTATAATGGGCGGTTTCTATAATGGGCGGTTTCTATAAAGGGCGGTTTCTATAATGGACGGTTTCTATAATGGGCGTTTCTATAATGGGCGGTTTCTATAATGGGCGGTTTCTGTTAAGGGCGGTTTCTATAATGGACGGTTTCTATAATGGACGGTTTGTATAATGGGCGGTTTCTATAATGGGCGGTTTCTATAATGGGCGTTTCTATAATGGGCGGTTTCTGTAAAGGGCGGTTTCTATAATGGACGGTTTCCATAATGGACGGGTTCTATAATGGGCAGTTACTATAATGGGCGGTTACTATGATGGGCGTTTCTATAATGGGCGAGTTCTATAACGAGCGGGTTGTATAATGGGCGAGTTCTATACTGGGCGGTTTCTATAACGGGCGGTGTCTATAATGGGCGGTTTCTATAATGGGCGGTTTCTATAATGGACGGTTTCTATAACGGGCGGTTTCTACAACGAGCGGTTTCTATAACGAGCGGTTTCTATAATGGACAGTTTCTATAATGGGCGGTTTTTATAATGGGCGTTTCTATAATGGACGGTTTCTATAATGGGCGGTTTCTATAATGGGCGTTTCTATAATGGGCGGTTTCTATAACGGGTGGTTTCTATAATGGGCGTTTCTATAATGGGCGGTTTCTATAATGGGCGGTTTCTATAATGGGCGTTTCTATAATGGGCGGTTTCTAGAATGGACGGTTTCTATAATGGACGTTTCTATAATGGGCGTTTCTATAATGGACGGTTTCTATAATCGGCGGTTTCTATAATGGACGGTTTCTATAACGGGTGGTTTATATAATGGGCGGGTTGTATAATGGGCGGGTTCTATAATGGGCGGTTTCTATAATGGGCAGTTTCTATAATGGGCGGGTTCTATAATGGGCGGTTTCTATAATGGGCGGGTTCTATAATGGGCGGTTTCTATAACGGGCGGTTTCTATAATGGGCGTTTCTATAATGGGCAGTTTCTATAATGGGCGATTTCTATAATGGGCGGTTTCTATAATGGGCTGTTTCTATAATGGGCGTTTCTATAATGGACGGTTTCTATAATGGACGGTTTCTATAATGGGCGTTTCTATAATGGGCGGTTTCTATAATGGGCGGTTTCTATAATGGGCGTTTCTATAATGGGCGGTTTCTATAATGGACGGTTTCTATAATGGGCGGTTTCTATAATGGGCGTTTCTATAATGGACGGTTTCTATAATGGGCGGTTTCTATAACGGGTGGTTTCTATAATGGGCGTTTCTATAATGGGCGGTTTCTATAATGGGCGGTTTCTATAATGGGCGTTTCTATAATGGGCGGTTTCTAGAATGGACGGTTTCTATAATGGGCGTTTCTATAATGGGCGTTTCTATAATGGACGGTTTCTATAATCGGCGGTTTCTATAATGGACGGTTTCTATAACGGGTGGTTTATATAATGGGCGGGTTCTGTAATGGGCGGGTTCTATAATGGGTGGTTTCTATAATGGGCGGTTTCTATAATAGGCGGGTTCTATAATGGGCGGTTTCTATAACGGGCGGTTTCTATAATGGGCGTTTCTATAATGGGCAGTTTCTATAATGGGCGATTTCTATAATGGGCGGTTTCTATAATGGGCTGTTTCTATAATGGGTGTTTCTATAATGGGCGGTTTCTATAATGGGTGATTTCTATAACGGGCTGTTTCTATAATGGGCGTTTCTATAATGGGCAGTTTCTATAATGGGCTGTTTCTATAATGGACAGTTTCTATAATGGGCGGTTTCTATAATGGGCGTTTCTATAATGGACGGTTTCTATAATGGGCGGTTTCTATAATGGGCGTTTCTATAACGGGCGGGTTCTATAATGTGCGGTTTCTATAATGCGCGGTTTCTATAACGATCGGTTTCTATAATGTGCGGTTTCTATAACGAGCGGTTTCTATAATGGACGGTTTCTATAACGAGCGGTTTCTATCACGAGCGGTTTCTATAATGGGCAGTTTCTGTAATGGGCGGTTTCTATAATGGGCGGGTTCTATAACAAGCGGTTTCTATAACGAGCGGTTTCTATAATGGACGGTTTCTATTACGAGCGGGTTCTATAATGGGCGGTTTCTATAATGGGCGGTTTCTATAACGGGCGGTTTCTATAATGGGCTTTTCTATAATGGACGGTTTCTATAATGGGCGGTTTCTATAATGGGTGGGTTCTATAATGGGCGGTTTCTATAACGGGCGGTTTCTAAAACGGGCTGTTTCTATAATGGACGGTTTCTATAATGGGCGTTTCTATAATGGGCGGTTTCTATAATGGGCGGTTTCTATAATGGGCGTTTCTAATAGGGCGGTTTCTAGAATGGACGGTTTCTATAATGGGCGTTTCTATAATGGGCGTTTCTATAATGGACGGTTTCTATAATGGGCGGTTTCTATAATGGACGGTTTCTATAACGGGTGGTTTATATAATGGGCGGGTTCTATAACAAGCGGTTTCTATAACGAGCGGTTTCTATAATGGGCAGTTTCTGTAATGGGCGGTTTCTATAATGGGCGGGTTCTATAACGAGCGGTTTCTATAACGAGCGGTTTCTATAATGGACGGTTTCTATAATGGGCGCTTTCTATAATGGGCGGTTTCTATAATGGACGGTTGCTATAATGGACGGTTTCTATAATGGACGGTTTCTATAATGGGCGGTTTCTATAATGGGCGGTTTCTGTAAAGGGCGGTTTCTATAATGGACGGTTTCTATAATGGACGGGTTCTATAATGGGCAGTTACTATAATGGGCAGTTACTATGATGGGCGTTTCTATAATGGGCGAGTTCTATAACGAGCGTGATGTATAATGGGCGAGTTCTATACTGGGCGGTTTCTATAACGGGCGGTTTCTATAATGGGCGGTTTCTATAATGGGCGGTTTCTATAATGGGCGGTTTCTATAACGGGCGGTTTCTACAACGAGCGGTTTCTATAACGAGCGGTTTCTATAATGGACAGTTTCCATAATGGGTGGTTTCTATAATGGGCGTTTCTATAATGGACGGTTTCTATAATGGGCGGTTTCTATAATGGGCGTTTCTATAACGGGCGGGTTCTATAATGGGCCGTTTCTATAATGTGCGGTTTCTATAACGAGCGAGTTCTATAATGGGCGGTTTCTATAATGCGCGGTTTCTATAACGATCGGTTTCTATAATGTGCGGTTTCTATAACGAGCGGTTTCTATAATGGACGGTTTCTATAACGAGCGGTTTCTATAACGAGCGGTTTCTATAATGGGCAGTTTCTGTAATGGGCGGTTTCTATAATGGGCGGGTTCTATAACGAGCGGTTTTTATAACGAGCGGTTTCTATAATGGACGGTTTCTATAACGAGTGGTTTCTATAATGGGCGGGTTCTATAATGGGCGGTTTCTATAATGGGCGGTTTCTATAACGGGCGGTTTCTATAATGGGCGTTTCTATAATGGACGGTTTCTATAATGGGCGGTTTCTATAATGGGCGGGTTCTATAATGGGCGGTTTCTATAACGGGCGGTTTCTATAACGGGCTGTTTCTATAATGGACGGTTTCTATAATGGGCGGTTTCTATAATGGGCGGTTTCTATAATGGACGGTTTCTATAATGGGTGGTTTCTATAATGGGCGTTTCTATAATGGGCGGTTTCTATAATGGGCGGTTTCTATAATGGGCGTTTCTATAATGGGCGGTTTCTAGAATGGACGGTTTCTATAATGGGCGTTTCTATAATGGGCGTTTCTATAATGGACGGTTTCTATAATGGGCGGTTTCTATAATGGACGGTTTCTATAACGGGTGGTTTATATAATGGGCGGGTTCTATAACGAGCGGTTTCTATAACAAGCGGTTTCTATAATGGGCAGTTTCTGTAATGGGCGGTTTCTATAATGGGCGGGTTCTATAACGAGCGGTTTCTATAACGAGCGGTTTCTATAATGGACGGTTTCTATAATGGGCGGTTTCTACAATGGATGGGTTCTATAATGGGCGGTTTCTATAGTGGGCGGGTTCTATAATGGGCGGGTTCTATAATGGGCAGGTTCTATAATGGGCAGTTACTATAATGGGCAGTTACTATAATGGGCGTTTCTATAATGGGCGAGTTCTATAACGAGCGGTTTGTATAATGGGTGAGTTCTATACTAGGCGGTTTCTATAACGGGCGGTTTCTATAATGGACAGTCTCTATAATGGGCGGTTTCTATAATGGGCGTTTCTATAATGGGCGGTTTCTATAATGGGCGTTTCTATAACGGGCGGGTTCTATAATGGGCGGTTTCTGTAATGTGCGGTTTCTATAACGAACGAGTTCTATAATGGGCGGTTTCTATAATGCGCGGTTTCTATAACGATCGGTTTCTATCATGTGCGGTTTCTATAACGAGCGGTTTCTATAATGGACGGTTTCTATAACGAGCGGTTTCTATAACGAGCGGTTTCTATAATGGGCAGTTTCTGTAATGGGCGGTTTCTATAATGGGCGGGTTGTATAACGAGCGGTTTCTATAACGAGCCGTTTCTATAATGGGCGGGTTCTATAATGGACGGTTTCTATAATGGACGGTTTCTATAATGGGCGGTTTCTATAACGGGCGGTTTCTATAATGGGTGTATCTATAATGGACGGTTTCTATAACGGGTGGTTTCTATAATGGGCGTTTCTATAATGGCCGGTTTCTATAATGGGCGGTTTCTATAATGGGCGTTTCTATAATGGGCGGTTTTTAGAATGGACGGTTTCTATAATGGGCGTTTCTATAATGGGCGTTTCTATAATGGACGGTTTCTATAATGGGCGGTTTCTATAATGGACGGTTTCTATAACGGGTGGTTTATATAATGGGCGGGTTCTATAACAAGCGGTTTCTATAACGAGCGGTTTCTATAATGGGCAGTTTCTGTAATGGGCGGTTTCTATAATGGGCGGGTTCTATAACGAGCGGTTTCCATAACGAGCGGTTTCTATAATGGACGGTTTCTATAATGGGCGCTTTCTATAATGGGCGGTTCCTATAATGGACGGTTGCTATAATGGACGGTTTCTATAATGGATGGTTTCTATAATGGGCGGTTTCTATAATGGATGGGTTCTATAATGGGCGGTTTCTATAGTGGGCGGGTTCTATAATGGGCGGGTTCTATAATGGGCGGGTTCTATAATGTGCATTTACTATAATGGGCAGTTACTATAATGGGCGTTTCTATAATGGGCGAGTTCTATAACGAGCGGTTTGTATAATGGGCGAGTTCTATACTAGGCGGTTTCTATAACGGGCGGTTTCTATAATGGACAGTCTCTATAATGGGCGGTTTCTATAATGGGCGTTTCTATAATGGGCGGTTTCTATAATGGGCGTTTCTATAACGGGCGGGTTCTATAATGGGCGGTTTCTGTAATGTGCGGTTTCTATAACGAGCGAGTTCTATAATGGGCGGTTTCTATAATGCGCGGTTTCTATAACGATCGGTTTCTATAATGTGCGGTTTCTATAACAAGCGGTTTCTATAATGGACGGTTTCTATAACGAGCGGTTTCTATAACGAGCGCTTTCTATAATGGGCAGTTTCTGTAATGGGCGGTTTCTATAATGGGCGGGTTCTATAACGAGCGGTTTCTATAACGAGCCGTTTCTATAATGGACGGTTTCTATAACGAGCGGTTTCTATAATGGGCGGGTTCTATAATGGGCGGTTTCTATAACGAGCGGTTTCTATAATGGGCGGGTTCTATAATGGACGGTTTCTATAATGGACGGTTTCTATAATGGGCGGTTTCTATAACGGGCGGTTTCTATAATGGACGGTATCTATAATGGGCGGTTTCTATAATGGGCGGTTTCTATAATGGGCGGCTTCTATAATGGACGGTTTCTATAATCGGCGTTTCTATAAGATACGGTTTCTATAATGGGCGTTTCTATAATGGACGGTTTCTATAATGGGCGGTTTCTATAATGGACGGTTTCTATAATGGACGGTATCTATAATGGGCGTTTCTATAATGGGCGGGTTCTATAATGGGCGGTTTCTATAATGGGCGGTTTCTATAATGGGCGGGTTCTATAATGGGCGGTTTCTATAACGGGCGGTTTCTATAATGGGCGTTTCTATAATGGGCAGTTTCTATAATGGGCGATTTCTATAATGGGCGGTTTCTATAATGGGCTGTTTCTATAATGGGCGTTTCTATAATGGACGGTTTCTATAATGGGCGATTTCTATAACGGGCTGTTTCTATAATGGGCGGTTTCTATAATGGGCGGTTTCTATAACGGGTGGTTTCTATAATGGGCGTTTCTATAATGGGCGGTTTCTATAATGGGCGGTTTCTATAATGGGCGTTTCTATAATGGGCGGTTTCTAGAATGGACGGTTTCTATAATGGACGTTTCTATAATGGGCGTTTCTATAATGGACGGTTTCTATAATGGGCGGTTTCTATAATGGACGGTTTCTATAACGGGTGGTTTATATAATGGGCGGGTTCTATAATGGGCGGGTTCTATAATGGGCGGTTTCTATAATGGGCGGTTTCTATAATGGGCGGGTTCTATAATGGGCGGTTTCTATAATGGGCGGGTTCTATAATGGGCGGTTTCTATAACGGGCGGTTTCTATAATGGGCGTTTCTATAATGGGCAGTTTCTATAATGGGCGATTTCTATAATGGGCGGTTTCTATAATGGGCTGTTTCTATAATGGGCATTTCTATAATGGACGGTTTCTATAATGGACGGTTTCTATAATGGGCGTTTCTATAATGGGCGGTTTCTATAATGGGCGGTTTCTATAATGGGCGTTTCTATAATGGGCGGTTTCTATAATGGACGGTTTCTATAATGGGCGGTTTCTATAATGGGCGTTTCTATAATGGACGGTTTCTATAATGGGCGGTTTCTATAACGGGTGGTTTCTATAATGGGCGTTTCTATAATGGGCGGTTTCTATAATGGGCGGTTTCTATAATGGGCGTTTCTATAATGGGCGGTTTCTAGAATGGACGGTTTCTATAATGGGCGTTTCTATAATGGGCGTTTCTATAATGGACGGTTTCTATAATCGGCGGTTTCTATAATGGACGGTTTCTATAACGGGTGGTTTATATAATGGGCGGGTTCTATAATGGGCTGGTTCTATAATGGGCGGTTTCTATAATGGGCGGTTTCTATAATGGGCGGGTTCTATAATGGGCGGTTTCTATAACGGGCGGTTTCTATAATGGGCGTTTCTATAATGGGCAGTTTCTATAATGGGCGATTTCTATAATGGGCGGTTTCTATAATGGGCTGTTTCTATAATGGGCGTTTCTATAATGGACGGTTTCTATAATGGGCGATTTCTATAACGGGCTGTTTCTATAATGGGCGTTTCTATAATGGGCAGTTTCTATAATGGGCTGTTTCTATGATGGGCGTTTCTATAATGGGCGGTTTCTATAATGGGCGGTTTCTATAAAGGGCGTTTTCTATAATGGACGGTTTCTATAATGGGCGTTTCTATAATGGGCGGTTTCTATAATGGGCGGTTTCTATAATGGGCGGTTTCTATAATGGACGGTTTCTATAAAGGGCGGTTTCTATAAAGGGCGGTTTCTATATTGGACGGTTTCTATAATGGGCGTTTCTATAATGGGCGGGTTCTATAATGGGCGGTTTCTGTAAAGGACGGTTTCTATAATGGACGGTTTCTATAATGGACGGTTTGTATAATGGGCGGTTTCTATAATGGGCGGTTTCTATAATGGGCGTTTCTATAATGGGCGGTTTCTGTAAAGGGCGGTTTCTAATGGACGGTTTCCATAATGGACGGGTTCTATAATGGGCAGTTACTATAATGGGCGGTTACTATGATGGGCGTTTCTATAATGGGCGAGTTCTATAACGAGCGGGTTGTATAATGGGCGAGTTCTATACTGGGCGGTTTCTATAACGGGCGGTTTCTATAATGGGCGGTTTCTATAATGGGCGGTTTCTATAATGGGCGGTTTCTATAACGGGCGGTTGATACAACGAGCGGTTTCTATAACGAGCGGTTTCTATAATGGACAGTTTCTATAATGGGCGGTTTCTATAATGGGCATTTCTATAATGGACGGTTTCTATAATGGGCGGTTTCTATAATGGGCGTTTCTATAATGGGCGGTTTCTATAACGGGTGGTTTCTATAATGGGCGTTTCTATAATGGGCGGTTTCTATAATGGGCGGTTTCTATAATGGGCGTTTCTATAATGGGCGGTTTCTATAATGGGCGATTTCTATAATGGGCGGTTTCTATAATGGGCTGTTTCTATAATGGGCGTTTCTATAATGGACGGTTTCTATAATGGACGGTTTCTATAATGGGCGTTTCTATAATGGGCGGTTTCTATAATGGGCGTTTCTATAATGGGCGGTTTCTATAATGGACGGTTTCTATAATGGGCGGTTTCTATAATGGGCGTTTCTATAATGGACGGTTTCTATAATGGGCGGTTTCTATAACGGGTGGTTTCTATAATGGGCGTTTCTATAATGGGCGGTTTCTATAATGGGCGGTTTCTATAATGGGCGTTTCTATAATGGGCGGTTTCTAGAATGGACGGTTTCTATAATGGGCGTTTCTATAATGGGCGTTTCTATAATGGACGGTTTCTATAATCGGCGGTTTCTATAATGGACGGTTTCTATAACGGGTGGGTTATATAATGGGCGGGTTCTATAATGGGCGGGTTCTATAATGGGCGGTTTCTATAATGGGCGGTTTCTATAATGGGCGGGTTCTATAATGGGCGGTTTCTATAACGGGCGGTTTCTATAATGGGCGTTTCTATAATGGGCAGTTTCTATAATGGCCGATTTCTATAATGGGCGGTTTCTATAATGGGCTGTTTCTATAATGGGCGTTTCTATAATGGACGGTTTCTATAATGGGCGATTTCTATAACGGGCTGTTTCTATAATGGGCGTTTCTATAATGGGCAGTTTCTATAATGGGCTGTTTCTATGATGGGCGTTTCTATAATGGGCGGTTTCTATAATGGACGGTTTCTATAATGGGCGTTTCTATAATGGGCGGTTTCTATAATGGGCGGTTTCTATAATGGACGGTTTCTATAATGGGCGTTTCTATAATGGGCGGTTTCTATAATGGGCGGTTTCTGTAAAGGGCGGTTTCTATAATGGACGGTTTCTATAATGGACGGTTTGTATAATGGGCGGTTTCTATAATGGGCGGTTTCTATAATGGGCGTTTCTATAATGGGCGGTTTCTGTAAAGGGCGGTTTCTATAATGGACGGTTTCTATAATGGACGGGTTCTATAATGGGCAGTTACTATAATGGGCGGTTACTATGATGGGCGTTTCTATAATGGGCGAGTTCTATAACGAGCGGGTTGTATAATGGGCGAGTTCTATAATGGGCGGTTTCTATAACGGGCGGTTTCTATAATGGGCGGTTTCTATAATGGGCGGTTTCTATAATGGGCGGTTTCTATAACGGGCGGTTTCTACAACGAGCGGTTTCTATAACGAGCGGTTTCTATAATGGACAGTTTCTATAATGGGCGGTTTCTATAATGGGCGTTTCTATAATGGACGGTTTCTATAATGGGCGGTTTCTATAATGGGCGTTTCTATAACGGGCGGGTTCTATAATGTGCGGTTTCTATAATGCGCGGTTTCTATAACGATCGGTTTCTATAATGTGCGGTTTCTATAACGAGCGGTTTCTATAATGGACGGTTTCTATAACGAGCGGTTTCTATCACGAGCGGTTTCTATAATGGGCAGTTTCTGTAATGGGCGGTTTCTATAATGTGCGGGTTCTATAACAAGCGGTTTCTATAACGAGCGGTTTCTATAATGGACGGTTTCTATAACGAGCGGGTTCTATAATGGGCGGTTTCTATAATGGGCGGTTTCTATAACGGGCGGTTTCTATAATGGGCTTTTCTATAATGGACGGTTTCTATAATGTGCGGTTTCTATAATGGGCGGGTTCTATAATGGGCGGTTTCTATAACGGGCGGTTTCTAAAACGGGCTGTTTCTATAATGGACGGTTTCTATAATGGGCGTTTCTATAATGGGCGGTTTCTATAATGGGCGGTTTCTATAATGGGCGTTTCTATAATGGGCGGTTTCTATAATGGACGGTTTCTATAATGGGCGGTTTCTATAATGGGCGTTTCTATAATGGACGGGTTCTATAATGGGCGTTTCTATAATGGACGGTTTCTATAACGGGTGGTTTCTATAATGGGCGTTTCTATAATGGGCGGTTTCTATAATGGGCGTTTCTATAATGGGCATTTTCTATAATGGGCGGTTTCTATAATGGGCGTTTCTATAATGGGCGGTTTCTATAATGGACGGTTTCTATAATGGGCGTTTCTATAATGGGCGTTTCTATAATGGACGGTTTCTATAATGGGCGGTTTCTATAATGGACGGTTTCTATAACGAGCGGTTTCTATAATGGGCAGTTTCTGTAATGGGCGGTTTCTATAATGGGCGGGTTCTATAACGAGCGGTTTCTATAACGAGCGGTTTCTATAATGGACGGTTTCTATAATGGGCGCTTTCTATAATGGGCGGTTTCTATAATGGACGGTTGCTATAATGGACGGTTTCTATAATGGACGGTTTCTATAATGGGCGGTTTCTATAATGGGCGGTTTCTGTAAAGGGCGGTTTCTATAATGGACGGTTTCTATAATGGACGGGTTCTATAATGGGCAGTTACTATAATGGGCAGTTACTATGATGGGCGTTTCTATAATGGGCGAGTTCTATAACGAGCGGGATGTATAATGGGCGAGTTCTATACTGGGCGGTTTCTATAACGGGCGGTTTCTATAATGGGCGGTTTCTATAATGGGCGGTTTCTATAATGGGCGGTTTCTATAACGGGCGGTTTCTATAATGGACAGTTTCCATAATGGGCGGTTTCTATAATGGGCGTTTCTATAATGGACGGTTTCTATAATGGGCGGTTTCTATAATGGGCGTTTCTATAACGGGCGGGTTCTATAATGGGCCGTTTCTATAATGTGCGGTTTCTATAACGAGCGAGTTCTATAATGGGCGGTTTCTATAATGCGCGGTTTCTATAACGATCGGTTTCTATAATGTGCGGTTTCTATAACGAGCGGTTTCTATAATGGACGGTTTCTATAACGAGCGGTTTCTATAACGAGCGGTTTCTATAATGGGCAGTTTCTGTAATGGGCGGTTTCTATAATGGGCGGGTTCTATAACGAGCGGTTTTTATAACGACCGGTTTCTATAATGGACGGTTTCTACAACGAGTGGTTTCTATAATGGGCGGTTTCTATAACGGGCGGTTTCTATAATGGGCGTTTCTATAATGGACGGTTTCTATAATGGGCGGTTTCTATAATGGGCGGGTTCTATAATGGGCGGTTTCTATAACGGGCGGTTTCTATAACGGGCTGTTTCTATAATGGACGGTTTCTATAATGGGCGTTTCTATAATGGGCGGTTTCTATAATGGGCGGTTTCTATAATGGGCGTTTCTATAATGGGCGGTTTCTATAATGGACGGTTTCTATAATGGGCGGTTTCTATAATGGGCGTTTCTATAATGGACGGTTTCTATAATGGGCGGTTTCTATAATGGACGGTTTCTATAATGGGTGGTTTCTATAATGGGCGTTTCTATAATGGGCGGTTTCTATAATGGGCGGTTTCTATAATGGGCGTTTCCATAATGGGCGGTTTCTAGAATGGACGGTTTCTATAATGGGCGTTTCTATAATGGGCGTTTCTATAATGGACGGTTTCTATAATGGGCGGTTTCTATAATGGACGGTTTCTATAACGGGTGGTTTATATAATGGGCGGGTTCTATAACGAGCGGTTTCTATAACGAGCGGTTTCTATAATGGGCAGTTTCTGTAATGGGCGGTTTCTATAATGGGCGGGTTCTATAACGAGCGGTTTCTATAACGAGCGGTTTCTATAATGGACGGTTTCTATAATGGGCGGTTTCTATAATGGATGGGTTCTATAATGGGCGGTTTCTATAGTGGGCGGGTTCTATAATGGGTGGGTTCTATAATGGGCGGCTTCTATAATGGGCAGTTACTATAATGGGCAGTTACTATAATGGGCGGTTTCTATAATGGGCGAGTTCTATAACGAGCGGTTTGTATAATGGGTGAGTTCTATACTAGGCGGTTTCTATAACGGGCGGTTTCTATAATGGACAGTCTCTATAATGGGCGGTTTCTATAATGGGCGTTTCTATAATGGGCGGTTTCTATAATGGGCGTTTCTATAACGGGCGGGTTCTATAATGGGCGGTTTCTGTAATGTGCGGTTTCTATAACGAACGAGTTCTATAATGGGCGGTTTCTATAATGCGCGGTTTCTATAACGATCGGTTTCTATCATGTGCGGTTTCTATAACGAGCGGTTTCTATAATGGACGGTTTCTATAACGAGCGGTTTCTATAACGAGCGGTTTCTATAATGGGCAGTTTCTGTAATGGGCGGTTTCTATAATGGGCGGGTTCTATAACGAGCGGTTTCTATAACGAGCCGTTTCTATAATGGGCGGGTTCTATAATGGACGGTTTCTATAATGGACGGTTTCTATAATGGGCGGTTTCTATAACGGGCGGTTTCTATAATGGGCGTTTCTATAATGGACGGTTTCTATAACGGGTGGTTTCTATAATGGGCGTTTCTATAATGGCCGGTTTCTATAATGGGCGGTTTCTATAATGGGCGTTTCTATAATGGGCGGTTTTTAGAATGGACGGTTTCTATAATGGGCGTTTCTATAATGGGCGTTTCTATAATGGACGGTTTCTATAATGGGCGGTTTCTATAATGGACGGTTTCTATAACGTGTGGTTTATATAATGGGCGGGTTCTATAACAAGCGGTTTCTATAACGAGCGGTTTCTATAATGGGCAGTTTCTGTAATGGGCGGTTTCTATAATGGGCGGGTTCTATAACGAGCGGTTTCCATAACGAGCGGTTTCTATAATGGACGGTTTCTATAATGGGCGCTTTCTATAATGGGCGGTTTCTATAATGGACGGTTGCTATAATGGACGGTTTCTATAATGGACGGTTTCTATAATGGGCGGTTTCTATAATGGATGGGTTCTATAATGGGCGGTTTCTATAGTGGGCGGGTTCTATAATGGGCGGGTTCTATAATGGGCGGGTTCTATAATGTGCATTTACTATAATGGGCAGTTACTATAATGGGCGTTTCTATAATGGGCGAGTTCTATAACGAGCGGTTTGTATAATGGGCGAGTTCTATACTAGGCGGTTTCTATAACGGGCGGTTTCTATAATGGACAGTCTCTATAATGGGCGGTTTCTATAATGGGCGTTTCTATAATGGGCGGTTTCTATAATGGGCGTTTCTATAACGGGCGGGTTCTATAATGGGCGGTTTCTGTAATGTGCGGTTTCTATAACGAGCGAGTTCTATAATGGGCGGTTTCTATAATGCGCGGTTTCTATAACGATCGGTTTCTATAATGTGCGGTTTCTATAACGAGCGGTTTCTATAATGGACGGTTTCTATAACGAGCGGTTTCTATAACGAGCGCTTTCTATAATGGGCAGTTTCTGTAATGGGCGGTTTCTATAATGGGCGGGTTCTATAACGAGCGGTTTCTATAACGAGCCGTTTCTATAATGGACGGTTTCTATAACGAGCGGTTTCTATAATGGGCGGGTTCTATAATGGGCGGTTTCTATAACGAGCGGTTTCTATAATGGGCGGGTTCTATAATGGACGGTTTCTATAATGGACGGTTTCTATAATGGGCGGTTTCTATAACGGGCGGTTTCTATAATGGACGGTATCTATAATGGGCGGTTTCTATAATGGGCGGTTTCTATAATGGGCGGCTTCTATAATGGACGGTTTCTATAATGGGCGTTTCTATAAAATACGGTTTCTATAATGGGCGTTTCTATAGTGGGCGGGTTCTATAATGGGTGGGTTCTATAATGGGCGGGTTCTATAATGGGCAGTTACTATAATGGGCAGTTACTATAATGGGCGTTTCTATAATGGGCGAGTTCTATAACGAGCGGTTTGTATAATGGGTGAGTTCTATACTAGGCGGTTTCTATAACGGGCGGTTTCTACAATGGACAGTCTCTATAATGGGCGGTTTCTATAATGGGCGTTTCTATAATGGGCGGTTTCTATAATGGGCGTTTCTATAACGGGCGGGTTCTATAATGGGCGGTTTCTGTAATGTGCGGTTTCTATAACGATCGAGTTCTATAATGGGCGGTTTCTATAATGCGCGGTTTCTATAACGATCGGTTTCTATCATGTGCGGTTTCTATAACGAGCGGTTTCTATAATGGACGGTTTCTATAACGAGCGGTTTCTATAACGAGCGGTTTCTATAATGGGCAGTTTCTGTAATGGGCGGTTTCTATAATGGGCGGGTTCTATAACGAGCGGTTTCTATAACGAGCCGTTTCTATAATGGGCGGGTTCTATAATGGACGGTTTCTATAATGGACGGTTTCTATAATGGGCGGTTTCTATAACGGGCGGTTTCTATAATGGGCGTTTCTATAATGGACGGTTTCTATAACGGGTGGTTTCTATAATGGGCGTTTCTATAATGGCCGGTTTCTATAATGGGCGGTTTCTATAATGGGCGTTTCTATAATGGGCGGTTTTTAGAATGGACGGTTTCTATAATGGGCGTTTCTATAATGGGCGTTTCTATAATGGACGGTTTCTATAATGGGCGGTTTCTATAATGGACGGTTTCTATAACGGGTGGTTTATATAATGGGCGGGTTCTATAACAAGCGGTTTCTATAACGAGCGGTTTCTATAATGGGCAGTTTCTGTAATGGGCGGTTTCTATAATGGGCGGGTTCTATAACGAGCGGTTTCCATAACGAGCGGTTTCTATAATGGACGGTTTCTATAATGGGCGCTTTCTATAATGGGCGGTTTCTATAATGGACGGTTGCTATAATGGACGGTTTCTATAATGGACGGTTTCTATAATGGGCGGTTTCTATAATGGATGGGTTCTATAATGGGCGGTTTCTATAGTGGGCGGGTTCTATAATGGGCGGGTTCTATAATGGGCGGGTTCTATAATGTGCATTTACTATAATGGGCAGTTACTATAATGGGCGTTTCTATAATGGGCGAGTTCTATAACGAGCGGTTTGTATAATGGGCGAGTTCTATACTAGGCGGTTTCTATAACGGGCGGTTTCTATAATGGACAGTCTCTATAATGGGCGGTTTCTATAATGGGCGTTTCTATAATGGGCGGTTTCTATAATGGGCGTTTCTATAACGGGCGGGTTCTATAATGGGCGGTTTCTGTAATGTGCGGTTTCTATAACGAGCGAGTTCTATAATGGGCGGTTTCTATAATGCGCGGTTTCTATAACGATCGGTTTCTATAATGTGCGGTTTCTATAACGAGCGGTTTCTATAATGGACGGTTTCTATAACGAGCGGTTTCTATAACGAGCGCTTTCTATAATGGGCAGTTTCTGTAATGGGCGGTTTCTATAATGGGCGGGTTCTATAACGAGCGGTTTCTATAACGAGCCGTTTCTATAATGGACGGTTTCTATAACGAGCGGTTTCTATAATGGGCGGGTTCTATAATGGGCGGTTTCTATAACGAGCGGTTTCTATAATGGGCGGGTTCTATAATGGACGGTTTCTATAATGGACGGTTTCTATAATGGGCGGTTTCTATAACGGGCGGTTTCTATAATGGACGGTATCTATAATGGGCGGTTTCTATAATGGGCGGTTTCTATAATGGGCGGCTTCTATAATGGACGGTTTCTATAATGGGCGTTTCTATAAAATACGGTTTCTATAATGGGCGTTTCTATAGTGGGCGGGTTCTATAATGGGTGGGTTCTATAATGGGCGGGTTCTATAATGGGCAGTTACTATAATGGGCAGTTACTATAATGGGCGTTTCTATAATGGGCGAGTTCTATAACGAGCGGTTTGTATAATGGGTGAGTTCTATACTAGGCGGTTTCTATAACGGGCGGTTTCTACAATGGACAGTCTCTATAATGGGCGGTTTCTATAATGGGCGTTTCTATAATGGGCGGTTTCTATAATGGGCGTTTCTATAACGGGCGGGTTCTATAATGGGCGGTTTCTGTAATGTGCGGTTTCTATAACGATCGAGTTCTATAATGGGCGGTTTCTATAATGCGCGGTTTCTATAACGATCGGTTTCTATCATGTGCGGTTTCTATAACGAGCGGTTTCTATAATGGACGGTTTCTATAACGAGCGGTTTCTATAACGAGCGGTTTCTATAATGGGCAGTTTCTGTAATGGGCGGTTTCTATAATGGGCGGGTTCTATAACGAGCGGTTTCTATAACGAGCCGTTTCTATAATGGGCGGGTTCTATAATGGACGGTTTCTATAATGGACGGTTTCTATAATGGGCGGTTTCTATAACGGGCGGTTTCTATAATGGGCGTTTCTATAATGGGCGGGTTCTATAACGAGCGGTTTCCATAACGAGCGGTTTCTATAATGTACGGTTTCTATAATGGGCGCTTTCTATAATGGGCGGTTTCTATAATGGACGGTTGCTATAATGGACGGTTTCTATAATGGACGGTTTCTATAATGGGCGGTTTCTATAATGGATGGGTTCTATAATGGGCGGTTTCTATAGTGGGCGGGTTCTATAATGGGCGGGTTCTATAATGGGCGGGTTCTATAATGTGCATTTACTATAATGGGCAGTTACTATAATGGGCGTTTCTATAATGGGCGAGTTCTATAACGAGCGGTTTGTATAATGGGCGAGTTCTATACTAGGCGGTTTCTATAACGGGCGGTTTCTATAATGGACAGTCTCTATAATGGGCGGTTTCTATAATGGGCGTTTCTATAATGGGCGGTTTCTATAATGGGCGTTTCTATAACGGGCGGGTTCTATAATGGGCGGTTTCTGTAATGTGCGGTTTCTATAACGAGCGAGTTCTATAATGGGCGGTTTCTATAATGCGCGGTTTCTATAACGATCGGTTTCTATAATGTGCGGTTTCTATAACGAGCGGTTTCTATAATGGACGGTTTCTATAACGAGCGGTTTCTATAACGAGCGCTTTCTATAATGGGCAGTTTCTGTAATGGGCGGTTTCTATAATGGGCGGGTTCTATAACGAGCGGTTTCTATAACGAGCCGTTTCTATAATGGACGGTTTCTATAACGAGCGGTTTCTATAATGGGCGGGTTCTATAATGGGCGGTTTCTATAACGAGCGGTTTCTATAATGGGCGGGTTCTATAATGGACGGTTTCTATAATGGACGGTTTCTATAATGGGCGGTTTCTATAACGGGCGGTTTCTATAATGGACGGTATCTATAATGGGCGGTTTCTATAATGGGCGGTTTCTATAATGGGCGGCTTCTATAATGGACGGTTTCTATAATGGGCGTTTCTATAAAATACGGTTTCTATAATGGGCGTTTCTATAGTGGGCGGGTTCTATAATGGGTGGGTTCTATAATGGGCGGGTTCTATAATGGGCAGTTACTATAATGGGCAGTTACTATAATGGGCGTTTCTATAATGGGCGAGTTCTATAACGAGCGGTTTGTATAATGGGTGAGTTCTATACTAGGCGGTTTCTATAACGGGCGGTTTCTACAATGGACAGTCTCTATAATGGGCGGTTTCTATAATGGGCGTTTCTATAATGGGCGGTTTCTATAATGGGCGTTTCTATAACGGGCGGGTTCTATAATGGGCGGTTTCTGTAATGTGCGGTTTCTATAACGATCGAGTTCTATAATGGGCGGTTTCTATAATGCGCGGTTTCTATAACGATCGGTTTCTATCATGTGCGGTTTCTATAACGAGCGGTTTCTATAATGGACGGTTTCTATAACGAGCGGTTTCTATAACGAGCGGTTTCTATAATGGGCAGTTTCTGTAATGGGCGGTTTCTATAATGGGCGGGTTCTATAACGAGCGGTTTCTATAACGAGCCGTTTCTATAATGGGCGGGTTCTATAATGGACGGTTTCTATAATGGACGGTTTCTATAATGGGCGGTTTCTATAACGGGCGGTTTCTATAATGGGCGTTTCTATAATGGACGGTTTCTATAACGGGTGGTTTCTATAATGGGCGTTTCTATAATGGCCGGTTTCTATAATGGGCGGTTTCTATAATGGGCGTTTCTATAATGGGCGGTTTTTAGAATGGACGGTTTCTATAATGGGCGTTTCTATAATGGGCGTTTCTATAATGGACGGTTTCTATAATGGGCGGTTTCTATAATGGACGGTTTCTATAACGGGTGGTTTATATAATGGGCGGGTTCTATAACAAGCGGTTTCTATAACGAGCGGTTTCTATAATGGGCAGTTTCTGTAATGGGCGGTTTCTATAATGGGCGGGTTCTATAACGAGCGGTTTCCATAACGAGCGGTTTCTATAATGGACGGTTTCTATAATGGGCGCTTTCTATAATGGGCGGTTTCTATAATGGACGGTTTCTATAATGGGCGGTTTCTATAATGGATGGGTTCTATAATGGGCGGTTTCTATAGTGGGCGGGTTCTATAATGGGCGGGTTCTATAATGGGCGGGTTCTATAATGTGCATTTACTATAATGGGCAGTTACTATAATGGGCGTTTCTATAATGGGCGAGTTCTATAACGAGCGGTTTGTATAATGGGCGAGTTCTATACTAGGCGGTTTCTATAACGGGCGGTTTCTATAATGGACAGTCTCTATAATGGGCGGTTTCTATAATGGGCGTTTCTATAATGGGCGGTTTCTATAATGGGCGTTTCTATAACGGGCGGGTTCTATAATGGGCGGTTTCTGTAATGTGCGGTTTCTATAACGAGCGAGTTCTATAATGGGCGGTTTCTATAATGCGCGGTTTCTATAACGATCGGTTTCTATAATGTGCGGTTTCTATAACGAGCGGTTTCTATAATGGACGGTTTCTATAACGAGCGGTTTCTATAACGAGCGCTTTCTATAATGGGCAGTTTCTGTAATGGGCGGTTTCTATAATGGGCGGGTTCTATAACGAGCGGTTTCTATAACGAGCCGTTTCTATAATGGACGGTTTCTATAACGAGCGGTTTCTATAATGGGCGGGTTCTATAATGGGCGGTTTCTATAACGAGCGGTTTCTATAATGGGCGGGTTCTATAATGGACGGTTTCTATAATGGACGGTTTCTATAATGGGCGGTTTCTATAACGGGCGGTTTCTATAATGGGCGGTATCTATAATGGGCGGTTTCTATAATGGGCGGTTTCTATAATGGGCGGCTTCTATAATGGACGGTTTCTATAATGGGCGTTTCTATAAGATACGGTTTCTATAATGGGCGTTTCTATAATGGACGGTTTCTATAATGGGCGGTTTCTATAATGGACGGTTTCTATAATGGACGGTATCTATAATGGGCGTTTCTATAATGGGCGGTTTCTATAATGGGCGGCTTCTATAATGGGCGGTTTCTATAATGGGCGGTTTCTATAATGGGCGTTTCTATAATGGTCATTTCTATAATGGACGTTTTCTATAATGGGCGGGTTCTACAATGGGCGGGTTCTATAATGGGCGGTTTCTATAATGGACGGTTTCTATAATGGGCGTTTCAAAAATGGGCGTTTCTATAATGGGCGTTTCTATAATGGACGGTTTCTATAATGGGCGGTTTCTATAATGTGCGGGTTCTATAATGGGCGGTTTCTATAACGGGCGGTTTCTATAACGGGCTGTTTCTATAATGGACGGTTTCTATAATGGGCGTTTCTATAATGGGCGGTTTCTATAATGGGCGGTTTCTATAATGGGCGTTTCTATAATGGGCGGTTTCTATAATGGACGTTTTCTATAATGGGCGGTTTCTATAATGGGCGTTTCTATAATGGACGGTTTCTATAATGGGCGGTTTCTATAATGGACGGTTTCTATAACGGGTGGTTTCTATAATGGGCGTTTCTATAATGGGCGGTTTCTATAATGGGCGGTTTCTATAATGGGCGTTTCTATAATGGGCGGTTTCTAGAATGGACGGTTTCTATAATGGGCGTTTCTATAATGGGCGTTTCTATAATGGACGGTTTCTATAATGGGCGGTTTCTATAATGGACGGTTTCTATAACGGGTGGTTTATATAATGCGCGGGTTCTATAATGGGCGGGTTCTATAATGGGCGGTTTCTATAATGGGCGGTTTCTATAATGGGCGGGTTCTTTAATGGGCGGTTTCTATAACGGGCGGTTTCTATAATGGGCGTTTCTATAATGGGCGATTTCTATAATGGGCGGTTTCTATAATGGGCTGTTTCTATAATGGGCGTTTCTATAATGGACGGTTTCTATAATGGGCGATTTCTATAACGGGCTGTTTCTATAATGGGCGTTTCTATAATGGGCAGTTTCTATAATGGGCTGTTTCTATAATGGGCGTTTCTATAATGGGTGGTTTCTATAATGGGCGGTTTCTATAAAGGGCGGTTTCTATAATGGACGGTTTCTATACTGGGCGTTTCTATAATGGGCGGTTTCTATCATGGGCGGTTTCTGTAAAGGGCGGTTTCTATAATGGACGGTTTGTATAATGGGCGGTTTCTATAATGGGCGGTTTCTATAATGGGCGTTTCTATAATGGGCGGTTTCTATAATGGGCGGTTTCTGTAAAGGGCGGTTTCTATAATGGACGGTTTCTATAATGGACGGGTTCTATAATGGGCAGTTACTATAATGGGCAGTTACTATGATGGGCGTTTCTATAATGGGCGAGTTCTATAACGAGCGGGATGTATAATGGGCGAGTTCTATACTGGGCGAATTCTATAACGGGCGGTTTCTATAATGGGCGGTTTCTATAATGGGCGGTTTCTATAATGGGCGGTTTCTATAACGGGCGGTTTCTACAACGAGCGGTTTCTATAACGAGCGGTTTCTATAATGGACAGTTTCCATAATGGGCGGTTTCTATAATGGGCGTTTCTATAATGGACGGTTTCTATAATGGGCGGTTTCTAGAATGGGCGTTTCTATAACGGGCGGGTTCTATAATGGGCGGTTTCTATAATGTGCGGTTTCTATAACGAGCGAGTTCTATAATGGGCGGTTTCTATAATGCGCGGTTTCTATAACGATCGGTTTCTATAATGTGCGGTTTCTATAACGAGCGGTTTCTATAATGGACGGTTTCTATAACGAGCGGTTTCTATAACGAGCGGTTTCTATAATGGGCAGTTTCTGTAATGGGCGGTTTCTATAATGGGCGGGTTCTATAACGAGCGGTTTTTATAACGAGCGGTTTCTATAATGGACGGTTTTTATAACGAGCGGTTTCTATAATGGACGGTTTCTATAACGAGCGGTTTCTATAATGGGCGGGTTCTATAATGGGCGGTTTCTATAACGGGCGGTTTCTATAACGGGCTGTTTCTATAATGGACGGTTTCTATAATGGGCGTTTCTATAATGGGCGGTTTCTATAATGGGCGGTTTCTATAATGGGCGTTTCTATAATGGGCGGTTTCTATAATGGACGGTTTCTATAATGGGCGGTTTCTATAATGACGGTTTCTATAATGGACGGTTTCTATAATGGGCGGTTTCTATAATGGACGGTTTCTATAACGGGTGGTTTCTATAATGGGCGTTTCTATAATGGGCGGTTTCTATAATGGGCGGTTTCTATAATGGGCGTTTCTATAATGGGCGGTTTCTAGAATGGACGGTTTCTATAATGGGCGTTTCTATAATGGGCGTTTCTATAATGGACGGTTTCTATAATGGGCGGTTTCTATAATGGACGGTTTCTATAACGGGTGGTTTATATAATGGGCGGGTTCTATAACGAGCGGTTTCTATAACGAGCGGTTTCTATAATGGGCAGTTTCTGTAATGGGCGGTTTCTATAATGGGCGGGTTCTATAACGAGCGGTTTCTATAACGAGCGGTTTCTATAATGGACGGTTTCTATAATGGGCGGTTTCTATAATGGATGGGTTCTATAATGGGTGGTTTCTATAGTGGGCGGGTTCTATAATGGGCGGGTTCTATAATGGGCGGGTTCTATAATGGGCAGTTACTATAATGGGCAGTTACTATAATGGGCGTTTCTATAATGGGCGAGTTCTATAACGAGCGGTTTGTATAATGGGCGAGTTCTATACTAGGCGGTTTCTATAACGGGCGGTTTCTATAATGGACAGTCTCTATAATGGGCGGTTTCTATAATGGACGGTTTCTATAATGGGCGGTTTCTATAATGGACGGTTTCTATAACGGGTGGTTTCTATAATGGGCGTTTCTATAATGGGCGGTTTCTAGAATGGACGGTTTCTATAATGGGCGTTTCTATAATGGGCGTTTCTATAATGGACGGTTTCTATAATGGGCGGTTTCTATAATGGACGGTTTCTATAACGGGTGGTTTATATAATGGGCGGGTTCTATAACGAGCGGTTTCTATAACGAGCGGTTTCTATAATGGGCAGTTTCTGTAATGGGCGGTTTCTATAATGGGCGGGTTCTATAACGAGCGGTTTCTATAACGAGCGGTTTCTATAATGGACGGTTTCTATAATGGGCGGTTTCTATAATGGATGGGTTCTATAATGGGTGGTTTCTATAGTGGGCGGGTTCTATAATGGGCGGGTTCTATAATGGGCGGGTTCTATAATGGGCAGTTACTATAATGGGCAGTTACTATAATGGGCGTTTCTATAATGGGCGAGTTCTATAACGAGCAGTTTGTATAATGGGCGAGTTCTATACTAGGCGGTTTCTATAACGGGCGGTTTCTATAATGGACAGTCTCTATAATGGGCGGTTTCTATAATGGGCGTTTCTATAATGGGCGGTTTCTATAATGGGCGTTTCTATAACGGGCGGGTTCTATAATGGGCGGTTTCTGTAATGTGCGGTTTCTATAACGAACGAGTTCTATAATGGGCGGTTTCTATAATGCGCGGTTTCTATAACGATCGGTTTCTATAATGTGCGGTTTCTATAACGAGCGGTTTCTATAATGGACGGTTTCTATAACGAGCGGTTTCTATAACGAGCGCTTTCTATAATGGGCAGTTTCTGTAATGGGCGGTTTCTATAATGGGCGGGTTCTATAACGAGCGGTTTCTATAACGAGCCGTTTCTATAATGGACGGTTTCTATAACGAGCGGTTTCTATAATGGGCGGGTTCTATAATGGGCGGTTTCTATAACGAGCGGTTTCTATAATGGGCGGGTTCTATAATGGACGGTTTCTATAATGGACGGTTTCTATTATGGGCGGTTTCTATAACGGGCGGTTTCTATAATGGACGGTATCTATAATGGGCGGTTTCTATAATGGACGGTTTCTATAATGGACGGTATCTAAAATGGGCGTTTCTATAATGGGCGGTTTCTATAATGGGCGGCTTCTATAATGGACGGTTTCTATAACGGGCTGTTTCTATAATGGACGGTTTCTATAATGGGCGTTTCTATAATAGGCGGTTTCTATAATGGGCGGTTTCTATAATGGGCGGTTTCTATAATGGACGGTTTCTATAATGGGCGGTTTCTATAATGGGCGTTTCTATAATGGACGGTTTCTATAATGGGCGGTTTCTATAATGGACGGTTTCTATAACGGGTGGTTTCTATAATGGGCGTTTCTATAATGGGCGGTTTCTATAATGGGCGGTTTCTAGAATGGACGGTTTCTATAATGGGCGTTTCTATAATGGGCGTTTCTATAATGGACGGTTTCTATAATGGACGGTATCTAAAATGGGCGTTTCTATAATGGGCGGTTTATATAATGGGCGGCTTCTATAATGGACGGTTTCTATAATGGACGGTTTCTATAATGGGCGGCTTCTATAATGGACGGTTTCTATAATGGGCGTTTCTATAATTTACGGTTTCTATAATGGGCGTTTCTATAATGGGCGTTTCTATAATGGGCGGTTTCTATAATGGCGCGCTTTCAAAATCGGGCGGTTTCTATAATGGCGGCCTTTCTATAATTGACGTTTCTATAATGGTCGGTTTCTATAATGGACGGTTTCTATAATGGGCGGGTTCTATAATGGGCGGGTTCTATAACTGGGCTGTTTCTATAATGGACGGTTTCTATAATGGGCGTCTATAGGGCGGTTTCAAAAATCGGGCGTTTCTATAATGGCGGTTTCTATAATGGGCGGTTTCTATAATGGGCGTTTCTATAATGGGCGGTTTCTATAATGGGCGGTTTCTATAATGGGCGTTTCTATAATGGGCGGTTTCTATAATGGGCGGTTTCTATAATGGGCGGTTTCTATAATGGGCGTTTCTATAATGGGCGGTTTCTATAATGGGCGGTTTCTATAATGGACGGTTTCTATAATGGGCGGTTTCTATAATGGGCGTTTCTATAATGGGCGGTTTCTATAATGGGCGTTTCTATAATGGGCGGTTTCTATAATGGGCGGTTTCTATAATGGGCGGTTTCTATAATGGGCGGTTTCTATAATGGGCGGTTTCTATAATGGCGGTTTCTATAATGGGCGTTTCTATAATGGGCGGTTTCTATAATGGGCGTTTCTATAATGGGCGGTTTCTATAATGGGCGTTTCTATAATGGGCGGTTTCTATAATGGGCGGTTTCTATAATGGGCGGTTTCTATAATGGCGGTTTCTATAATGGGCGGGTTCTATAACGGACGGTTTCTTTCATGTGCGGTTTCTATAATGGGCGGTTTCTATAAAGGACGGTTTCTATAACGGGCGGTTTCTATAATGGATGGGTTCTATAATGGGCGGTTTCTATAATGGACGGTTTCTATAATGGGCGGTTTCTATAATGGGCGGTTTTTATAATGGACGGGTTCTATAAGGGGCGTTTCTAGAATGGGCGATTTCTATAATGGGCGGTTTCTATAATGGGCGGTTTCTATAATGGGCGGTTTCTATAATGGACGGGTTCTATAATGGGCGGTTTCTATAATGGACGGTTTCTATAATGGGCGGTTTCTATAATGTACGGGTTCTATAATGGGCGGTTTCTATAGTGGGCGGGTTCTATAATGGGCGGGTTCTATAATGGGCGGGTTCTATAATGGGCAGTTACTATAATGGGCAGTTATTATAATGGGCGTTTCTATAATGGGCGAGTTCTATAACGAGCGGGTTGTATAATGGGCGAGTTCTATAACGGGCGGTTTCTATAACGAGCGGTTTCTATAATGGACAGTTTCTATAATGGGCGTTTCTATAATGGGCGGTTTCTATAATGGACGTGTTCTATAATGAATGGTTTCTATAATGGGCGTTTCTATAAAGGGCGTTTCTATAAAGGGCGTTTCTATAATGGACGGGTTCTCTAATGGACGGGTTCTATAATGGGCGGTTTCTATAATGGGCGTTTCTGTATTGACAGTTTCGATAATGGGCGGGTTCTATAATGGGCGGTTTCTATAATGGGCGGTTTCTATAATGGGCGTTTCTATAACGGGTGGGTTCTATAATGGGCGGTTTCTATAATGAGCAGTTTCTATAACGAGCGGTTTCTATAATGGGCGAGTTCTATAATGGGCGGTTTCTATAACGGGCGGTTTCTATAACGGGCGGTTTCTATAATGGGCGTTTCTATAATGGGCGAGTTCTATAATGGGCGGTTTCTATAATGAGCGGTTTCTATAATGGGCGGTTTCTATAATGGGCGGTTTCTATAATGGGCGGTTTCTATAATGGGCAGTTTCTATAATGGGCGGTTTCTATAATGGACGGTTTCTATAATGGGCGGTTTCTATAATGGGCGGTTCTATAATGGGCGGTTTCTATAATGGGCGGTTTCTATAATGGGCGGTTTCTATAATGGGCGGGTTCTATAATGAGCGGTTTCTATAATGGGCGGTTTCTATAATGGCGGTTTCTATAATGGGCGGTTTCTATAATGGGCGGTTTCTATAATGGGCGGTTTCTATAATGGGCGGTTTCTATAATGGGCGGGTTCTATAATGGGCGGTTTCTATAACGGGCGGTTTCTATAATGGGCGGTTTCTATAATGGGCGTTTCTATAACGGGCGGTTTCTATAATGGGCGTTTCTATAATGGGCGGTTTCTATAATGGGCGGTTTCTATAATGGGCGTTTCTATAACGGGCGGGTTCTATAATGGGCGGTTTCTATAATGGGCGGTTTCTATAACGAGCGGTTTCTATAATGGGCGAGTTCTATAATGGGCGGTTTCTATAATGGCGGTTTCTATAATGGGCGGTTTCTATAATGGGCGGTTTCTATAATGGGCGGTTTCTATAACGGGCGGGTTCTATAATGGGCGGTTTCTATAATGGGCGGTTTCTATAATGGGCAGTTTCTATAATGGGCGAGTTCTATAATGGACGGTTTCTATAATGGGCGGTTTCTATAATGGGCAGGTTCTATAATGGGCGGTTTCTATAATGGGCGGGTTCTATAACGGGCGGGTTCTATAATCGGCGGTTTCTATAACGGGCGGTTTCTATAACGAGCGGTTTCTATAATGGGCGAGTTCTATAATGGGCGAGTTCTATAATGGGCGGTTTCTATAATGGGCGGTTTCTATAATGGGCGGTTTCTATAATGGCCGTGTTCTATAATGGGCGGTTTCTATAACGGGCGGTTTCTATAATGGGCGAGGTCTATAATGGACGGTTTCTATAATGGGCGGTTTCTATAACGGGCGGGTTCTATAATGGGCGGGTTCTATAACGAGCGGTTTCTTTAATGGGCGGGTTCAATAATGAGCGGTTTCTATAATGGGCGGTTTCTATAATGGGCGGCTTCTATAATGGGTGGTTTCTATAATGGACGGTTTCTATAATGGCCGAGTTCTATAATGGGCGGTTTCTATAACGGGCGGTTTCTATAATGAGCGGTTTCTATAATGGGCGTTTCGATAACGGGCGGGTTGTATAATGGGCGTTTCTATAATGGGCAGTTTCTATAATGGGCGAGTTCTATAATGGGCATTTCTATAACGGGCGGGTTCTATAATGGGCGGTTTCTATAATGGGCGGTTTCTATAACGAGCGGTTTCTATAATGGGCGAGTTCTATAATGGGCGGTTTCTATAATGAGCGGTTTCTATAATGGGTGAGTTCTATAATGGACGGTTTCTATAATGGGCGGTGTCTATAACGGGCGGGTTCTATAATGGGCGGTTTCTATAATGGGCGGTTTCGATAATGGGCAGTTTCTATAATGGGCGAGTTCTATAATGGACGGTTTCTATAATGGGCGGTTTCTATAATGGGTGAGTTCTATAATGGACGGTTTCTATAATGGGCGGGTTCTATAACGGGCGGGTTCTATAATCGGCGGTTTCTATAACGGGCGGTTTCTATAACGAGCGGTTTCTATAATGGGCGAGTTCTATAATGGGCGAGTTCTATAATGGGCGGTTTCCATAATGGGCGGTTTCTATAATGGGCGGTTTCTATAATGGCCGTGTTCTATAATGGGCGGTTTCTATAACGGGCGGTTTCTATAATGAGCGGTTTCTATAATGGGCGTTTCTATAACGGGCGGGTTCTATAATGGGCGTTTCTATAATGGGCAGTTTCTATAATGGGCATTTCTATAACGGGCGGGTTCTATAATGGGCGGTTTCTATAATGGGCGGTTTCTATAACGAGCGGTTTCTATAATGGGCGAGTTCTATAATGGGCGGTTTCTATAATGAGCGGTTTCTATAATGGGTGAGTTCTATAATGGACGGTTTCTATAATGGGCGGTTTCGATAATGGGAAGTTTCTATAATGGGCGAGTTCTATAATGGACGGTTTCTATAATGGGCGGTTTCTATAATGGGCGAGGTCTATAATGGACGGTTTCTATAATGGGCGGTTTCTATAATGGGCGGGTTCTATAATGGGCGGGTTCTATAACGAGCGGTTTCTTTAATGGGCGGGTTCAATAATGAGTGGTTTCTATAATGGGCGGTTTCTATAATGGGCGGTTTCTATCATGGGCGGTTTCTATTATGGGCGGTTTCTATAATGGGCGGTTTCTATAATGGGCGTTTCTGTAATGGGCAGTTTCTATAATGGGCGTTTCTATAATGGGCGTTTCTATAATGGGCGGTTTCTTTTATGGGCGGTTTCTATAATGGGCGGTTTCTATAATGGGCGTTTCTATAATGGGCGGTTTCTATAATGGGCGGTTTCTATAATGGACGGTTTCTATAATGGCCGTTTCTATAATGGGCGTTTCTATAATGGCCGGTTTCTATAATGGACGGTTTCTATAATGGGCGTTTCTATAATGGGCGGTTTCTATAATGGGCGGTTTCTATAACGGGCAGTTTCTATAATGGGCATTTCTATAATGGGCGGTTTCTATAATGGTCAGTTTCTATAATGGGCGTTTCTATAATGAGCGTTTCTATAATGGTCGGTTTCTATAATGGACGGTTTCTATGATGGGCGTTTCTATAATGGGCGGGTTCTATAATGGACGGTTTCTATAATGAGCGTTTCTATAATGGACGGTTTCTATAATGGGCGGTTTCTATAATGGACGGTTTCTATAATGGGTGGTTTCAAAAATGGGCGGTTTATATAATGGACGGTTTGTATAATGGGCGTTTCTATAATGGGCGGGTTCTATAATGGACGGTTTCTATAATGGGCGTTTCTATAATGGACGGTTTCTATAATGGGTGGGTTCTTTCATGGACGGTTTCTATAATGGGCGTTTCTATAATGGACGGTTTCTATAATGGGCGGTTTCTATAATGGGCGGATTCTATAATGGCCTGTTTCTATAATGGGCGGGTTCTATAACGGGCGGTTTCTTTCATGTGCGGTTTCTATAATGGGCGGTTTCTATAATGGACGGTTTCTATAATGGGCAGGTTCTATAACGGGCAGTTTCTATAATGTGCGATTTCTATAATGTGCGGTTTCTATAATGGGCAATTTCTATAATGGGCGGGTTCTATAATGGGTGGTTTCTATAATGCGCGGTTTCTATAATGGGCGGTTTCGATAATGGGCAGTTTCTATAATGGGCGAGTTCTATAATGGACGGTTTCGATAATGGGCGGTTTCGATAATGGGCGAGTTCTATAATGGGCAATTTCTATAATGGGCGGGTTCTATAATGGGTGGTTTCTATAATGCGCGGTTTCTATAATGGGCGGTTTCGATAATGGGCAGTTTCTATAATGGGCGAGTTCTATAATGGACGGTTTCGATAATGGGCGGTTTCGATAATGGGCGAGTTCTATAATGGACGGTTTCTATAATGGACGGTTTCTATAATGGCCGATTTCTATAATGGGCAGTTTCTATAATGGGCGAGTTCTATAATGGACGGTTTCTATAATGGACGCTTTCTATAATGGACGGTTTCTATAATGGGCGAGTTCTATAATGGACGGTTTCTATAATGGCCGGTTTCCGTAACGGTCGGGTTCTATAATGGGCGGGTTCTATAACGAGCGGTTTGTATAATGGGCGGGTTCTATAATGAGCGGTTTCTATAATGGTCGGTTTCTATAAGGACGGTTTCTATGATGGGCGTTTCTATAATGGGCGGGTTCTATAATGGACGGTTTCTATAATGGGCGGTTTCTATAATGGACGGTTTCTATAATGGGTGGTTTCAAAAATGGGCGGTTTATATAATGGACGTTTTCTATAATGGGTGGTTTAAAAAATGGGCGGTTTCTATAATGGACGGTTTCTGTAATGGGCGTTTCTATAATGGGCGGGTTCTATAATGGACGGTTTCTATAATGGGCGTTTCTATAATGGACGGTTTCTATAATGGGTGGGTTCTTTCATGGACGGTTTCTATAATGGGCGTTTCTATAATGGACGGTTTCTATAATGGGCGGTTTCTATAATGGGCGGATTCTATAATGGCCTGTTTCTATAATGGGCGGGTTCTATAACGGACGGTTTCTTTCATGTGCGGTTTCTATAATGGGCGGTTTCTATAAAGGACGGTTTCTATAACGGGCGGTTTCTATAATGGATGGGTTCTATAATGGGCGGTTTCTATAATGGACGGTTTCTATAATGGGCGGTTTCTATAATGGGCGGTTTTTATAATGGACGGGTTCTATAAGGGGCGTTTCTAGAATGGGCGATTTCTATAATGGGCGGTTTCTATAATGGGCGTTTTCTATAATGGGCGGTTTCTATAATGGACGGGTTCTATAATGGGCGGTTTCTATAATGGACGGTTTCTATAATGGGCGGTTTCTATAATGTACGGGTTCTATAATGGGCGGTTTCTATAGTGGGCGGGTTCTATAATGGGCGGGTTCTATAATGGGCGGGTTCTATAATGGGCAGTTACTATAATGGGCAGTTATTATAATGGGCGTTTCTATAATGGGCGAGTTCTATAACGAGCGGGTTGTATAATGGGCGAGTTCTATAACGGGCGGTTTCTATAACGAGCGGTTTCTATAATGGACAGTTTCTATAATGGGCGTTTCTATAATGGGCGGTTTCTATAATGGACGTGTTCTATAATGAATGGTTTCTATAATGGGCGTTTCTATAAAGGGCGTTTCTATAAAGGGCGTTTCTATAATGGACGGGTTCTCTAATGGACGGGTTCTATAATGGGCGGTTTCTATAATGGGCGTTTCTGTATTGACAGTTTCGATAATGGGCGGGTTCTATAATGGGCGGTTTCTATAATGGGCGGTTTCTATAATGGGCGTTTCTATAACGGGTGGGTTCTATAATGGGCGGTTTCTATAATGAGCAGTTTCTATAACGAGCGGTTTCTATAATGGGCGAGTTCTATAATGGGCGGTTTCTATAACGGGCGGTTTCTATAACGGGCGGTTTCTATAATGGGCGTTTCTATAATGGGCGAGTTCTATAATGGGCGGTTTCTATAATGAGCGGTTTCTATAATGGGTGAGTTCTATAATGGACGGTTTCTATAATGGGCGGTTTCGATAATGGGCAGTTTCTATAATGGGCGAGTTCTATAATGGACGGTTTCTATAATGGGCGGTTTCTATAATGGGCGAGGTCTATAATGGACGGTTTCTATAATGGGCGGTTTCTATAACGGGCGGGTTCTATAATGGGCGGGTTCTATAACGAGCGGTTTCTTTAATGGGCGGGTTCAATAATGAGCGGTTTCTATAATGGGCGGTTTCTATAATGGGCGGTTTCTATAATGGGTGGTTTCTATAATGGACGGTTTCTATAATGGCCGAGTTCTATAATGGACGGTTTCTATAATGGCCGAGTTCTATAATGGGCGGTTTCTATAACGGGCGGTTTCTATAATGAGCGGTTTCTATAATGGGCGTTTCTATAACGGGCGGGTTGTATAATGGGCGTTTCTATAATGGGCAGTTTCTATAATGGGCGAGTTCTATAATGGGCATTTCTATAACGGGCGGGTTCTATAATGGGCGGTTTCTATAATGGGCGGTTTCTATAACGAGCGGTTTCTATAATGGGCGAGTTCTATAATGGGCGGTTTCTATAATGAGCGGTTTCTATAATGGGTGGGTTCTATAATGGACGGTTTCTATAATGGGCGGTGTCTATAACGGGCGGGTTCTATAATGGGCGGTTTCTATAATGGGCGGTTTCGATAATGGGCAGTTTCTATAATGGGCGAGTTCTATAATGGACGGTTTCTATAATGGGCGGTTTCTATAATGGGTGAGTTCTATAATGGACGGTTTCTATAATGGGCGGGTTCTATAACGGGCGGGTTCTATAATCGGCGGTTTCTATAACGGGCGGTTTCTATAACGAGCGGTTTCTATAATGGGCGAGTTCTATAATGGGCGAGTTCTATAATGGGCGGTTTCCATAATGGGCGGTTTCTATAATGGGCGGTTTCTATAATGGCCGTGTTCTATAATGGGCGGTTTCTATAACGGGCGGTTTCTATAATGAGCGGTTTCTATAATGGGCGTTTCTATAACGGGCGGGTTCTATAATGGGCGTTTCTATAATGGGCAGTTTCTATAATGGGCATTTCTATAACGGGCGGGTTCTATAATGGGCGGTTTCTATAATGGGCGGTTTCTATAACGAGCGGTTTCTATAATGGGCGAGTTCTATAATGGGCGGTTTCTATAATGAGCGGTTTCTATAATGGGTGAGTTCTATAATGGACGGTTTCTATAATGGGCGGTTTCGATAATGGGAAGTTTCTATAATGGGCGAGTTCTATAATGGACGGTTTCTATAATGGGCGGTTTCTATAATGGGCGAGGTCTATAATGGACGGTTTCTATAATGGGCGGTTTCTATAATGGGCGGGTTCTATAATGGGCGGGTTCTATAACGAGCGGTTTCTTTAATGGGCGGGTTCAATAATGAGTGGTTTCTATAATGGGCGGTTTCTATAATGGGCGGTTTCTATCATGGGCGGTTTCTATTATGGGCGGTTTCTATAATGGGCGGTTTCTATAATGGGCGTTTCTGTAATGGGCAGTTTCTATAATGGGCGAGTTCTATAATGGGCGGTTTCTATAACGGGCGGTTTCTATAACGGGCGGTTTCTATAATGGGCGTTTCTATAATGGGCGAGTTCTATAATGGGCGGTTTCTATAATGAGCGGTTTCTATAATGGGTGAGTTCTATAATGGACGGTTTCTATAATGGGCGGTTTCGATAATGGGCAGTTTCTATAATGGGCGAGTTCTATAATGGACGGTTTCTATAATGGGCGGTTTCTATAATGGGCGAGGTCTATAATGGACGGTTTCTATAATGGGCGGTTTCTATAACGGGCGGGTTCTATAATGGGCGGGTTCTATAACGAGCGGTTTCTTTAATGGGCGGGTTCAATAATGAGCGGTTTCTATAATGGGCGGTTTCTATAATGGGCGGTTTCTATAATGGGTGGTTTCTATAATGGACGGTTTCTATAATGGCCGAGTTCTATAATGGGCGGTTTCTATAACGGGCGGTTTCTATAATGAGCGGTTTCTATAATGGGCGTTTCTATAACGGGCGGGTTGTATAATGGGCGTTTCTATAATGGGCAGTTTCTATAATGGGCGAGTTCTATAATGGGCATTTCTATAACGGGCGGGTTCTATAATGGGCGGTTTCTATAATGGGCGGTTTCTATAATGAGCGGTTTCTATAATGGGTGAGTTCTATAATGGACGGTTTCTATAATGGGCGGTGTCTATAACGGGCGGGTTCTATAATGGGCGGTTTCTATAATGGGCGGTTTCGATAATGGGCAGTTTCTATAATGGGCGAGTTCTATAATGGACGGTTTCTATAATGGGCGGTTTCTATAATGGGTGAGTTCTATAATGGACGGTTTCTATAATGGGCGGGTTCTATAACGGGCGGGTTCTATAATCGGCGGTTTCTATAACGGGCGGTTTCTATAACGAGCGGTTTCTATAATGGGCGAGTTCTATAATGGGCGAGTTCTATAATGGGCGGTTTCCATAATGGGCGGTTTCTATAATGGGCGGTTTCTATAATGGCCGTGTTCTATAATGGGCGGTTTCTATAACGGGCGGTTTCTATAATGAGCGGTTTCTATAATGGGCGTTTCTATAACGGGCGGGTTCTATAATGGGCGTTTCTATAATGGGCAGTTTCTATAATGGGCATTTCTATAACGGGCGGGTTCTATAATGGGCGGTTTCTATAATGGGCGGTTTCTATAACGAGCGGTTTCTATAATGGGCGAGTTCTATAATGGGCGGTTTCTATAATGAGCGGTTTCTATAATGGGTGAGTTCTATAATGGACGGTTTCTATAATGGGCGGTTTCGATAATGGGCAGTTTCTATAATGGGCGAGTTCTATAATGGACGGTTTCTATAATGGGCGGTTTCTATAATGGGCGAGGTCTATAATGGACGGTTTCTATAATGGGCGGTTTCTATAATGGGCGGGTTCTATAATGGGCGGGTTCTATAACGAGCGGTTTCTTTAATGGGCGGCTTCAATAATGAGCGGTTTCTATAATGGGCGGTTTCTATAATGGGCGGTTTCTATAATGGGCGGTTTCTATTATGGGCGGTTTCTATAATGGGCGGTTTCTATAATGGGCGTTTCTGTAATGGGCAGTTTCTATAATGGGCGTTTCTATAATGGGCGTTTCTATAATGGGCGGTTTCTTTAATGGCCGTTTCTATAATGGGCGTTTCTATAATGGGCGGTTTCTATAATGGGCGTTTCTATAATGGGCGGTTTCTATAATGGGCGGTTTCTATAATGGGCGTTTCTATAATGGGCGGTTTCTATAATGGGCGGTTTCTATAATGGACGGTTTCTATAATGGCCGTTTCTATAATGGGCGTTTCTATAATGGCCGGTTTCTATAATGGACGGTTTCTATAATGGGCGTTTCTATAATGGGCGGTTTCTATAATGGGCGGTTTCTATAACGGGCAGTTTCTATAATGGGCATTTCTATAATGGGCGGTTTCTATAATGGTCAGTTTCTATAATGGGCGTTTCTATAATGAGCGTTTCTATAATGGTCGGTTTCTATAATGGACGGTTTCTATGATGGGCGTTTCTATAATGGGCGGGTTCTATAATGGACGGTTTCTATAATGGGCGTTTCTATAATGGACGGTTTCTATAATGGGCGGTTTCTATAATGGACGGTTTCTATAATGGGTGGTTTCAAAAATGGGCGGTTTATATAATGGACGGTTTGTATAATGGGCGTTTCTATAATGGGCGGGTTCTATAATGGACGGTTTCTATAATGGGCGTTTCTATAATGGACGGTTTCTATAATGGGTGGGTTCTTTCATGGACGGTTTCTATAATGGGCGTTTCTATAATGGACGGTTTCTATAATGGGCGGTTTCTATAATGGGCGGATTCTATAATGGCCTGTTTCTATAATGGGCGGGTTCTATAACGGGCGGTTTCTTTCATGTGCGGTTTCTATAATGGGCGGTTTCTATAATGGACGGTTTCTATAATGGGCAGGTTCTATAACGGGCAGTTTCTATAATGTGCGATTTCTATAATGTGCGGTTTCTATAATGGGCAATTTCTATAATGGGCGGGTTCTATAATGGGTGGTTTCTATAATGCGCGGTTTCTATAATGGGCGGTTTCGATAATGGGCAGTTTCTATAATGGGCGAGTTCTATAATGGACGGTTTCGATAATGGGCGGTTTCGATAATGGGCGAGTTCTATAATGGGCAATTTCTATAATGGGCGGGTTCTATAATGGGTGGTTTCTATAATGCGCGGTTTCTATAATGGGCGGTTTCGATAATGGGCAGTTTCTATAATGGGCGAGTTCTATAATGGACGGTTTCGATAATGGGCGGTTTCGATAATGGGCGAGTTCTATAATGGACGGTTTCTATAATGGACGGTTTCTATAATGGCCGATTTCTATAATGGGCAGTTTCTATAATGGGCGAGTTCTATAATGGACGGTTTCTATAATGGACGCTTTCTATAATGGACGGTTTCTATAATGGGCGAGTTCTATAATGGACGGTTTCTATAATGGCCGGTTTCCGTAACGGTCGGGTTCTATAATGGGCGGGTTCTATAACGAGCGGTTTGTATAATGGGCGGGTTCTATAATGAGCGGTTTCTATAATGGTCGGTTTCTATAAGGACGGTTTCTATGATGGGCGTTTCTATAATGGGCGGGTTCTATAATGGACGGTTTCTATAATGGGCGGTTTCTATAATGGACGGTTTCTATAATGGGTGGTTTCAAAAATGGGCGGTTTATATAATGGACGTTTTCTATAATGGGTGGTTTAAAAAATGGGCGGTTTCTATAATGGACGGTTTCTGTAATGGGCGTTTCTATAATGGGCGGGTTCTATAATGGACGGTTTCTATAATGGGCGTTTCTATAATGGACGGTTTCTATAATGGGTGGGTTCTTTCATGGACGGTTTCTATAATGGGCGTTTCTATAATGGACGGTTTCTATAATGGGCGGTTTCTATAATGGGCGGATTCTATAATGGCCTGTTTCTATAATGGGCGGGTTCTATAACGGACGGTTTCTTTCATGTGCGGTTTCTATAATGGACGGTTTCTATAATGGAAGCTTTCTATAATGGCCGATTTCTATAATGGGCAGTTTCTATAATGGGCGAGTTCTATAATGGACGGTTTCTATAATGGACGGTTTCTATAATGGGCGGTTTCTAGAATGGGCGAGTTCTATAATGGACGGTTTCTATAATGGCCGGTTTCCGTAACGGTCGGGTTCTATAATGGGCGGGTTCTATAACGAGCGGTTTGTATAATGGGCGGGTTCTATAATGAGCGGTTTCTATAATGGGCTTTTCTATAATGAGCGGTTTCTATAATGGGCAGTTTCTATAATGAGCGGTTTCTATAATGGGCGGTTTCTATAATGGGCGTTTCTATAATGGGCGTTTCTATAATTGGCGGTTTCCATAATGGCCGGTTTCTATAATGGACGGTTTCTATAATGGGCGTTTCTATAATGGGCGGTTTCTATAATGGACGTGTTCTATAATGAATGGTTTCTATAATGGGCGTTTCTATAAAGGGCGTTTCTATAAAGGGCGTTTCTATAATGGACGGGTTCTCTAATGGACGGGTTCTATAATGGGCGGTTTCTATAATGGGCGTTTCTATATTGACAGGTTCAATAATGGGCGGGTTCTATAATGGGCGTTTCTATAAAGGGCGTTTCTATAATGGGCGTTTCTATAATGGACGGGTTCTCTAATGGACGGGTTCTATAATGGGCGTTTCTATAATGGGCGTTTCTATAATGGGCAGTTTCGATAATGGGCGTTTCTATAATGGGCAGTTTCGATAATGGGCGTTTCTAGAATGGGCGATTTCTATAAGGGGCGGTTTCTATAATGGACGGTTTCTATAAGGGACGGTTTCTATAATGGGCGGTTTCTATAATGGGCGGTTTCTATTATGGGCGGTTTCTATAATGGGCGGTTTCTATAATGGACGGTTTCTATAATGGGCGGTTTCTATAATGGACGGGTTCTATAATGGGCGGATTCTATAATGGACGGTTTCTATAATGGGCGGTTTCTATAATGGGCGGTTTTTATAATGGACGGGTTCTATAAGGGGCGTTTCTAGAATGGGCGGTTTCTATAATGGGCGGTTTCTATGATGGGCGGTTTCTATAATGGACGGGTTCAATAATGGGCGGTTTCTATAATGGACGGTTTCTATAATGGGCGGTTTCTATAATGTACGGGTTCTATAATGGGCGGTTTCTATAGTGGGCGGGTTCTATAATGGGCGGGTTCTATAATGGGCGGGTTCTATAATGGGCAGTTACTATAATGGGCAGTTACTATAATGGGCGTTTCTATTATGGGCGAGTTCTATAACGAGCGGGTTGTATAATGGGCGAGTTCTATACTGGGCGGTTTCTATAACGGGCGGTTTCTATAATGGGCGGTTTCTATAATGGGCGGTTTCTATAATGGGCGGTTTCTATAATGGGAGGGTTCTATAATGGGCGGTTTCTATAACGGGCGGTTTTTATAATGGGCGGTTTCTATAATGGGCGGTTTCTATAACGGGCGGTTTCTATAACGAGCGGTTTCTATAATGGGCGGTTTCTATAATGGGCGGTTTCTATAATGGGCGGTTTCTATAATGGGCGTTTCTATAACGGGCGGGTTCTATAATGGGCGGTTTCTATAATGAGCGGTTTCTATAACGAGCGGTTTCTATAATGTGCGAGTTCTATAATGGGCGGTTTCTATAACGGGCGGTTTCTATAATGGGCGGTTTCTATAACGGGCGGTTTCTATAATGGGCGTTTCTATAACGGGCGGGTTCTATAATGGCCGTTTCTGTAATGGGCGGTTTCTATAATGGGCGAGTTCTATAATGGGCGTTTCTATAACGGGCAGTTTCTATAATGGACAGTTTCTATAATGGGCGGGTTCTATAACGAGTGGTTTCTTTAATGGGCGGTTTCAATAATGAGCGGTTTCTATAATGGGCGGTTTCTATTCTGGGCGGTTTCTATAATGGGCGGTTTCTATAATGGGCGTTTCGATAATGGGCAGTTTCTATAATGGGCGTTTCTATAATGGGCGTTTCTATAATGGGCGGTTTCTTTTATGGGCGGTTTCTATAATGGTCGGTTTCTATAATGGACGGTTTCTATGATGGGCGTTTCTATAATGGACGGGTTCTATAATGGACGGTTTCTATAATGGGCGTTTCTATAATGGACGGTTTTTATAATGGGCGGTTTCTATAATGGACGGTTTCTATAATGTGTGGTTTCAAAAATGGGCGGTTTATATAATGGACGGTTTCTATAATGGGTGGTTTAAAAAATGGGCGGTTTCTATAATGGACGGTTTCTGTAATGGGCGTTTCTATAATGGGCGTGTTCTATAATGGACGGTTTCTATAATGGGCGTTTCTATAATGGACGGTTTCTATAATGGGCGGTTTCTTTCATGGACGGTTTCTATAATGAGCGTTTCTATAATGGACGGTTTCTATAATGGGCGGTTTCTATAATGGGCGGTTTCTATAATGGGCGGGTTCTATAACGGGCGGTTTCTTTCATGTGCGATTTCTATAATGGGCGGTTTCTATAATGGACGGTTTCTATAATGGGCAGGTTCTATAACGGGCAGTTTCTATAATGTGCGATTTCTATAATGTGCGGTTTCTATAATGGGCAGTTTCTATAATGGGCGGGTTCTATAATGGGTGGTTTCTATAATGCGCGGTTTCTATAATGGGCGGTTTCGATAATGGGCAGTTTCTATAATGGGCGAGTTCTATAATGGACGGTTTCGATAATGGGCGGTTTCTATAATGGGCGAGTTCTATAATGGACCGTTTCTATAATGGACGGTTTCTATAATGGCCGATTTCTATAATGGGCAGTTTCTGTAATGGGCGAGTTCTATAATGGACGGTTTCTATAATGGACAGTTTCTATAATGGGCGGTTTCTATAATGGGCGAGTTCTATAATGGACGGTTTCTATAATGGACGGTTTCCGTAACGGTCGGGTTCTATAATGGGCGGGTTCTATAACGAGCGGTTTGTATAATGGGCGGGTTCTATAATGAGCAGTTTCTATAATGGGCGTTTCTATAATGAGCGGTTTCTATAATGGGCAGTTTCTATAATGAGCGGTTTCTATAATGGGCGGTTTCTATAATGGGCGTTTCTATAATGGGCGTTTCTATAATGGGCGGTTTCTATAATGGCCGGTTTCTATAATGGACGGTTTCTATAATGGACGTTTCTATAATGGGCGGGTTCTATAATGGACGGTTTCTATAATGGGCGGGTTCTATAGCGGGCGGTTTCTATAATGTGCGGTTTCTATAATGGGCGGTTTGTATAATGGACGGTTTCTATAATGGGCATTTCTATAATGGGCAGTTTCAATAATGGGCGTTTCTATAATGGACGGTTTTTATAATGTCCAGTTTCTATAATGGACGGTATCTATAATGCTCGTTTCTATAATGGGCGGGTTCTATAATGGACGGTTTCTATAATGGGCATTTCTATAATGGACAGTTTCTATAATGGGCGGTTTCTATAATGGACGGTTTCTATAATGGACGGTGTCTATAATGGGCGGTTTCTATAACGAGCGGTTTCTATAATGAGCGGTTTCTATAATGGGCGTTTCTATAATGGGCGTTTCTATAATGGACGGTTTCTATAATGGGTGTTTCTAGAATGGGCGGGTTCTATAATGGACGGTTTCTATAATGGACGGTTTCTATAATGGGTGTTTCTATAATGGGCGGGTTCTATAATGGACGGTTTCTATAATGGGCGGGTTCTATAACGGGCGGTTTCTATAATGTGCGGTTTCTATAATGGGCAGTTTGTATAATGGACGGTTTCTATAATGGACGGTTTCTATAATGGACAGTTTCTATAATGGGCGGTTTCTATAATGGACGGTTTCTATAATGGGCGGTTTCTATAATGGGCGGTTTCTATAATGGGCGTTTCTATAATGGGCAGTTTCAATAATGGGCGGTTTCTATAATGGACGGTTTCTATAATGGACAGTTTCTATAATGGACGGTTTCTATAATGGGCGTTTCTATAATGGACGGTTTCTATAATGGGCGGTTTCTATAATGGACGGTTTCTATAATGGACGGTGTCTATAATGGACGGTTTCTGTAACGGTCGGGTTCTATAATGGGCGGGTTCTATAACGAGCGGTTTGTATAATGGGTGGGTTCTATAATGAGCGGTTTCTATAATGGGCGGTTTCTATAACGAGCGGTTTCTATAACGAGCGGTTTCTATAATGGGCGCTTTATATAATGGGCAGTTTCTATAATGGGCGTTTCTATAATGGGCGTTTCTATAATGGGCGGTTTCTATAACGGGCAGTTTCTATAATGGACGTTTCTATAATGGACGTTTCTATAACGGGCGGTTTCTATAACGGGCAGTTTCTATAATGAACGGTTTCTATAATGTGCGGTTTCTATAACGGGCGGTTTCTATAATGGGCGGTTTCTATAATGGGGGGTTTCTGTAATGGGCAGTTTCTATAATGGGCGAGTTCTATAATGGGCGAGTTCTATAATGGACGGTTTCTATAATGGGCGGTTTCTATAATGGGCGAGTTCTATAATGGACGGTTTCTATAATGGGCGGTTTCTATAATGGGCGGTTTCTATAACGGTCGGGTTCTATAATGGGCGGGTTCTATAACGAGCGGTTTCTATAATGGGCGGGTTCTATAATGAGCGGTTTCTATAATGGCGGTTTCTATAATGGGCGTTTCTATAATGGGCGTTTCTATAATGGGCGGTTTCTATAATGGGCGTTTCTTTTATGGGTGTTTCTATAATGGTTGGTTTCTATAATGGACGGTTTCGATAATGGGCGTTTCTATAATGGGCGTTTCTATAATGGGCGTTTCTATAATGGGTGTTTCTTTTATGGGTGTTTCTATAATGGTCGGTTTCTATAATGGACGGTTTCTATAATGGACGGTTTCTATAATGGGCGGGTTCTATAATGGGCTGTTTCTATAATGGGCGGGTTCTATAATGGGCGGGTTTTATAATGGACGGGTTCTATAATGGGCGGGTTCTATAATGGGCGGTTTCTGTAATGGGCGGGTTCTATAATGGGCGGGTTGTATAATGGCGGTTTCTATAATGGGCGTTTCTATAATGTGCGTTTCTATAATGGGCGGTTTCTATAATGGGCGTTTCTTTTATGGTTGTTTCTATAATGGTTGGTTTCTATAATGGACGGTTTCGATAATGGGCGTTTCTATAATGGGCGTTTCTATAATGGGCGTTTCTATAATGGGTGTTTCTTTTATGGGTGTTTCTATAATGGTCGGTTTCTATAATGGACGGTTTCTATAATGGACGGTTTCTATAACGGGCGGGTTCTTTTATGGGCTGTTTCTATAATGGGCGGGTTCTATAATGGGCGGGTTTTATAATGGACGGGTTCTATAATGGGCGGGTTCTATAATGGGCGGTTTCTGTAATGGGCGGGTTCTATAATGGGCGGGTTGTATAATGGGCGGTTTCTATAATGAGCGGTTTCTATAATGAGCGGTTTCTATAATGGGTGGGTTCTATAATGGGCGGGTTTTATAATGGGCGGTTTCTATAATGGGTGGGTTCTATAATGGGCGGTTTCTATAATGGTCGGTTTCTATAATGGGCAGTTTCTATAATGAGCGGTTTCTATAATGGGCAGTTTCTATAATGGGCGGTTTCTATAATGGGCAGTTTCTATAATGAGCGGTTTCTATAACGGGCGGTTTCTATAATGGGCGGGTTCTATAATGGACAGGTTCTATAATGGGCGGGTTCTATAATGGGCGGGTTCTATAACGGGTGGCTAATGAACGCCAATTTGACGCCTTGGCGACGAATTAAAAATTACCCCCAATTTTTTCATGGTGGGGGAGGAGGGGGTGGGAACACGAAGAAGAGACAGAATGCACGGAATCTATCTGCACCCTTACTTCTTGCCTTCTTTGCACCAAATATTTAAAGCACCCGAGGATTCAAAAGACCAACAGTTTTGCGTGACATCCCATACTTTACTCTCAGTTATAGCTTGTGCTTTTCCAGTTTCTTGAAATAAGGCGGCCTAGCCACTAATTACCTCTTAGAAAAACAGGCAGTATTAACTGACAGCGAGACGTGACCATGTTGACCCTGCTGGGTGCGAGAGCCAAGTTTTAAACAAGCATTGTCTGCCTTAAGAGGTTTTCAACTTCTTTTCCACTTAAAGCTGCAGTCAGATGGAATGTGCGCTGGGGAAACAAGCACATACCTGTCTTATAAAGCGAACCAGGCTTGTGGCACTTACCAACATACTCCTTAAAGGAGAACTGAGCTTTAATGTCGAAGTTGAATCCTTTCAGGAAACGTTCCTACAGATTGGGTTCTTTGCTGGTTTTAAAGCACTTGTAAAGTTCACAGGATACCACATGCCTCAGTGACATCATGCTTCCCAATATCTGTAACAGGAATAACGTGAGAATATAGTTCAGAATGCTTTTCACTTTAACCCTTAAACTTCCAACAGGTCCTCGTAAATAAAAACAACTTACATTTCTACAACGTACAACAACTTGCATTTATATAGCGCCCTTACCGTCCTGAAACATCCCAAAGGCGCTTCACATTATCAAACATAATTTGACACCGAGCCACATAAGGAGATATTGGGACAGGTGACCAAAAGCTTGGACAAAGAGGTAGGTTTTTAAGGAGGGTCTTAAAGGAGGAGAGAGAGGTGGAGAGAGGCGGAGAGGTTTAGGGCGGGAATTCCAGAGCTTAGGGCCCCGGGCAGCTGAAGGCGCGGCCGCCAACGGTGACAGTAAATGCTGACCTTGCCAGCGACACTCACACCCCGAGCATGAATAACAAAATACAGATCCCACCACCTTGCCTAACTCAACCAGCATCACTAAAACAGATTATCCGGTCATTATCACATTGCTGTTTGTGGGAGCTTGCTTACAACAGCGACTACACTTCAAAAGTTCTCCATCGGCTGTGAAGCGCTTTGGGACGTCCTGCGGTTGTGAAGGGCGCTGTAGAAATGCGAGTTCTTTCTTTACATGTGAATTGTTGGAAAGCTAACCTTAATCCAGTAATTGCTGGCATTTATGTTGTTTTTCACTTGCTGGAGAATTAACGAGAAGAAGAGAATGCTGTGGAGGTGGGGCAATCCAAGCATGTTTAGCAGCAGGGAAACTCCCGCTACAAAATCACTGGGGATCCTATTGATTTAATAAAGGGCTTTCACTGTTGCTATGAATGCTGGGATAGTCCCTCCTCCATGGCCGCATCCTCTATCCTCTCACTCGCCATTGAGGGAAAGGAAGAGAGTACATTTGCAAATCCCACAAGTCAGGGAGGTTAGGCATAGAGAAAGAGAACAGGAGTGGGGAGGAAGAGAGACACAAAAAAAAAGAGGAAGAGAGAGGAAATAAGAGAGAGAAGGAGAATATGTTAATGGCAATTTGGCAGGGTTTGCAGCTTTTAGCATGAAGTGATGCCTTGGGTACGCTGACTGAAGATCTCGCACCTGGGATTTGTCCAATGTTGACAGCTCTGATCCTTCACAGAGTTAGAAATATGCCGACCGCCTTCAATCCCTGGCTACCTGGCTTCTAAAATGCAGCTGGCTCGTAAAGCTGCACATGCGCCTGTCTCGGGCGAGAGACGTTTGTTGGGCTGCGCGCCAAGTTTAATGTGCAGATAAACCGATTCAAAGAAAACCTGAATTTCTGCTTCAGAACAATAATAATCTTAACCAGCTTTTGTTTGCCAAAGTTTGGATGCTTGAGCGGGCTGTGACATTAAGTTGGCTTCCAAGCGACCGAAGACGGGGAAGGCCACAGCACTGACAATGAAAGGAAGCAGAAATGGAGGAGATGGGGACCGATGAAACTGCCAACAGGTCAGAAAATGTCGAAGTGACCCCTCAACCAGGACAAATGTTGGGGCACCAAAACCGCCCTTACTGTTCACGGAGTGAGCTAAAACAATCGACCAGAGTCCAGACAAACTAGGGTTGTATTCCCTGGAATTTAGAAGATTAAGGGGCGCTGTGATCGAAGTTTTCAAGATATTGAGGAGAACTGATGAGCTAGATAGAGAGAAACTATTTCCGCTGGTTGGGGAATCTAGGACTAGGGGACATAACCTAGAAATTAGAGCCAGGCCTTTCAGGAGTGAAGTTAGAAAACACTTATACACACAAAGGGTGGTAGAAGTTTGGAACTCACTTCCGTAAACGGCAACTGATGCTAGATCAATTGTTAATTTTAAATCTGAGATTGATAGATTTCTGTTAATGAAAGGTATTAAGGGATACGGGGCCAAAGGCGGGTCTATGGAGTTAGGTCACAGATCAGCCATGATCTCATTGAATGGTGGAACAGGCTCGAGGGGCAAACTGGACTACTCCTGATCCTATATTCCTAGTTTCTACACTGCCTCCCAATCAAGTGACCATTATTGGAAAGGAAGGGCACCCACAGGCCAGGTGAGGACAGAGCGAGACGAGAGAGGTAGAGTGGCAGAGAGGTTTAGGGAGGGAATTCCAGAGCTTAGGGCCCAGGCAGCTGAAGGCACGGCCGCCAATGGTGACAATAAACGCTGACCTTGCCAGCAATGCTTGCATCACATCAACTCAACCAACATCACTTAAACAGATGATCTGGTCATTTATCACATTGCTGGTTTGTGGGAGCTTGCTGTGTGCAAATTGTCTGCCGCGTTTCCAACATTTCAACAGTGACTACCCTTCAAAAAAGTACTTCATTGGTTGCAAAGCGCTTTGGGACGTCTTGAGGTTATGAAGGGCGAGTCTTTCTTTCTCAAATACACACACACCTGGGTTAGACAGAATAAAACCAGAGCAGGCGACAGACTGGACTCCCAAAACAATGTGAATTTTGGATCTTTCTTGGACATCCATTGGCTGAAAGTCAAAGTTGAACAGCCATCTTGTTTTGCTGTTAGTCTTTTTGTTCGTAGAATCATAGAATGGTTACAGCACAGAAGGAGGCCATTCGCCCCGTCGAGCCCGTGCCGGCTCTCTGCAAGAGCACTTCAGCTAGTCCCACTCTCCCGCCCTTTCCCCGTAGCCCTGCAATTTTTTTCCTTCAGGTACTTATCCAACTCCCTTTTGAAAGCCATGATTGAATCTGCCTCCACCACGCTCTCAGGCAGTGCATTCCAGATCCTAACCACTCACTGCGTAAAAAAGTTTTTCCTCACGTCGCCTTTGGTTCTTCTGCCAATCACCTTAAATCTGTGTCCTCCGGTTCTCAACCCTTCCACCAATGGGAACAGTTTCTCTCTATCTACTCTGTCCAGTCCCCTCATAATTTTGAACGCCTCTATCAAATCTCCTCTCAACCTTCTCTGCTCGAAGGAGAACAACCCCAGCTTCTCCAGTCTATTCACGTAACTGAAGTCCCTGATCCCTGGAACTATTCTTGTAAATCTTTTCTGCACCCTCTCTAAGGCCTTCACATTCTTCCTAAAGTGCGGTGCCCAGAATTGGACACAATACTCCAGTTGAGGCCGAACCAGTGTTTTATAAAGGTTCATCATAACTTCCTTGCTTTTGTACTCTATGCCTCTAGTTATGAAGCCCAGGATCCCGTATGCTTTTTTCACTGCTTTCTCAACCCGCCCTGCCAACCTTCAATGATTTGTGCACATATACCCCCAGGTCTCTCCGTTCATGCACCCCCTTTAGAATTGTACCCTTTAGTTTATATTGCCTCTCCTCGTTCTTCCTACCAAAATGCATCCCTTCGAAAGTCAAAGCTGAACAGCCATCTTGTTTTGCTGTTTGTTGATTGTTGTATTCTGATTGAAACATTTACAAGTTGTTTATGTTTGTATCCCTGGCAACAGGGTCAGAAAGCTGACCCCTGCCTCCTCCCAGGATTAGTGAAATTGGTTTGCCCTAAGATAAGGCTCTGTGTACCTTGGGCTAACTGATTAAGGGATCGCGTGAGAAAAATCCGTAGTTAGAGGTAGGCTTCGAGTTACCTTCGTGTGTGAAAAGACATGGTGATACTGTACAACCAAAGGTAAACAGATCCAAATATAACACTTAATAATCTTACAGTTACCCAAAGTGGAAGTAGGTACCAGGCTACAGAGAGGAGGAAGCATTACAATAGGTGCTTCTGGCTCTCCTGGTCATCTAATGGGTCATGGCACCAACTGGTGTAGCACTGAACCTTGCAAACTAAAAAAGATCCTGGTTCAAAACGTGATCACTGCTGAGCTAGCTGTAACAACAACAACTTGCATTTATATAGCACCTTTAATGTATTAAAGCACTTCACAGGAGCGTATTCAAACAGAATTTGACACCGAGCCACATACAGAGATGTTAGGACAGGTGACCACAAGCTTGCTTAAAGAGGTAGGTTTTAAGGAGCACCTTAAAGGAGGAAAGTGAGGTAGAGAGGCGGAGAGGTTTAGGGAGGGAATTCCAGAGCTTAGGGCCTAGGCTGCTGAAGGCACGGCCACCAATGATGGAGCGATGAGAATCGTGGATGCACAAGAGGCCAGAATTGGAGGAGCGCAGAGATCTTGGAGGGTTTGTGGGGCTGGAGGAGATTACAGAGATAGGGAGGGGCGAGACCATGGAGGGATTTGAACACTAGGATGAGAATTTTTAAATCGAGGCGTTGCCGGACCGGGAGCCAATGTAGGTCAGCGAGCACAGGGGGTGATGGGTGAACGGGACTTGGTGCGAGTTAGGATACGGGCAGCAGAGTTTTGGATGAGCTCAAGTTTATGAAGGGTGAAAGGTGGGAGGCCGGCCAGGAGAGCATTGGAATAGTTGAGTCTAGAGGCGGGATTGAGGATAGTTGTGCTAGGAGCATTACAATTGGCTTCAGTGTCTGGGAGGTGGGGAAACAAAACAGCCTCAGTTCCTGCTCCTAAACCAATCTCTTTCTAGAATGTGAGTGTGTGAGGATGTTGAGTGAGGACAGGATTGGGCTCAGCTGTGATACCCCCCATGGTTCAATACCTGCCTGACACTACCTTTCTAGCCTCATGCATGACGAACGGCCAATCGGACAAGTAACTGGAGGGATGCTGGAACCCATGTAAGCCTAGCCCAGCAAGAGGAGAGGAGAAGAGAGGAGGTCATGGGTACAAGTCCAACTCCAGAGACATAATCTAGGCTGAGCAGTTAGGAAGGCAAATGGTATGTTGGCCTTCATTGCAAGAGGATTTGAGTACAGGAGCAAGGATGTCTTACTACAGTTGTACAGGGCCTTGGTGAGACCACACCTGGAGTATTGTGTACAGTTTTGGTCTCCTTACCTAAGAAAGGATATACTTGCCATAGAGGGAGTGCAACAAAAGTTCACCAGACTGATTCCTGGGATGGCAGGACTGTCGTATGAGGAGAGATTGGGTTGACTAGGCCTGTATTCACTAGAGTTTAGAGGAATGAGAGGGGATCTCATTGAAACGTATAAAATTCTGACAGGGCTAGACAGACTGGATGCAGGGAGGATGTTTCCCCTGGCTGGGAGGTCGAGAACGAGGGGTCACAGTCTCAGGATACGGGGTAGGACATTTAGGACTGAGATTAGGAGAAATCTCTTCACTCAGAGGGTGGTGAACCTGTGGCATTCTCTACCACAGAAGGCTGTGGAGGCCAAGTCACTGAATATATTTAAGAAGGAGATAGATAGATTTCTAGACACAAAAGGCATCAAGGGGTATGGGGAGAGAGCGGGAATATGGTATTGAGATAAAGGATCAGCCATGATCATATTGAATGTTGAATGGCGGAGCAGGCTCGAAGGGCTGAATGTCCTACTCCTGCTCCTATTTTTCTATGTTCTATGTTTCTATGCTCCAGTGCAGTACTGAAGAGTGCTGCACTGTCGGAGGTGCCGTCTTTCCACTGAGATGTTGAACCGAGGTCCCGTTCGCCCTCTCAGGTGAGCGTAAAAGATTCCATGGCACTATTTTGAAGGTGATCAGGGGAGTTCTCCCCAATGTCCTGGCCAATTGTCTGCCGCGTTTCCTACATTACAGCAGTGACTACACTTCAGAAGTACTTCATTGGCTGTAAAACACTTTAGGGCATCCTGAGGTTGTGAAAGGCGCTATATAAATGCAAGTCTTTCTTTTCTCTTTGGAAGAAGGGAGAGAATAGAAGATAAAGAAATGGGGGAGAAAATATTCTTTCTAAAACTGACTTTGCAACTAGAGTTTTGGAATTTGTCATGATGAAGGATTGTTTCTTTAATGCCTGTGACCAAAACAATCATTTTTCACTCAGTGGGTTTAACCACTGTATCCTGTTAAACAATTGTTTACAATAGAAGGAAGGATAAATAGTGTGACAAGACAAAAGCAGCCCCAGCCAAGATCACTGGCCGTACCATACTGATGTCCTCCTGACCTCGTTGGATGCCCTGGGTGGACCACACAACCTAGCTCATTGGCTGGTTTCTCCAACATATTGATCCAGAAACATCTCCCTGTCCAACTTGGCTACAATAGTTGGCTCTGGGCCTTGCCTAGACTCCAATGAGAACAACAAGCTGCAAGGAAAGACGTTCATCAATCTGCAGGCACTCTGCAGCCGAACATCAGAACTGTGTTTTTTTTTTGTCTTACATATTGGAGCAATTTGGTCCAGAAATAAAAACAAGTGCATTTAGCCTAGGGTCGCCAACCCTCCAGGATTGGCCTGGAGTCTCCAGGAATTGAAGATTATGCTCCAGGACGCTGCTGTGAGCAAAAACCCGGGAGAAAAAATCATAGGGACAATAAAAAAAAATTGGGCGATTTTTAATTCTCTTTGAACAATTCTGTTTATTAGTTATAAAAATATTGGAGATTGGGGGAAAAAAAAGGCTGTTTGACTGACAGACAAGAATCAGCCAATCGGGTAATGAAGAGTCTTTTCGCTTTCCGATTGGCGCGGGGAGGCGGGGCGCCGCGAGGATGGGTGTGCCGGGCGACCAATAGCGTGAGCGTGGGGGCGGGGCGGTTGGCGACGGGAGGTCACGTGATGAAACCTCCAGGAATACGTCCAACCAGCGACGGCGACCCTAATTTAGCCCTGATCGTGACTCCTTCATATTATCAAGGACACCCTTGGCTGTTGTGACATTGGATTTGCAAGCGTTGTAAATCAGGGTGTGAATTTGGCATCCAGCTGCGAGAAGAATTGGGCCAGACAGCTGGTTGAAAGGGGAGGCGAGGGGAGGGGAGGGGAACCTTGGTCTCAAACCTCAACACTTGACTAACTGAAAAGTCAGTTAAGGCAAAGAAACAGCGAGTCATAAATAATGTAAAAGAGAGAGGTTGATGTGGCATAAAATCCATGGTCTCTGGGCTTGTATTCATAAGGAATTTTTATTCATTCAGTTGTTTGGTTGGAGTTTTGTTTGCTGCATTCTACACGCAATACTATGTAATCAATAGTCAACAAACCCACTCGAACAAATATTGATGCTGTGCGGGGACAGATTCATTCTATTTATTTATAGGAACACTCTGTGTTAACCTTCACTATGCTTTTGTTGAATAAAATAGAATTTGTTTGCTTTTCCTTGCCCTATTAGACACAGAAAACCTGCAGAATCCTGTGCGTGTATTACTTATTTCTCACTGTTTCCTTTGCCCTCTGACTGAGTGGCCAGTCTCCATGCGAGCCCTGTGTTAGCAGGCTATTCCATCACGCAAGATACGATTCCCTTCCTTGACTTCCGCACATTATTCCAGGATTATAATCAGGGAACAACATCACCTCCAAGTCACACACCATCCTGAGTTGGAAATATATCAGTCATTCCAGTGTCAGCTGTGGCTCAGTGGGTAGCACACTCGCGTCTGAGTCTAGAACAGTCGTGGGTTCAAGTCCCATTCGGTTTAATGTCTGATCTGAAAGACGGCTCCTCGACAGTGCAGCACTCCCTCGACGCTGCACTGGGAGTGTCAGCCTAGATTTTTGTGCTCAAGTCTCTGGAGTGGGGACTTGGACCCACAACCTTCTGACTCAGAGGCAAGAGAGAGAGCGACCCACTGAGCCACAGCTGACACTCCAATTACAGGGGGTAAAGTCTCCTCAAAGTCAACACAGAGTGGAGGTGTTGTTGTCGTGATGGGATTCTGATGAGAAAGACAATCCTATCTTCTCTCCTTCTGATGCTGACTAACCTGCAGTGCATTTCTATTACTTTCTGCATTTATTTCAGTAGTCAACCTTTGTTCTTTGCATCACAAATCTCCCAACAACGGCAACATAAAACCACAGGCAGTAATAATGGCCCACATCAGACATGGCAGAGACCAGAAAATGGCGGATGGCTTCTGAACACTCGGGAGGTGGAGCAGGGTGCCTGCTCACCAGGTATTCAGTGCACGAGAGCCATTCGTTGGTCCGGTCGGGCTACCGTTTATCACAGATAGTGCTGCTTCTGTTTCACGCGCACTGGCTGCCCTTGACTATCTGGCCCACTTCAATGGAAAGAGATTTGGGGCGGGGTGTAAATCGAGCGTCCGACCCAAACTCGTCCCTGACCGGGGAGGTTGGGTTAAAATGATCCGCTGGCTATTCGGCCATGGGGAATATTGCAGCTCAGCCTGATCCTGATCCTCCCTCATGTTCCAAATACACCCACTTCCAGCAAGAAAGAAGCAGGAAAGAAAGAAGGAAAGAAAGAAGGAAAGAAGGAAAGAAGGAAAGAAAGAAAGAAGGAAAGAAGGAAAGAAAGAAAAAAAAGGAAAGAAAGAAAGAAAGAAAGAAAGAAAGAAAGAAAGAAAGAAAGAAAGAAAGAAAGAAAGAAAGAAAGAAAGAAAGAAAGAAAAAAAGAAAGAAAGAAAGAAAGAAGGAAGGAAGGAAAGAAGGATAGAAAAGATTAAGGGGGTATTTGATAGAGGCGTTTAAAATCTTGAAGTGTTTTGATAGAGTAAATGAGGAGAAGCCGCTTCCACTGGCAGGAGGCTCGGTAACCAGAAGACACAGAATTAAAGTAATTGGCAAAAGAATCAAAGGCGACATGAGGAAAAAAATATATAATCTGGAATGCACTGCGGGAAAGGACGGTGGAAGCAGATTCAATAGTAACTTTCAAAAGCAAATTGGATAAATACTTGATGGGAAACATTTGCATTTGGGAAAGAGCGGGGGGGAGTGGGACTAATTGGAGCCGGCACGGGCACGAATGGCCCCCTTCCGTGCTGTACTGTTCTGTGATTGTAGGATTGTCGTGCTCCAACCACTGTCCTGATCAGCACAGACGAGAGATTGAAACTGGGATCCTCCTGATTCAAATGGCTCAGCTGCTCACTGGTAAAACGTGTTTTGGAAGGGGGACAGAAGCAAAGAGGATGCTGAAGTAATAAATTTCTCAGCTGCCAAGTCGCACAATACTATAGCTGCCTCCCTATTAATTTTAAAGTTGGGTTTGACAGAATCCTGTCACTATATTTATTTATATGTACAACGAGCAATTATAAAGAATGCAACCAAATAATAGGGTGCTCCACCTGCACTGCAAACTAAACATTTCCCACAGAAAATAGATGCATGGAATAGACTCCCAGCAAAAAGCAGAATGATGCTACCTAAATTAACTCCTTCTATAAGATCCCTGGACTGCGTCGAGTTAGCTGATTTCAGCCAGCACACTGGTACGGTTGGGGTAGGGAAGGTGTAATTAAGCTTGCGTCTCTGCTCCTGACCTCTGCAAAAATGCACGTGCGTAGGCATTGGGTGAGGGCAGGATTTCAGTCGTCTGTGACGACCTTCACAACCGAATAGTCTGCCAACACACTTGGTCAAGGCCTGCGCATTTTAAAATGGTCAAAATACCGCAGCCCACCAAGGAACTCAACAACAACAAGAACGTGCCTCGATATAGTGCCTTTAACGCAGGAAATCAACCCAAGAGCGCCTCAAAGAGGCGTAATCTCAGAAAACGAACGATGAGCCAAAGAAGGAGATATCAGGAGAGGCTTGGTCAAATAGGTGGGCTACATGGAGGGCCTTAGGGGAGAAGAGGGAGGCGGAGAAGCAGAGAGGTTTGGGGAGGGATTATAAAGTTTGGAACTCTAGGCAGTGAAAGACACCCAATTAATGCCAAATCTGTGGCAGTTGTGTGCTCTGGGTCTACAGCCACCAAGAGGAGGGTTCAGAATGTCCAAAATCATTTCACACATGATACCTAGGGCTGTTTAAAATTATACTTTGGTGGGAACTTATCTTGTTTATTCAACTATATAGTGCTTTGGTCAGACCACACCTAGAGTATTGTGTTCAGTTGGTTGCCAATTCATGAGGGAAACATGCAAAGCTATTCCATCCCATCCTTGCCTTGGCTCATCGTCCGCTCAAAGCCTCATTGATGCACCTCGACTATGCCAATGATCTCCTGGCTGGTCTTTCATCTTCCATCCTCTGTAAACTTCAGCTCATCCAAAACCCTGCTGCTCACATCCTACCCAACATCAAGCCCGCGTCCCTGACCCAGTCGACCTACATTGGCTCCCCGGCACCCCCAACGCCTCAAATTTAAAATGTTCACCCTCATGTTTAAATCCCTTCGTGGGCTCTCCGCTCCCTGACTCCATAACTTCCTCCAGCCCTGCAATACCTCCCCCAAACTCTTCATTCCTCCGAGTCTAGTCTCTTGTGCCTTCTTCCATTGGTGGCTGGGCCTTCAGCTGCCTCGGCCCCATGCTGTCCCGAATGTCACAGGATGAGTTATGAAGAAAGACCTTTGAAAGGAGATGACTGAGAGGAGACCTTGTTAGAAATATCTAAGATATTAAATGGTATAGATAAGGAAAATCCAGAACACTACTTCAAGGTATGCCAGGATACTAGAACAAGAGACATAGGCTAAGACTGGTGAAAAAGGCAATTTAGGGCAGATGTCAGGAAGGACTTCAAGCAAAGAGGGGGCAACAGCCGGATAGGTGAATTTCGTGGCTTACATGGTGAATTTGCCAAGCTGAGCCATGGCAGGAATAAGCCAAGCAGATGCCAACTATTTCCACAAAGCCTTAACCTCTCATGGGCACCCCCCAGGAAACTCCGAGTGGCTAGCTTCAGAGCGGCATTGGTGGGTGGGTTTAGGAGCAGATCACCAACCTGCCCTCTGGACCAAGGATAGCTTGTATTGTGGGTGGGGGGTGGGCAAGATGAGCTAATAGAAAAAGAACCTTGAAAAGAGAGTGCCTAATAGAAATATCGATGTCCGCATTACAACAATGACTAAGCATAGAAACATAGAAAGATAGGAGCAGGAGTCGGCCATTCGGCCCTTCGAGCCTGCTCCGCCATTCAATATGATCATGACTGATCCTCTATCTCAATACCATATTCCCGCTCTCTCCCCATACCCCTTGATGCCTTTTGTGTCTAGAAATCTATCTATCTCCTTCTTCAATATATTCAGTGACTTGGCCTCCACAGCCTTCTGTGGTAGAGAATTCCACAGGTTCACCACCCTCTGAGTGAAGAAATTTCTCCTCATCTCAGTCCTAAATGTCCTACTCCGTACCCTGAGACTGTGACCCCCTCGTTCTCGACTCCCCCCCCCAGCCAGGGGAAACATCAAAAGTACTTCATCGGCTGTAAAGTACTTTGGGACATCCTGAGGTCGTGAAAGGCGCTATAGAAATGTAGATCTTATGCTTTTTTTTCTTTTTACATTCTATCAAAACACTTTTTTTTTTAAATGGGCCGGCTTTCTTTCAGAAAAAGATTTGAGAGTAAGTTTTCCTCTTCACACACAGCTACGCATGCCAGGAGCTCCTACTGGGAGTCAGGCGTGTGCCCAGATTTGCATCGTGCACCCTTAGACTGGGGAGGGCTGCCAAGTGCACTGAAGAAGAAAATTAACCCATTGGTGAAAAGTCTGGGTTGTTGCAGCTTCATTTTTTTTGGTTGCAAATTTTCTCCCTCCTCCCCTGAAAGTGCTGGTTCTCGGTCGGAGTGGATTGCACACTTCACTCCTGCTCCTTAATTTACCTTTAAAATCTGACAACGATAGACTTTTGCTCGCCAACTGTATAAAAGGACCTGGAGCCAAGGCGGGTGGATGGAGTTAAGATGCAGATTAGCCCACGATCTCATTGAATGGCGGAACAGGCTCGAGGGGCTGAATGGCCTCCTCCTGTTCCTATCTTCCTATGCTCACCTTCTCTTCGACTGATTTCAACCTTGGTGGTGTCCATGGCCCTTCACCCAGGTCCTTAAATTCAAAAGTGACATTGTGCCATCTGTTTCAATGTATATTCAGATATATTCTTCTGCATTTTTTTTCCTACCTCTAAACATTTGTCTACATGAGTATTTCTGTCGATGTGGCAAATGCAACTATTTCAGTAGCTCACTCGAAAGGCCCATCTTTTTGTGTCAGCATAGATATTGGGTGTGAGCAGCTATTAGACCATGGTGCACAATCCTGTCCTCACATAACGTCCACTCACATTCACATATATGCAACAGAATTCACTGGAACGTAGGAACAGGAGGAGGCCATTCAGCCCCTCGAGCCTGTTCCGCCATTCAGTTAGATCATGGCTGATCTGTCTCTTAACTCCATCCACCTGCCTTGGTTGCATAACCCTTAAACACTTGCCTAACAAAAATCTATCAATCTCAGTTTTGAAGTTTTCAATTGACCGCACCCCCCCTCCCTCCTCCCCTCCCCCTCCCTCCCCTCCCACCTCCCCCTCCCTCCCCTCCCACCTCCCTCCCTCCTCCCCTCCCGCCCCCAGCCTCAACAGCTTTTTGGGGGAGAGAGTTCTAGATTTCCACTACCCTTTGTGTGAAGAAGTGCTTCTGGACATCATTCCTGAACGGCCTGGCTCTAATTTTAAGGCTGTGCCCCCTTGTTCTGGACTCCCCCACCTCCCAAGGAAATAATTTCTCTCTATCTACCCTATCAAATCCTTTAATCATCTTAAACACTGGGTGACAATCGGGAGCAGGAACTGGGCTCATTTCCCAACCCCGCCTCCCTGCTTCGCCCAAGGGTGTTCAGACTAATTGCAGTAGCCCCTATTGCTGTCTCAGTTGAGACCAGATAACTCAACACAGACTGGCTATCAAACCAGTCCTAATCTGCATGGCCCAGTTTCACACGTATTGGGTGTTCAGGGAGCTCCACTGCACCTTTAATATGGTTCAGGTTTACTGATAACATACAAGTCACAATAAGCCATTTCACATTCTTGTTGCTGGCCAGTATTATGTTATTATGTGGTGCAATGCTCCCGAGTGGTACAATTATCTCTCATTCATACATAGCTACTTTTCCACTGACGTTCTATATTTACTTTACTATAAGCATGTAATTGATGGTTTGGTAGATTTCAAAGGCGGTTATTACATGCTGGTGCATGTACTGTGGTAAAATGCCTTTGTACGTGAGTCACTCTTCAGCTGTACCCATGCCCCTATCTAAAATAGTTGCTTCTGTCACCTAGACAGAAACACTCACGTAGGCAGCCGCTCAGAGCCGGAATAAAACGGCAAAAATATATCTGAAATAAAAAAACAGAAAATGCTGGAAACGCTCAGCAGGCCAGGCAGCGTCTGTGCAGCGAGAGAAACAGAGTTAAACGTTTCAGGTCGATGACCCCTTTCGTCAGAACTGGAAAATGTTAGCGATGTAACAGTGTTTAAACAAGTAGAGTCAGGGCAAGTGGGGAGGGCAGGGAAAGAACAAAAGGGAAGGTCTGTGATAGGGCGGAAGGCAGGAGAGATTAAATGACAAAAGGGTTAATGGTGCAAGGCAAAAAGGGGGTGGTAATGGGACAAGTAAAGAAACAAAAGATGGGTCTAGAGGAGCTGTAAATGGCAACAGCAGAATCATTACCAGCACCTGCTGTCTGGAAAAAATGGGGGCAGAGGTTATGGTCTGAAATTGTTGAACTCGATGTTGCGTCCAGAAGGCTGTAAAGGTAAAGCGCCCAATCGAAAGATGAGGTGCTGTTCCTCGAGCTTGCATTGAGCTTCATTGGAACAGTGTAAGAGGCCGAGGACAGAGAGGTCAGAGTGGGAGTGGAGCGGAGAATTAAAATTGGCAAGCGACTGGAAGCTCAGGGTCATGCTTGCAGACTGAACAGAGGTGTGTCAGCAAAGCGATATATCTGAATATACGTTGGCACCAGATGGCACAACGTTACATTTTGGTTGAGGAACCTGGGTGAGGGGGAGGGCACCACCAAGATTGAAAGCAGTAAGAGGAGAAGATATGGTAAATTAAGGAGCAGTGGTTAAGTGATGCCAAGCATCAGACTTATAAGCCTGTAGATTTAAAAGGATGATACCAGAACTGAGAGGTTATACCTATCAGAATAGATTGAACAGGCTGGGCCTCTTTTCTCTAGAAAAGAGAAGGCTGAGGGGTGACCTGATAGAGGTCTTTAAAATGATGAAAGGGTTTGATGGGGTAGACACAGAGAAGATGTTTCTACTTGTGGGGAGACCAAAACTAAGGGCCATAAATATAAGGGCCCTGAAATTCGCCTCTCCGGCTTGCCGCGGGGGTAAGGATCGCGCGCGCACTTACCTACCACGCCTGCCGTTGTGTTTTGGGCCCACGGGAACTTCAGCTCCTGGGCCTGCTCCAAGTGCCGGCGCGCAGTGCTTGCGTGTCCCAGGGGCGCAGTTAGTGCGATGCGTCCCCTGGGATCACGTGGGCCATGGAGAGCCAATGGCAGCAGACCATCTTTCATTCATAGATTTGACAGGAAGACCTGTCAAATCTGTGAATTGAAATCGGCCCCAAAAGAACAGCTAAACTTCAAATAATTTTTTTTTAAAACCATCACATTTATAAAATAACTATAAGTTAAATAAATTAACCACTTTAATCAAAAATTTAAATTTTTGAAAAAATTAAAAAACTTTTTAACAGTGCTAAAAATAAACTTACCTTTCTTTAAAGTATCTAAAAAAGATAAACCTGTTGAAAAAAATTTAACATTATAATTAATTAACCACTTACCTTGTTGAAAACGGGTCCTGCGCCTCCTTTTTAAAAGTGCAGCTTCTTCAATACTTACCCTCCCGGAGAAACCTGAAAAAAAACCTAAGTTTGCTGCGTGCGCGCAGCCTCTACCGCGCACACGGTTCACCTCTGAACCGCTCCCTTCACCAGACCGGAAGTTCCGGTTTCCCGCGCATGCGCAGTGTATGCAGGAAACCGGCATTTCAGGACACCTTACGGGTGAGTACACAGTCCGTACTCACCCGGGAAGGGCTGAATTTTTGGCCCAAGATAGTCACTAATAAATCCAATCGGGAATTCAGGAGAAACTTCTTTACCCAGAGAGTGGTGAGAATGTGGAACTCACTACCACAAGGAGTGGTTGAGGCGAATAGTATAGATACACTTAAGGTGAAGCTAGATAAACACATGAGGGAGCAAGGAAGAGGAGGATATATTGATAGGGTGAGTTGAAGTAGGGGTGGGAGGAGGCTCGTGTGGAGCATGGCCCAGTTGAGTCAAATGGTCTGTTTCTGTACTTTACATTTTATGTAACTCTATGGAAGATTGTAAAGAGAAGGGAGGATTGAGGGAGGTAAGGGGTTCCACAGTTTTGAGGTGCTGACATTAATGAGTTAGAGTAGGGGATTGGTTTCAATACAACGAGGATTCAAGGAAGTGGAAGAATGAATAGGAGGGTGAACTTGGAGCTTAGGAGCAAGGGAGGAAAGCTCAGAGGAGCAGTAACCATAGAGAAAAGAGAGGTTGGGATGGAGAGTGGATGGAGAAGTGGCAGAGAAGGATTATCTACATGCTTGGAATATCTGTTAATAATGTCTGTAGGCGAAGCTTAGACTTCAGTCAGCTCCTTACTTAACTAGTTTGGTGCAATCTAATGGTGTTGCTGTTAGATTGTCATTAAATCAGTTAGAAACAAGCTCTAATTGGTATTAAGGCGCATTTTTGAGGGCAGTCTAGAGCCTTGTTGCTCAATAACATCTAGTCAGGAGCCACAATTTCAACCAATACCTTGCTGATGGGCCCCTCCCAGGAATGCTGCACACACTCCACGTGGAGTCTGTGCCTGTCATTCCCCACACGCTCACTCCTGATTTCAATTGAGCCACTATGGGCAGTTGTCCAGTGGTGGCCGGGTCCTCCCCCGTAGGGAGAGGGGAAAAACACTACAGGGCCAACAGTTCTATTCTATTAGGGGCCTTTCATTTAGTGTATGGGGATTGGGATATTCCTGTCTAGTAGCATTCCCTTCTATTCTTTTGCTGGATAGAAAGAGCTTTTCCACTTAGCAGAGGGATCAATAACCAGGGGGCATAGTTTCAAGGTAAGGGGCAGAAGGTTTAGAGGGGATTTGAGGAAAATCTTTTTCACCCAGAGGGTGGTTGGAATCTGGAACTCACTGCCGGAAAGGGTGGTAGAGGCAGGAACCCTCACAACATTCAAGAAGCATTTAGATGAGCACTTGAAACGCCATAGCATACAAGGCTACAGACCAAGTGCTGAAAAATGGGATTAGAATAGACAGGGCTTGATGGCCGGCGCAGACACGATGGGCCGAAGGGGCTCTTTCTGTGCTGTATAAATCTATGACTCTATGGGGGAAAAATTCAGTTGGTTGCGCCTCCCGTTAGCGCCTTAAGAGGGCGCTAATGGGGCGCAAAGCATCTAGTGCCCAGGCACGGCGATGTTTGCGCCGCTCGCGAAATTAACTAGACATTTTGCGGTGGCGCTAAACACTACCGCCACGATCTCCTGCGCCAGCAGATCGTGACGTCAGTCGAGTGCGCAACGCCCCGGGATCACCCCGGAGCAGATATTGAGTGGCGCCCCCTGCCTTACCGCCTGACGCTAGCAACGACAGGTTGAGGGGAGCGAATTGCAGTCATGAAGGGACTGGGGGAGCGCTATTTAAAGGCGACCGCTTCCTGCCTTTTATTGTTGGTGCCTATTTTGAACCACGCATTCTGAGAGAGAGAGAGAGAGACTTCTGGAGAGATTCAACGCTGTGTGAAGGAGTTTTGGGTACTGAGCAGCACTTTGCAGGTTCATTTTGATTTGCCATTCCTTATATCGATTTAGAAGAGACTGTGGGGGCTGCACTCTAAGCTCTTTCCCTGGTACTCTCCATTGTTCTTTCCAGCAGATTTGATGTGCAGGTCTCTCCAGGCCGAGATTCAAGGCTGCAATGAGCAGGATGTGGATGGAAAGTAAGATCAACCATCCCCTTTAAGAACTGGCCGGTGCCATTGTGTGTGTGTTCCATTGCTGACTGACATCACATGAGCTTCGCCAGCGCTCTTGGGTAGCGCCTCGCTCCACGGCCTTTGCGCCTTAAGACAGGTGTGAAGCGCCTGATTTAGCGCTGCAATCACCTCCAGGGCGATAAAAGTCACGTTTGCAGTCGGAGGCGATAATTAGCGCCAGGCGCTAATCTTTGCGCCCGGCCGATAATTGCGCCCCAAATGGGGCGATACTGAATTTCTCCCCCTATGACTCTAGAAGGAGACACCAACACTGAATCCCATTTCGGCCAACATCCCACAACATGTCTTTTGGTTGAGACATTAAACCGAGGCCTTGTCTGCTCTCTGGACATAAAAGATCCCATGACTGCTCAAAGTAGATCAGGGGAATTCACCCCGGTCTCTTTGTCAATATTTATCCCTCGACCAACGCCCCTAAAACAGATGATCTGGTCATTTATCTCATTGCTGTGTGTGGGATCTTGCTGTGCGATAATTGGCTGCCGCGTTTCCCACATTATAACAGTGACTACACTTCAAAAGTACTTCATTGGCTGTGAAGCACTTTTGGGACGTCCTGAGGTGGTGAAAGGCGCTGTCGAAAGGTAAGTTCCTTCCTTCCAACATGTTCGTCAACAGTTCCAAGTTAGTATTGACATTCCAACGTGAAATGATGCTGCTGGAGGAAGCAGCAATGGTGCGCCAGACGCCCAAACCAGTAAGATCGGCGGACTTGCCGGCTTTACCGAAAACCGAACTTCCATCCTAAGCACTGACCTGAATTTCACTCTTTCAGCATCTTGCCATGAAATGAGAGCCGGCGAGGCAGGAGATCTGCCAAGGACCACAGGTGATGGGGAGCTGGGCTGCAGATCACCCCCAGGCTGTATTATGAGCGCCAAGTGTGTAGCGGGAACCACAGTCTACCTCTGACCTGCACTGTGCGTGCGTGAAAGTGCGCTGAACTTGTTTTATTGTCCTGGACTGTCCCCGGAGTCTCCAGGAATTGAAGATTAATCTCCTGGTCATGCTGCTGCCAGCAAAACCCCGGGAGAAAAATCGTACGGGCATTTAAAAAAAGTGAGTTTATTTCAATTTTTTTGAACACTTTACTTTATTAGTTATAAAAATATTGCCGATGGGGGGGAGAAAGGCTGTTTTACTGGGGTAGTTGGCGATGGAATGTCATGTGATGAAACCTCCAAGAATATGTCCAACCAGAGTTGGCGACCCTAACTTGTCATTTCCAATTAAAAAAAAGATTGCTTTGACATGGCTGGAAAGTCCTGATTACATGGAATGGTAGATCTATTGAGATAGTCTTGTCTCACCGTGAAAATGGGGTTGCTTTAGATCCCTCAAACAGATCACAAAATCTTACAGCACAGGAGGAGGCCACTCGGCCCATTGTGCCTGTGCCGGCTCTTTGAAAGAGCTCTCCAATTAGTCCCACTCCCCCCTGCTCTTTCCCCATAACCCTGCAAATTAGTGCTCTTCAAGATCTTGGAGGGAGTAAGAATTAATCACCCCAACTAATTTCCCAGTGGATGAGTTAACACTCACAGACAACAGAGGTTGGGCCGCCAATTGAACAAATGAGCTATTGTAGCCATCACCAAATGATAAGGCAGAAAGGGTTGCTGGGTAGCGCAGTAGGTCAGACACAGACCTTTCACCTCTAAGACTAGGCCCCAAATATAGAAACATAGAAACATAGAATCTAGGAGCAGGAGTAGGCCATTCGGCCCGTCGAGCCTGCTCCACCATTCAATACGATCATGGCTGATCATCCAAATCCAGTACCCTGTCCCTGCTTTAATCCCCACAGTACACATATCCCACCCTACCCCCGTAACCCCACGTATTTAATTCCCCCTAACATATCCCATCCTAGCCCCATAACCCCACATATTTAATACCCCCCTAACACTAAGGGTCAATTTATCATAGCCAAATCAACCTAACCCGCACATTTTTGGACTGTGGGAGGAAACCGGAGCACCCGGAGGAAACCCACGCAGACACGGGGAGAATGTGCAAACTCCACACAGACAGTCACCCGAGGTCAGATTCGAACCCGGGTCCCTGGCGCTGTGAGGCGTAAGCCAGACTCATAAGAACATAAGATGTAGGAGCAGGAGTAGGTCATTTGGCCCCTCGAGCCTGCTCCGCCATTCAATAAGATCATGACTGATCTGATCTTGGCCTCAACTCCACTTCCCTGCCTGCTCCCCATAACCCTTGACTCCCTTACCATTCAAAAATCTGTCTATCTCCACCTTAAATATATTCAATGACCCAGCCTCCACAGCTCTCTGGGGAAGAGAATTCCAAAGATTCACGACCCTCTGAGAGAAGAAATTCCTCCTCATTTCCCAATTTAAAAGGGTTTCCCCTTATTCTGAAATTATGCCCCCTAGTTCTAGATTCCCCCATGAGGGGAAACATCCTCTCTGCATCTACCCTGTCAAGCTCCCTCAGAATCTTATATGTTTCAATAAGATCCCCTCTTATTCTTCTAAACTCCAATGAGTATAGGCCCAACCTGCTCAACCTTTCTTCATAAGACAACCCCCTCATCTCTGGAATCAACCTCGTGAACCTTCTCTGAACTGCCTCCAATGCAAGTATATCCTTCCTTAAATAAGGAGACCAAAACTGTACGCAGTACTCCAGGTGTGGTCTCACCAACACCCTGTACAGTTGTAACAGGACTTCCCTACTTTTATACACCATTCCCTTTGCGGGTTCGGTAGCATAGTGGTTATGTTACTGGACTAGTAATCCAAAGGCCTGGACTAATGATCCGGAGACGTGAGTTCAAATCCACGGCAGCTAAGGGATTTAAATTCAGTTAATTAAAAAAAAATCTGTAATGATGACCATGAAACTATCGGATTGTTGTAAAAACCCATCTGGTTCACTAATGTCCTTTAGGGAAGGAAATCTGCTGTCCTTACCCGGTCTGGCCTATTTGTGACTCCAGACCCACAGCAATGTGGTTGACTCTTAACTGCCCCTCTGAAATGGCAGCTCACCACCACCTTCTCAAGGGCAATTGGGGATGGGCAATAAATGCTGGCACAATGAATTAACAAAAAATAAAGGCCAACACTCTATTTGCCTTCCTAATTACTTGCTGTACCTGCATGCTAACTTTTAGTGATTCATGTACAAGGACCCCCAGATCCCTCTGTACCTCAGCATTTTGTAATCTCTCCCCATTTAAGTAATAATTTGCTTTTTTATTTTTCTTACCAAAGTGGATAACCTCGCATTTTCCCTCATGGGATGAAAGTCTTCTCTGTCCGCCGATCGCACGGCTCCTGATGTGTTCCGAACTTGGCCAGTCCCAGTCCAGGTCCCAGATCGGCACAGCACAAAACCAATCAACAGCAATGTGATAATGACCAGATAATCTGTTTTTGCTAATGTTGGTTGAGGGATAAATATTAACCAGGACACCGGGGGATAACTTCCCTGCTCTTCTTCGAAATACTGCCCTGGGATCTTTTACGTCCACCCGAGAGGGCAGACGGGGCCTCGGTTTAATGCCTCATCTGAAAGACGGCACCTCCGACAGTGCAGCACCCCCTCAGCACTGCACTGGAGTGTCAGCCTAGATTTTTGTGCTCAAGGCCCTGGAGTGGGAATTGAACCCACGACATTCTGACTCAAAAAACTGACACACTCCCCAAATAAATGTCCTGAATGGGTATGGTAGCACAGTGGTTATGTTACTGGATTAGTAAGCCAGAGGCCTGGACTAGTGATCTGGCAAAATATGAGTTCAAATCACACTACAGCAGCTGGGGAATTGAAATTCAGTTAATTGAAAAATAAAAAGCTAGTATCAGTAATGGTGACCGTGAAACTACCGGATTGTCATAAAAACCCATCTGGTTCACTAATGTCCTTTAGGGAAGGAAATCTGGCCTATATGTGACCCACAGCAATGTGGTTGACTCTTAACTGCCCTCTGAAATGGCCTAGCAAGCCTCTCAGTTGTATTCAAGAAGGCGGCTCACCACCACCTTCTCGAGAGCAATTAGGGCTGAGCCTTGTCAGTGACGCCCACATCCCATGAACAAATAAAAAATATCAAGTTATAAAGGAAGATCAATTTTATTTCCCACATTAAACATTAAGGGGGAGAAATTCAGTATCGCCCCATTTGGGGCGCAATTATCGGCCAGGCGCAAAGTTTAGCGCCTGGCGCTAATTATCACCACCGACTGCAAACTTGACTTTTATCGCCCCTGGAGGTGATTGGAGCGCTAAATCAGGCGCTTCACACCTGTCTTAAGGCGCAAAGGCCGAGGAGCGAGGCGCTACCTCAGAGCGCTGGCAAAGCTCATGTGATGTCAGTCAGCAATGGAATACACACACAATGGCACGGGCCAGTTCTTAAAGGGGAGGGTTGATCTTGCTTTCCATCCACATCCTGCTCATTGCAGCCTTGAATCTCGGCCTGGAGAGACCTGCACATCAAATCTGCTGGAAAGAACAATGGAGAGTACCAGGGAAAGAGCTCAGAGGGCAGCCCCCACAGTCTCTTCTAAATCGATACAAGGAAGGGCAAATCAAAATGAACTTGCAAAGTGCTGCTCAGTACCCAAAACTCCTTCACACAGCGTTGAATCTCTCCAGAAGTCTCTCTCTCTCTCTCTCAGAATGCGTGGTTCAAAAATGTCACTAACAATAAAAGGCAGGAAGCGGTCGCCTTTAAATAGCGCTCCCCCAGTCTCTTCCTGACTGCAAAACGCTCCCCTCAACCTGTCGTTGCTAGCGACAGGCGGTAAGGCAGGGGGCGCCACTCAATATCCGCTCCGGGGCGCTACCGGGGCGTTGCGCACTCGACTGACGTCACGATCTGCCGCCGCAGGAGATAGTGGCGGTAGTGTTTAGCGCCGCCGCAAAATGTCTAGTTGATTTCGTGAGCGGCGCAAACATCGCCGCGCCCGGGCGCTAGACGCTTTGCGCCCCATTAGCGCCCTCTTAAGGCGCTAACGGGAGGCGCAACCAACTGAATTTTTCCCCCTAAGAGTTCATGGGTGGGGGCGGGGGATGATTTTCTCTGTGCACTGAAAACATTTCCAATTTGGTTACATGGTGCACACAGAAGAAATCATTCTCCCACCACCCCCCCACAGCTGAACGAATATATTCAGACTCTGAAATCACGGTGAGACATCACCATACCAACGCTTAATGCCTTCACATGAATTTCCTCTCTCTGCTTGCTTAGCAGAGGCAGTAACCCACGTCTGGTTAAGGCCTCTGTTAAAATAGCGGAGAGGGGAATTTCAGACGATCGACACTAAACGTTCGATCGCCACTAACCCCACCCCCACCCCCGGCAGCCTGATTTCAGCGCCAATAGTCTTAAAAGAGTTAATGGAAATGCAGAAGAAATGGGTTTAATCGAGCTTCAGGAATCTCACCCAAGAGAGGAGGTAATTTGAAGGACTTGAAAAAGGTTTTTACTGCAGAGTCATAAAATAATAAATCCAAAGAACTGCAAACATTAAAGCAAAGCCTAAGTAATAAGTGTATTTTGTCACTAATGCGTTCCACATTTTTGAGACTAAATGGGGTAGACTGCGGAAATGCAGTCACCCTGCATCACTTCCAAGCTTCCAACGCACGGCCTGTTCCAAACATGCAAGGCTCCAGAGAAATGGCACTTTGAAGCTCGCTCATTAAAGTCCTGCTTTTTTTTTTCTCTATCCGCGTGACGTTCGAACCGTTACTGTTCAGCATCGCGCTTCGAAATAAGGAGGAGGATGGAAGGGCCGGCGGGGTGGGGTAGAAGGGAGAGTAGAGAGGGGAGGAGGAGGGCAGAGAAAGATTTTTTTTTTAAAAAGGCAAGTAGATTAAATAAATGCAGCCCAGCAAACAAATTACCTTAAATAGCCCCCGAGGTCAACAGTTGGCGAGGGCACAGCTGGTAACTATTAAGCGAGTGCGCTCTGACCAGCCAAAGCAGAGCACACTGCCAGCTAACCGCGGTGACTTATAGCTGTTCTGCAGTCAGTAGTTGACGGACAGCTTCCGATTATAATAGCGTGCTATCGTCAAGGGTGAGGTATTTAAACACATCAAGTTTTATTTGCAAAGAAGTTTACACATCAGTCCCCGGGGAATGGGATATGTGTAGCGAGGCAAAATGGAAAAACAGAAGAGAGCGAGCGAGAGAAGGGTGGGGGGGGGGGAAAAAATAAATAAAAAGATGTTGAGGTGCAACTGCCTTTTGATCGTGGAGTGAGTGACTGAATACGCAAGCACTCTGGCAGCCTGTTTAATATGACATGTGTTTGGTTTACGCTGGCAGGGTACACACCATGTTTTATGTCCCCACTGAGTCACAGCAGAACCAACTTTTTCAGAACGAGAGTGGTTTCAGGTTTTTTTTCGGTGCCTGACAAATGTGTTCCTGCCTGGGGGGTCTGGGCGGGGTCAATGGGCATTGTTATAATGTCCCCCAGGGGGGGGAGAAGGGTATAGATATTAATATATGACCACCCCCCCCCACCCCCCGGGGAAGGAGAAGATGGACATTAATATTCTGTCCCCAGGTGAAGGTTATGGTTGCCACGGGCGGGAGGGAAGATAGAAATTAATAAACAGTCCCCAGGAGATAGATATAATAAACAGCCCTCATCAGGGAGCAAGATGGACATGGGTGGATTATGGGATTAATATAGGGCCCCCATTGAGGAGTAAATGGACATTAATATATGGTTCCCATTGGGGGTGGTAAAATGGACATTAATATACTTTCCTGGAAGCGGGGGCTATGGATATTAATATATATTTTTTTTTATTATTCATTCACAGGATGTGGGCATCACTGGCAAGGCCAGCATTTATTGCCCATCCCTAATTGCCCTTGAGAAGGTGGTGGTGAGCTGCCTTCTTGAACCGCTGCAGTCTGTGTGGTGAAGGTGCTCCCACAGTGCTGTTAGGGAGGGAGTTCCAGGATTTTAACCCAGCAACGATGAAGGATCGGCGATATACTTCCAAGTCAGGATGGTGTGCAACCTTGGAGGGGAACTTGGAGGTGGTGGTGTTCCCAGGCACCTGCTGCCCTTGTCCTTCTAGCTGGAGGAGGTCGCGGGTTTGGGAGGTGCTGTCGAAGAAGCCTTGCCGAGTTGCTGCAGTGCATCTTCTAGATGGTGCATACTGCAGCCACAGTACGCCGGTGGTGGAGGGAGTGAATGTTTAAGTGGTGGAAGGGGTGCCAATCAAGCAATATGGCTCCCGTGGGGAGGAGGAGATGGACATGAATATACTGTCCCCATCACTGTACTGTCCCCATGTGGGTGGGAGATAGACACTGACATTCCTCATGGAGAGATATGTTGGTGGTTTACTCACAATTTTATTGGGTGTGTTCTGGGTTAGGACAAGCTCTCGCCTGCAGGCATCTAGAGAAACTGGGAGCTCATTGCCTCCCTCAATCTTCCCTTCCTCTTCCAAGATACAGACTTTTACAACTCAAGCTTGGCATTCTATAACCACGACCTCTAGATTTATTTAATTTTCTCTCCTACTCTTTTCATTCTTGGTGGTTTCCGGCACGTTGGGTTTTGACCCTTCACCCAGTTTCTCAACCCAAAAGGTGACACCAATCCGTAGGTAATCCTTGTTGTTAAAAAAAAAGATAAGAAGGAAAGATGAAAGAATTTGCATTTATACAGCACATTTCGTGACCCCAGGACATCCCAAAGCGCTTCACAGCCAATGAAGAGTAGTCACAGTTGTGATGTAGGAAATGTGGCAGCCAATTTGCGCACAGCAAGCTCCCACAAACAGCAATGAGATAATAATCAGATAATCTGTTTCAGTGATGTTGGTTGAAGAATAAATATTGACCAGGACACCGGGGAGAACTCCCTTGCTCTTCTTCGAATAGTGCCATGGGATCTTTCACGTCCACCTGAGAGGGTAGATGGAGTCTCACTTTTAGATCTCATCAAAAAGACAGTGCAGCACCCCCTTGGTACTGCCGTGAAGTGTCAGCCTCGAATATATGTTTAAGTCTCAGGAGTGGGACTTGAACCTAGGCCCTTCTGACTCGTAGGAGCAGACATTTATCTCTCCACTAAATGACGACCATTTGAGATCACTCCAGATACATTTTTTCTCATACCCAAAGCAAAACATCCATTTCTACCCTCGACCCCCCACCCACCACCCCATGAACCAAAATATGATCATTATGTGTGAAGTAATGTAGGATAGAATGCCCTCGGCAAACACTGAACCCTTTTTAAAAAATACATTCTCAGAATATGGGCATCCCTGGCAAGTCCAGCATTTATTGCCCATCCCTAGTTGCCTTGAGAAGGTAGTGGTGAGCATTCTTCTTGAAAGTGGTTTTGATACAACTGAATGGCTTGCTAGACCACTTTGGAGGGCAGTTAAGAGTCAACCACCACATTGGTGTGGAACTGAAGTCACATATAGGCCCATACCTGGTAAGGATGGCAAGTTTCCTTCCCTAGAGGGACATTAGTTGGGTTTTTATGAAAATCCAACAGCTTCATGGTCTCTTTTATTGAGTAGACTGCACATAGGAATTTCATGGCGTCTTAAGTCACCTCAGAAAATGGAAAATATCAGGCATGCCATACACATGAAACTGGTTTATTTGTGGATATTCAGCCCCTCGAGGCTGTTCTGCCATTCCATTAGATCGTGGCTGATCTGTATCTTAACTCCCTCTACCCGCTTTGGTTCCTTATCCCTTAATACTATTGCCTAACAAAAATCTATCGATCTCAGTTTTTAAATTTTCAATTTACTCCCCAGCCTCGAGTTTGAGGGGAGAGAGTTCCAGATTTCCAATACCCTTTATGTGAAGAAGTGCTTCCTTACATCACTCCTGAATGACCCAGCTCTAATTTTAATCACCTGCAATTCCCCTCCAAGTCACACACCATCCTGACTTGGAAATATATCGCCGTTCCTTCATGGTCGCTGGGTCAAAATCATGGAACTCCCTACCTAACAGCACTGTGGGAGCACCTTCACCACACGGACTGCAGCGGTTCAAGAAGGAGGCTCACCACCACCTTCTCAAGGGCAATTAGGGATGGGCAATAAATGCTGGCTTTGCCAGCGACGCCCACATCCCAGGAACAAATTTTTAAAAATGTAAGTTTATGCCCGCTTGTTCTGGACTCCCTCACCAGAGGAAATCTCTATCTACCCTGATAGAACGATCCTGTAGATGTCCTGGGTGGATATTTTGTGTTTTGGTGGAAAGCCAACATGAAGTTGGTGTGGCAGTTTTTACACCTGCCTTATTTCCCAGTCACTGACCTTGTCGATTTTCCTACGCTGGCCTCATTGGAAATCCAGTGGGATTCCCATCTGTGCCGAAGAGATTGCCTAAAGGGAGGGGGAGCGGAGGGGAATGGCTGCTGGAAGCTCCAGGGGCCAACAGCATTGGAACTGCTGGAGAGGAAGCCCAACTGTGCAGGAGTGCAGCCGATCGGCCAAATGATCAAATAGGCTCCTGTCGGGGACACATGAATTTTTAATTCCTCTCTGTCCCCCATTATCAGCATTGGCTGTCAATAGGGGTTGCCAACTCTGGTTGGACGTATTCCTGGAGGTTTCATCACATGACCTCCGGTCTCCCACTGCCCCACCTCCACCGTTGGTCACCTGACATGTCCATCCTCACAGCACACTGCCTTCCTAAGCCAATTGAGAAGCAAACAGACTCTTCATTACCCAACTGAATGATTCTCAAATTCAGCCCTTTGCCTATCTCCAATTACTAATAAGCAAAAGTGTTCAAGAATTTTTTTTAAAAACACACCAGTTTTCAAATGTCCCGATGATTTTTCTCCAGGATTGCTCGCAGCAAACCAACCTCTTTTGACCAAGCTTTTGGTCACCGGTCCTAATATCTCCTTATGTGGCTCAGTGTCAAGAAGAACATAAGAAATAGGAGCAGGAATAGGTCACTTGGCCCCTCGAGCCTGCTCCGCCATTCAATAAGATCATGGCTGATCTTGGGCTCAAAGCCACTTCCTTGCCCGCTCCCCGTAACCCTTCACTCCCTTATCTTGCAAAAATCTGTCTATCTCCACTTTAAATGTATTTAATGACCCAGCCTCCACGGCTCTCTGGGGCAGAGAATTCCACAAAGTTACGACCCTCTGAGAGAAGAAGTTCCTCCTCATCTCAGTTCTAAAAGGGCGACCCTTTATTCTGAGACTGTGCCTTCGAGTTCTAGATTTCCCCACGAGGGGAAACATCCTCTCTGCATCTACCCTGTCGAGCCCCCTCAGTATCTTATATGTTCCGATAAGATCACCTCTCATTCTTCTAAATTTCAATGAGTATAGGCCCAACCTGCTCAACCTTCCCACATAAGTCAAATCCCTCATCTCTGGAATTAACTTAGTGAATCGTCTCTGAACTGCCTCCAATTGTTTGATAATCGCTCCTGTGAAGCGCCTTGGGACGTTTTACTATGTTAAAGGCGCTATATAAATGCAAGCTGCTGATGTTGTTTTTGATTGGGATAAGAACATAAGACCGTAAGAATTAGGAGCAGGAGTCGGCCATTCGGCCCCTCGAGCCTGTTCCGTCATTCAATAAGATCATGGTCGATCTTCAATCTCAACTCCACTTCCCTGCCTGATCCCCATATCCCTTGTTTCCCTTAGAATCCAAAAATCTATCGATCCCTGTCTCTGGGGTAGAGAATTCATGTCATCCAGGAATAAAAAATCTGCCAGCACTCATTGGGGGAGATTTTTGTTGGCTCCAACCGGGCAGAAATGGGGTGGAAGCAGCTTGAAAATCACGGGGGGGGAAACCCACTTGCGCCCCATTTCCGCTCCCGATCCGGATGGCACCATCCTGAAAGAGGCCTATCGCTGGGAGGCCAGAGTGTGGCCTATTTCTGGCGGTGGGCCCTCTCAATATGCCAACCGGGGTCCTATGGCGTTCGATTGCTGCTTGCGAAGCCAACTGGGCAGAGCATGTGTCGTGCAAACTCCGCCCGGTTTTACCAGGGCATTGAGGACTGAGAAAACAGCAAACTTAAGATTATTTCTGTGGGGCCAGGAGAATAGCCTGTGTCCTGCCACTCCGCGCCCTGCCCTGACCCCACCCCCGACCTACCTTGCTGGCACTGGGTCAGCCTCCGGACCACCCAATATTGTGGCGGCCTGGAGCCGGCGAGGGGCACTGGGTGCCCATTTGGCGCCCGCGGTCTATGGCCACACGATGAGGCCAGCACGAACGGGCAGCCAAGTGGGCCTTCCTCTGCCAGTCGGCTGCCCGATAGTGAAAAATCTAGCCCATTGTCAGTGGCTCAGTGGGTAGCACTCTCGCCTCGGAGTCTGAAGGTTGTGGGTTCAAGTCCCCACTCCAGAGACTTGAGCACAAAACTTAGGCTGACACTCCAGCGCAGTACTGAGGGAGTGCTGCACTGGTGGAGGTGCCGTCTTTCAGATGAGACATTAAATTGGGGCCCTGTCTGCCCTCTCAGGTGGACGTAAAAGATTCCATGGCACTAACTCAAAGAAGAGCAGGAGAGTTCACCCCAGTGTCCTGGGCCAATATTCAATCAACATCACTAAAACAGATTATCTGGTCATTATCACATTGCTGTTTGTGGGAGCTTGTTGTACGCAAAGTAACTGCCGTGTACCCTACATTACAACAGTGACTACACTTCAAAAAGTACTTAATTGAATGTCAAGCGCTTTGGGACGTCCTGAGGTCATGAAAGGCGCTGTAGAAATGCAAGTCTTTGTTTCTTTTTCCTTTATTGTCCAGAACTCACACGTGATGAATGGCCCCTGTGGGTGAGGTGCCCGGTGAGCCAATGTCAGTGACTTAGGGCTGGATTTTGTCAATGGAGACGTACTGGAGGCAGGACTTCTGGTTTCCGGGTTTCAGTCCCGCCCCCAGCGACGTCTAACCAACCCACGCTATTTTCCCTTGATTGGCCTTGTTAAGCCCGCCCTGCGGGCTTACCGGCCGATTAAGGGAAAGCCGGTGACAGATGACGTCAGCGTATGACGTTTCATCTGTCGAAAAATTTTTGACAGATGAATTGTCAGCGTCTGACAGCTTTGAGAAGCTGTCAAATACTGACAATCCCTGTTCTAAGGTGAGCCCTTGCACAAAGGCTCACCAATCTGAGAATGCAGCAGCCATTCTGTCATCTCTGCTGTTGAGATGAGGCACCTCCGGATTCTCAACGGTTGGAGCCTGCAGAAAGAAGCAAAGGTAAGGAAACTTCTTCCAACACTTTACACTCACCTCTCATACTTACCTGTCCCACACTTGCACCCATCACTCACCTCTACAGCTGACATTGCGACCCCTCTCACCCCCGCAGACCCACTGCTCGCCTCGCTGACCCTGGCGAGGTTCGCAGCCGTCGGGAAGCCCTGCAATTGCAGGCGTAAAATGGGGAAAAGCCTCAAAACTGCCTGTTAACAGGCAGTTAATTGGCTCTAATCCCCTTCCCGCCTCGAGGAGACGGGTCCCTGAGCGACTCGGGGACCCGCCTCCCAGGAAGATGGCACGGAGGCGGGTTGGGAGCGGGGTCGGTACCCGCTCCCAGTTTCTGCCATTTTCCCGGCAGTCCCACCTCCATACCCGCCTCCCCAGGGCTGGGAAAATTCCCCCCCAACGCGTTCCATTCAGGAGCAAAGGAAAGCAAGTGGGAAAAAAGTTATTGACAAAAGAATAATGCTGACTCGACGGGCTGAATGGCCTGTTCCTGTGCTATAAAATTCTATGATGCACACTTAAAAAAAAAATTAACAAATCAAAAAGCGTTAATTATTTGGACTAATTATGCAAATGAATCAAAAACTGCATCCCCAATCCATCTTTTAAAAAAAGACGAAGAGACAAACCAAAGGATCAGTAACCAGAGGAATGAGATTTGGAGGGTACATAAGGAGAAACTGTTTCCAGTGGTTGAAGGGTCGGTAACCAGAGGACACAGATTTAAGGTGATTGGCAGAAGAACCAAAGAGGCGACATGAGAAAAACATTTTTTACACAGCGAGTTGTTGTGATCTGGAAGGCGCTGCCTGAGACAGGCGGTGGCAGCAGATTCAACAGTAACTTTCGAAAGGGAATTGGAGAAATACTCGAAGGGGAAGCGGGACTAATCGGAGAGCTCTTTCGAAGAGTCGGCACAGGCAGGATGGGCCGAGTGGCCTCCTTCTGTGCTGCATCATTCGATGAGTCTATGAAATCGGCTATCTGTCAGAATAGTTTCCAGAGCTTATCGATTCTGAGCTTCAAGCAATTACAGAGGAAATAAGCTAAGACTGAGTGCCCAGTTTTAAGTAATGACAGAGGGACTATAAAGTAGCTGTTCTAATTGGATTGTAAATTATGGACAGCCCTCGAGGAACCTCAAAAGCACGGCGCAGGCCAGATGTTGAAAACCTTTTAGAAGGAAATGCAACTCTTTTTAACTGTGTTTGTCAACTGTTAATGGTTCCCACTAAAGAATGTTTCGAAGCCACTAAAGCTGGAACAGTGTGTCCTAGTTAGGAGTTTATATACAAAGTTTAAACATGCCTGGTTGTTTAGCAGATGTCTAAGGAGGTGTATGTGAGCATGCTTTGCTAAACTATCTATTAAAAGAAAGGATGTGTGCTTTCGGTGGCTAGTTTATCCCAGGCTAGATATTCATTATCAAGCAATTACAGTCAGTATTGTAAACTCACTGGCAGCCTGTGGACATTGTAAGTGCATGCAATGCTACTGTTATGATCTGTAAAGCTTTGAAAATTGAGGGGCTCTTGTTTCCCCATCTAGTAAACAAAGGCATCCAGCACAGTTCCAGCCAACTTAATACTGCTTGCAGAAGGGCTACAGGCTGGAATTAAACTGGCTCGGCTTTCCACAGCCCCCATCCCACGTTCAGAGAGACTCATTTAACTTTGCTTCCAATTCACCAACGCCCTCAATTTTGGTGCTCTTCCCGTGAGGTGTTGTCACGGCTAGGGAACTCGAACGTTTCAATTTCTGGCCCAGTGTCAGAATCAAGCACTTGCAGGTATAATTTTACTCTTAGATGGAGAAAAGAAAGAAAGACTTACATTTCTACAGCGCCTTTCACGACCACCGGATGTCTCAAAGCGCTTTACAACCAATGAAGTACTTTTTTGGAGTGTAGTCACTGTTGTAATGTGGGAAACGCAGCAGCCAATTTGCGCACAGCAAGCTCCCACAAACAGCAATGTGATAATGACCAGAGAATCTGTTTTTGTTGTGTTGGTTGAGGGATAAATATCAGCCAGGACACCTGGGTATAACTCCCCTGCTCTTCTTCGAAATAGTGCCATGGATCTTTTACGTCCACCTGAGAGAGCAGACGGGGCCTCGGTTTAATGCCTCAGTCTGAAAGACGGCACCTCCGACAGTGCAGGGCTCCCTCAGTGCAGCACTGGAGTGTCAGCCTAGCTTCATGTGCTCAAGTCCCTGGAGTGGGATCTGAACCCACAACCTTCTGACTCAGAGGCGAGTGGTGCTACCCACTGAGCCACGGCTGACACACAGAGTAACGAGCCCTTTATACACCTCTTCACCAAGCACTCAAAGCTCTGGTATGTAGAGTGGAGAATCCTCAAACTCTACAATGTACCTCAGAAAGACTTGCATTTATATAGCGCCTTTTACAACCTCAAGACGTCCCTAAGCGCTTTACAGCCAATGAAGAACATTTGAACATTACACCTGTTATAATGTAGGAAATGCGGCAGCCAATTTTGGCACAGCAAGCTCTCACAAACAGTAATGAGATACTGAGCGTATAATCTGTTTTTTTAGGTGTTGGTTGAGGATAAATATTGGCTAGGACACTGGGATAAATCTTGGCTGGGACATTGGGATAAATCTTGGCCAGAACACTGGGGGAACTCTCCTGCGCTTCTTCGAATAGTGCATAGGATTATTTACGTCCACCTGAGACCTCAGTTTAACGTCTCATCTGAAAGTACGGGACTGGTGTATCAGGCTAGATTAAGTGCTCAAGTCTCTGGAGTGGGACTATGAGCCACACTAACCTTCATGACTCAGATGTGAGAGTGCTACCCACTGAGCCACGGCTAATACTTAGAAGAGTGCCCCCTACTGCACCCAGTGTTCCGTTTCCCACACCAGCCACTCTCGAGTGAGAATCTCAATTTAGCACCAAATTAGGGATAGTTCTGTACTACCACGTACCCGCTTAAAAAAAACTTGGTTGAAACTCCATTTCATGCAGTTAATGCCAGCAGAGAGCAGAGGCTTACATCTTCTCAGGTCCCAGAAATCAATGTGGGATGTGTTGGCGTCCTTCTTAACCTCTCTTTAGTTCGAACACTTTAGTAACGCATTGATTTCCCTGTTAAATAATTCTCCTTGGCCAGTTTAGTTATTGGATGTCAGCCTACTGGGTAACAAATGTTAAGGACAGGGTCAGACTTTCCTGTTATCCGCCCTCAGCTCAGTAACCTGATCAACACTTCTAGGCTCATTAAGAATGACCACTTGTGAGGAGCTTTTCAAAAAATCATTCTTGGGGATGTGGGCGTCGCTGGCAAGGCCGGCATTTATTGCCCATTCCCTAGTTGCCCTCGAGAAAGTGAAGCTATCTTTTTATGAAGCTATCTGGATATTTGAAGAAACAGTGCACATTATATTCTATTTTGTTTCCAATTTTCACCTCCTTTTTATTCTTCCTTCCTCGCATGAAGGTGCTGGCTTATGCCGGGGTAAGGTTCCATGGCAGTTCGCCTCCGAGGACATACACCATCCCTACTTGGACATCTATCGCCGTTCCTTCATTGTCACCGGGTCAAAACACTGGACCTCCTTACCGAACAGAATTGTGGGAGCACCTTCAGCACACGAACTGCAGCGGTTCAAGAAGACCAATCAACAACAACAACTTGTATTTATATAGCGCCTTTAACGTAGTAAAACGTCCCAAGGTGCTTCACAGAAGTATTAGAAGACAAAAAATTTGACACCGAGCCACATAAGGAGAAATTAGGGCAGATGTGGTTGATCAGGTTACTGAGCTGAGGGCACAGAACAGGAAAGTCTGACCCTGTCCTTAACATTTGTTACCCAGTAGGCTGACATCCAATAACTAAACTGGCCAAGGAGAATTATTTAACAGGGAAATCGATGCGTTGCTAAAGTGTTCGAACTAAAGAGAGGTTATGAAGCTTGGTCAATAATGCAGGTTTTAAGGAGCATCTTAAAGGAAGGAAGTCTTGCATTTAAATAGCGCCTTTCACAACCACCGAATGTCTCAAAGTGCTTTACAGACAATGAAATATAATCACTGTTGTAATGTGGGAAACACAGCAGCCAATTTGCACACAGCAAGCTCCCACAAACAGCAATGTGAAAATGCCCAGATAATCTGTTTTTGTTAGGTTGGTTGAGGGATAAACATTGGCCAGGACACCGAGGAGAACTCCCCTGCTCTTCTTCGAAATAGTGCCATGGGATCTTTTACGTCCACCTGAGAGAGCAGACGGGGCCTTGGTTTAACCTCTCATCCGAAAGACAGCATCTCCGACAGTGCGGCACTCCCTCAGCACTGCACTGGGAGTGTCAGCCTAGCTTTATGTGCTCAAGTCCCTGCAACTTTCTGACTCAGAGGCAAGTGTGCTACCCACTGAGCCACAGCTGACACTGTAGGAACAAGAGGTAGAGAGGCGGAGAGGTTTAGGCAGGAAATTCCAGAGCTTAGAGCCATGGCAACAGAAGGCACGGCCACCAATGGTTGAGCGATTATAATCAGGGATGCTCAAGAGGGCAGAATTAGAGGAGCGCAGATATAAGAACATAAGAAATAGGAGCAGGAGTCGGCCATTTGGCCCCTCGAGCCTGCTCCGCCATTCAATAAGATCATGGCTGATCTTCTACCTCATCTCCACTTTCCTGCACTATCCCCATATCCCTTGATTTCCTTAATATTCAAAAATCTATCGATCTCTGTCTTGAATATACTCAACGACTGAGCCTCCACAGCCCCCTGGGGTAGAGAATTCCAAAGATTCACCACCCTCTGAGTGAAGAAATTTCTCCTCATCTCAGTCCTAAATGGCTGACCCCTTATTCTGAGACTGTGACCCCTGGTTCTAGACTCCCCAGCCAGGGGCAACATCCTCCCTGCATCTACCCTGTCAAGCCCTGTAAGAATTTTGTATGTTTCAATGAGATCACCTCTCATTCTTCTAAGCTCTAGAGAATATAAGCCTAGTCTATTCAATCTCTCCTCATAGGACAATCCCCCATCCCAGGAACCAGTCTGGTGAACCTTTGTTGCACTCCTTCTATGGCAACTATCTCAGGGGGTTGTTGGGCTGAATGAGATTACAGAGATAGGGAGGAGCGAGGCCATGGAGGGATTTGAAAACAAGGATGAGAATTTTGAAATCGAAGCATTGCTTAACCGGGAGGCAATGTAGGTCAGTGAGCACAGGGACGATGGGTGAACGGGACTTGGTGCGAGTTAGGACATGGGCAGCCGAGTTTTGGATGACCTCAAGTTTACGTAGGGTAGAATGTGGGAGGCCAGCCAGGAGTGCGTTGGAATTGTCAAGTCTAGAGGTAACAAAGGCATGGATGAGGGTTTCAGCAGCGGATGAGCTGAGGCAAGGACGGAGACGGGCGATGTTACGGAGGTGGAAATAGGTGGTCTTAGTTATGCCGCGGATATGTGGTCGGATGCTCATTTCAGGGTCAAATATGACACCAAGGTTGCGAACAGTGTGGTTCAGCCTCAGACAGATGTTAGGGAGAGGGATGAGTCAATGGCTAGGAAACAGAATTTGTGGCGTGGACCGAAAACAATCACCATCTTCTCAAGGGGTGCCAGTGATGGCCTGATTATAATCGCTCAACCATTGGTGGTCGTGTCTTCTGTTGCCTAAGCCCTAAGCTCTGGAATTGCCAGCCTTGCCAGTGACACCCAAAACCTGAGGAATGATAAAAAAAAAAGCTCCTTGCTTTCAGTGGTCATTCTTAACGGTGCGAGCTTGGTAACTAGGGGGGGGAAATTCAGTTGGTTTGCGCCTCCCGTTAGCGCCTTAAGAGGGCGTTAATGGGGCACAAAGCAACTAGCGCCCGGGCGTGGCGATATCTGCGCCTCTCGCGAAATTGACCAGACATTTTGCGGCAGCGCTAAACACTACCGCCACGATCTCCTGTGCCGGCAAATCGTGACATCAGTCGAGTGCGCACCGCCCCGGTAGCGCCCTGGAGCGGATATTGAGTGGCGCCCCCTGCCTTACCGCCTGCCGCTAGCAACGACAGGTTGAGGGGAGCGTTTTGCAGTCAGGAAGGAACTGGGGGAGCGCTATTTAAAGGCGAATGCTTCCTGCCTTTTTTTGTTGGTGACATTTTTGCACCACGCATTCTGAGAGAGAGAGAGAGAGAGAGACTTCTGGAGAGATTCAACGCTGTGTGAAGGAGTTTTGGGTACTGAGCAGCACTTTGCAGGTTCATTTTGATTTGCCCTTCCTTGCATCTATTTAGAAGAGACTGTGGGGGCTGCACTCTGAGCTCTTTCCCTGGTACTCTCCATTGTTCTTTCCAGCAGATTTGATGTACAGGTCTCTCCAGGCTGAGATTCAAGGCTGCAATGAGCAGGATGTGGATGGAGAGCAAGATCAACCCTCCCCTTTAAGAACTGGCCGGCGCCAGTGTGTCTGTGTTCCATTGCTGACTGACATCACCTGAGCTTCGCCAGCGCTCTGAGGTAGCGCCTCGCTCCTCGGCGTTAGCGCCTTAAGACAGGTGTGTAGCGCCTGATTTAGCGCTCCAATCACCTCCAGGGGTGATTGAAGCCAAGTTTGCAGTCGAAGGCGATAATTAGTGGCAGGCGCTAAACTTTGCGCACAGCCGATAATTGCGCCCCAAACGGGGCGATACCGAATTTCTCTCCCTAGGTGTTGGCAAAGTTTTTGAGCTGAGGGCAAATAGTAGCCAAGTCCAACCACATGTTCACACTTGCACATTTTCCAGCAGGGTACATAAGAACATAAGAAATAGGAGCAGGAGTAGGCTATACTGCCCCTCGAGCCTATCTCAACTCCACCTTCTCGCACTATCCCCATATCCCTTAATTCACTGAATATCCAAAAATCTATCTATCTCAGCCTTGAATATACTCAACGACTGAGCATCCACAGCCCTCTGGGGTATAGAATTCTAAAGATTCACAACCCTTTGAGTGAAGAAATTTCTCCTCATCTCAGTCCTAAATTGCCGACCCCTTATCCTGAGACTGTGACCCCTGGTTCTAGACCCTCTAGCCAGGGGAAACAGCCTCCCTGCATCTACCCTGTCAATCAGAAGAAGGAATCCTGGTTGATTCCTTTCTCCTCTTTACGCTCTTCTGGTACTGAGGCCAGTTGTAGCCCCTTGTAGCCAACCGACTAAGATTTGTTAACTAAAATGCAGACTGGGGATTGTACCTGGGACTTTCCTGTTTTGCATGAGTATCACAAATCAATCAACTGGAAGTTACTCAGTAAGCCATTGGATGAAGCTTGCGTTCAAACTTAACTAAGCTTGTAGCAGGTTTGTTACTTAAATAGTCAGAAACCAGGATATTGCAGTATATTTGTATGACTATATCTGTATCCTCAGGAACTGATTACCTTGAATTTTCAAGATAATTTAAGTAAAGGTCAAGGATAATATTGTTCATTATTTTCTGTGTTTACTTGACCAGGATACATTGACAGAATCGTTCATATGAAACTAGAGTATTTTTGCTCTATTTAAAGTTCCATTTCCCCCTCCTGCAATTGTTTTGTTTAATGGTGAAACAATTCCCATTTTATAACCATGCAATACTCCTGGAAGCTTTTTGGGGTATTTCCTGACAAAACAGGAATCAATAAGCATAGTTCCCTGAATCTTCGAGGGATGTTCAATGTTAAGACAAACTCTAGGATGAAGGAACATGGAATCAAACTTCGACCAGAACAGGTGAATACACAGTTAAGATATAAGGAGTTATTCCCGCTCTCACAGTGAGCGCAGGACGGAGAATCAAGGACACAGTGTTGGAGCATTATTCCCACCTTGTGCTCCTCGTGAGCATGAGTTCCTGCTGGGAGCACGGAATGGTGAATTACCCTATTACCTCTCCATGCAGAGAATAGTAAATATTGGGATTAGCCTACCCAGGGATGCAGTGAAGTGGAAGATGATGGATAGGACTATTGAAAAATAAAGTCTGAGATCTGTGACTTTTGAGCCCATTCAGCCCAATGGATGGAAAGGGCCGTTTCTGGTCCTGTACAGTTCTACATTCCTTAGGAAATTGGGACAAGTTAAAACAAACTCTGATGACATGGTCAATGCTGTATGTCGGGGAAACCATTAACCTCTAGATCTCTTTCTTGATCAGGACACTGTACCCACTGCCTTCTTTTGGTTGCTTGCTCCCATGCTAATTATTTTCGTTTTCCACATTGAACTGCATCTGCCACCTACTGGACCAGTTACGTGAAAAATCCTTCTGAACCTGGTTCCATTGTTACTCACTATTTACTATGATTCCTTTTTTTTGTTATTGTCTGAAACCCCAGATCTTTGCACACAATACCCATGTGGAAGTCTTTAATCGAACTATCATATTGTAAAAGTCTTGCGTATAGCACACACTTCCCGTAAGTGTCACGCTTACTTCAGCCATCACTATTTGTTGATTGGTTTAAATTAAAATAGCAGTAAAACATAATTAAAGAGTTGTAGACCATACAAATCATAAGCAGGGAAAGGGCTAGAAAAAGCAATGGCCCTAATTGTACACTGTGTGTTGCATGACCCCCGCACCCCCATTCTTCTAAAATAGTGCCACAGGAGATATATCCAACCCACGTTTTGTCTGTCACACCTGTCTATATGCCAAAGAAAGTATCTTACCATCATAAGATCATCGAGCTTGCAGCAAGGAAACAGGCCATTTGGCCCAGCTGGTTTATGCTGGTGTTTATGCTCCACTCTAGCCTCCTCCCACCCTACTTCATCTCACCCTATCAGCATATCCCTCAATACAAGTTGTTGTTGTTGTTGCAAACCTCTCCGCCTCTCTCGCTCCTTAAAACCTGCCTCTTTGACCAAGCTTTTGGTCACCTGTCCTAATATCTCCTTATGTGGCTCGGTGCCAAATTTTGTTTGATAATGGCTCCTGTGCAGCACAAGACACGATCCCACCCTCGGCCCCACCTCGTTCCGCCCTCTGTCTGATTTTATATTTGGTAAAATATGGTAGCCCTGCAGCCATCCAATGAATGTCTGGTGCTTTCCCCGGGCAAGAGGGCAAACTTTGAAAAAAGTGGGAGCTGGTTACCCTTCTCGTAACAGACGTTGGCAGCAGGTCACATGCCCATTCTAGCCAGCATAGTGCGGCGTGTCCACTGTGGCACTAACTAAATGAAATAGACAGAGGGAGGAAAGCTAACCCGTGCACTACGCAACTGGTAAGCTCGGGTTACAGGCGGGCGATCACTTCCTGCACTGAACATAAGACCTTCCTGAGAAACATACAAGATTCTGAAGGGGATTGACAGGGTAGATGCTGAGAGGTTGTTTCCCCTGGCTGGAGAGTCCAGAACCAGGGGTCATAGTCTCAGGATAAGGGGTCGGCCATTTAAGACTGAGATGAGGAGGAATTTCTTCACTCAGAGGGTTGTGAATCTTTGGAATTTTCTACCCCAGAGGGCTGAGTCGTTGAGTATATTCAAGACAGAGAGAGATAGATTTTTGGACTCGAGGGGAATCGAGGGAAATGGGGATCGGGCGGGAAAGTGGAGTTGAGGTCGAAGATCAGCCATGATCTTATTGAATGGCGGAGCAGGCTCGAGGGGCCGTATGGCCGACTCCTGCTCCTAATTCTTATGTTCTTAGGTTCTTATATTCTGAGCTGTATGACTCAGTACCATTCCAGCAAGTGAATTCACCCACCAAAAATTAAACAAAGCCCTGGGTTCCGTGTACTAAAAGTAATTTTCTGATTGTTCCAAGGTCATGGTGAAGAGCCATGATTTGTGACCTCAGTGCAAATACACCACCTGAATTATATTAAAATAGGACACACACACACACACACACACAACATTAATGCATATTTTCGGGATTTGGAGAATGTAAAATGTAAGCAAATGATAACACAAGAGGTGTATCGCAAGCCAGACTTGAGCAGGTCTACAAATACTACACAACATGGCAGCGTAGCGGGTATTCCCGCCTCTCAATCAGTGACCAATTTTCACAGATAACTGCTCTGGGGTGGTTGAATTTGTGGGGGGGGGGGCCGCAAAACAAGGTCATGTGTCTACTGGGGCATTCATGATGTCAACATCCACAGTTCTCTTTTCTTGAGGGGTCCTTGGTTACACGTGATGGGCACGGGTTGGAACGGCCACTTGTACGAGTTTGCTTCAGATCCTGAGAGGATGCAGAATATCTGTGACTGCTTCTGCCTTTGAATGCTTAGAATGGGGCACTGTGAGGGGGATGCTATCTTTAACAGAGGGCTTGTTTACAAAATGAACACAAAGAGAGGTGGCGCAACGCCAAGGCTACAAGGAGCAGTCTGAAAAAACCCTTCTCCATTCCCAAGTAAAAGAACAATGATAGATTATTCCACAACAACGGGATAGAAAATGTTATCATTGTACGACACTCAAAGACAGCTTCATGACCCAAAAAAAACCCCCTCAAAAATTTGTTCACTTCGCTTATTATGATACAGGCCTAAAGATTTAGCCACACAGCGCCCGTATTTCAGGTGCTAAATGGTCTCCTAAGATCCCAACAAGGTGGGCAGGAAGCGCACGCTTATTACGAGCTGGAAGTGCGCCGCCCACCACATTGGTAAAGACCAAGAAATCGGCCCAGCGCCCAAGCCTGAAACAGGCGGTAGGTCCTTTAAATATGCAAATAGGGGGCTCATCACCTGTTTGAGGGCCTCACTGCATTCAGGAAAGCCAGGCTTACATGCGATCCGCAGGCCGCAACCAACGAGGTGAGTGTTTAAAATATATTTACAGTGAATTTACATTCAAACCACTGCCGGCTACTGTTCTCCCCGTCCCCCGTCCCCCCCCGCAACCCCCCGGATCGCCGTCGCTACCTCCCCTCCATCCACCGTTTCTTTACCGAACCGATCGCCCCTATTCCCGGTCGCCCCCCCCCCCCCCTTCATCGCCTACCTGAGGGCTGCTGGTGGTGTCGCAGTGGCTCGATCTTTAATCCCACAGCGCCGGCGAGCTGTCTGAAGCTGGTAATGAGGCCCCCCAGGCCCAATATCTGGTGTGCCTTGGGCCTCACCATTCATCGTGCCCAGGAATGGGCGCGCCCGAATTTCTAGGCCTTTGTTTTTTTTTAAAACTCTGCGTAATCCATTCATGCGTATAAAACCAAAACCAGCCATTGCTGCAGTTTTTCTCTCCGGTTTTCTCCCTGCCCTCAGTCCTGACTCTCACTGGCCAACAGATCCACAGGCAGTAGTCGTCCTCTGGCGTCTCACCCAAGCAGCCATTCTCCTTGTGTGACCTCAGGCAGCAAGTGTCAGCAGCTTTTCTCTCCATGGAGGACCTCACAACTAATAAGTGTCAGCCGTGGCTCAGTGCGTAGCACTCTTGCCCGAGTCAGTAGGTTGTGAGTTCAAGCCCCACTCCAGAGACTTGAGCACAAAATCTAAGCTGACACTCCCAGTGCAGGGCTGAGGGAGTGCTGCACTGTCGGAGGTGCCGTCTTTCGGAGGAGGCGTTAAACCGAGGCCCCTTATCAGGTGGGTGTAAAAGAGCCCATGACGCTATTTGAAGAAGAGCAAGAGTCATCCTGGCCAATATAAATCCCTCAACCAACATCACTGAAACAGATTGCTGTTTGTGGGAGCTTTCTGTGCACAAAACATTACAACAGTGACTGCATTGCAAAAGTAATTCATTGGCTGTAAAGCGCTTTGGGAGGTCCTGAGGTCATGAAAGGTGCTGTATAAATGCAAGTCTTTCTTTTTTTAATGGAAAGCAGAGTTTGCGGGTCTGGATGGAGAGTGGGGCCTGGATGGGGAGCGAGGTCTGAATGTAGGGCGTCTCGTTGTACGAGTCGATATTCCCAGCAATCACTCTGATGAAGCCAAAGCTCCGCTCGCAACCGTTGGACAAAAACCTAGAGGCTGCTCTAAGATAAATTTATGCCAGAATTCCAAACTTTGGTGGAAGAGGAAGGCTGCAAGGTTGCGTGTAAGGCGTCTCACTGCCGCGGGATCTTCTACATCCACCTGAGAGTTTAACGTCTCATCCGAAAGACGGCACCTCCGACAGTGCAGGACTGCACTGCAGGGTCAGCCTAGATTATGTGCTCAAGTCGCTGGAGCAGGTCTTGAACCCACGACCTTCTAACTCAGAGTCAAGAGTGCTACCATTACCACCAAATGCACAAAATGTTTAAGTTCACACGCACATACCGTCCCAATATGAGTATTGAGATCAATTCCCAACGACACTGTCTATTACTCATTTTTTAAAATTTACAAATCAAAAAATACATCCAACTATGACTTAGGAAGGAACAGGAGGAGGCCATTCAGCCCCTTGAGCCTGTTCCGTCATTCAATTAGATCATGGCTGATCTGTAGCTTAACTGCATCCACCCACCTTGGTTACTTATCCCTTAATACCCTCGCCCAACAAAAATCTATCGATCTCAGTTTTGAAAGTTTCAATTGACCCCAGCTTCAACAGCTTTTTGGGGGACATAGGCCCCTCCCTATCTCTGTAATCTCCTTCAGCCCCACAACCCCCCCCGAGATATCTACGCTCCCCTAATTCTGCCCTCTTGAGGATCCCTGATTATAATCGCTCAAACATTGGCGGCCGTGCCTTCTGTTGCCTAGGCCCTAAGCTCTGGAATTCCCTGCCTAAACCTCTCCGCCTCGCTACCTCTCTTTCCTCCTTTAAGACGCTCCTTAAAACCTACCTCTTTGACCAAGTTTTCGGACACCTGCCCTAATTTATCCTTATGTGGATCGGTGTCAAATTATTTTGTCTTGAAATACTCCTGTGCAGCGCCTTGGGACGTTTTACTACGTTAAAGGCGCTATATAAATACAAGTTGTTGTTGTTGTTGTTGAGAGTGTTCCGGATCTCCAGTACCCTTTGTGTGAAGAAGTACTTCCTGACATCACCCCGTGAACGGCCTGGCTCTAATTTTAAGGTTACGCCCCCTTGTTCTGGACTCGCCCCTACCAGATGAAATACTTTCTCTCTATCGACCCTATCAACTCCTTTAAGCTAATGGAAAGGAGCGGCGAAACAGCGAGGCTGAACTCAAGGAAGGGCCGTGCGAAGCCCAGGGGTCGCCCACCCTCCAGAGTCTCCAGGAATTAAAAATTAATCTCCTTGACAGCTGCTGCCAGCAAACGCCCGGGAGAAAAATCATCGGGGCGTTAAAAAAAACGCCACGTTTTTTTTTTGTTGAGCGGTTTTGTTTATTAGCTATAGAAAATATTGGAGTTGGGTGGTGGTGGGGGAAAAAAGGCTGTTCGACCGGGTGGGGCGGTTGGAGACGGGAGGTCATGTGATGAAACCTCCAGGAATACGACCAACCCGAGTTGGCAACCCTCGCCAAGGCTGCCTGTCCCCTGTGGGATGATGCCGCCTCCAGCGAATAGTGGTGGCACGGTAATTAACGCGTTTGACATCTCTCACAAGAATGAGCCCACAGCAAAACACCGGGAACCTGCGGCCTGAGCATTCACCCTGTGTGTTAAGTTGCAAGAGTGCATTCCAGTTTAACTGGAAATGTTACTTTCCTTCCCATCTCCTTATTGTAATTATAAATTAACCTACAGCTACAGATCTCTCTGGGAATCACTGCAGGTAGAATTATAGATTCTTACAGCACGGAAGGGGGCCATTCGGCCCATCATGCCTGTGCCGGCTCTTTGAAAGAGCTCTCCAATTAGTCCCGCTTCCCCCACTCTTTCCCCACAGCCCTGCAATTTTTCCCCCTTCAAGTATTTATCTAATTCCCTTTTGAAAGTTATTATTGAATCTGCTTCCGCCACCCTTTCAGGCAGCGCGTTCCAGATCACAACAACTCGCTGCGTAAAAATAATTCTCCACACCTCCCCCTCTGGTTCTTCAGCCAATTATCTTAAATCTGTGTCCTCTGGTACAACCACTACATTAATGCATAATATTTTTCAATGCTTTGCCAACAATGTATTTAACTAGGAGAGGCAGAATAAGCGGGTGTGTTCGGCTTGTGCGATCTTTATTACAGGGTGAGGGTTTAAAGTTTTCCATCTCCTTCTTGTCCTCCGGTTCAAAGGCAGATGCTAAGTGTGAGATTTTCAGTTGTGGCCTGCACACCTGAGGCTTCAGCTCCACCAGCAACATAAACATAATTAAATGTGGCAAGTTCTGCACAGCGCGTGGGCTGCAGGTGGCCCCGTCTGCCCTCTCAGGTGGACATAAAAGGTCCCATGGCACTATTTCGAAGAAGAGCAGTGTAGATCTGCAAGGTGTCCTGGGGCCAATATTTATCCCTCAACCAACATCACTTAAAAAAAAACCCAGATTATCTTCTCATTTATTTAATTGCTGTTTGTGGGAGCTTGCTGTGCGCAAATTGACTGCCGCGTTTCCTACGTTACAACAGTGACTACACTTCAAAAGTACAGGAAACTTTCGTTTATCCGGCACCGACGGGACCGGCGTGGTGCCGGTTGATCGAAAGTGCCGGATGACAGAGAGGTATACTTACCAAGGTACGAGAGCCCCGTACACGGCCACAGGCTGAACAATTGGGACCCGGAGAGGGAAGGTAAACGAGACTCCGGCTTTTTCCTCCGTGGCGGCGACAGGTCGGAGTCGGAAGAACGTTGACCCCCCTTTCGTGGGGGCGAAAGGTCAGAATCGGGGTCTTGTCTGGATAATAAAACTTACCTGATTTTTGCCGGTTAAGCGAGAATTCCGGATATTAGGGTGCCGGATAAACGAAAGTTTCCTGTACTTCTACAATCGCAAAATACTGCGGATGCTGGAAATCTGAAATAAAAACAGAAAATGCTGGAAATACTCAGCAGGTCAGGCAGCATCTGTAGAGAGAGAAACCGTCAGTTCTGACGAAGGGTCATCAACCTGAAACGTTAACTCTGTTTCTCTCTCTCTACAGATGCTGCCTGACCTGCTGAGTATTTCCAGCATTTTCTGGTTTTATTTCCAAAAGTACTTCATTGGCTGTAAAGCGCTTTGGGACGTCCTGAGGTTGTGAAAGGCGCTATATAAACGCAGGTCTTTCTTTATTTGGTCAGGAAATCGTGGACAGTGCACACCAAAATTTCCAATAGGTGCACCCAATGGGCAAGACTCACCACCAGGAGCACCTCATTGGAAAATGACCCCAAATTACTCGTCTTTTGTGTAACACTTGAGTCGAATGAACAAGGAAAGTTAAATAGATTAGCTGCAGATCCCTTTCACTGTCCCTGAAAAGCAGGATGCTTTCATTTGAAGTTCTAGAGGAAGTGACATCGCTTGTCTATTTGCCACAACATGGTTGCCATATTACTGTCTGATCCAGGTTACAGCATCGCCGGGAACATGTAAACCAAATCCTGGTTTAAGCTAAGCTGCCAGAAACTAGTCTATACACCACCACACACCGACCCCTCCTTAAAGCACGCTCTCAAAGTGCTGTATGAATACTGTGCGATAGGATGTGCAACAATAGGCTGTTTTGTCTGTTTTACTAAGTGGAGAGTCACAAACAATGCATGCTACATCAAAGAGTCAAATAATGAATGGTTCCTGGAACCATTTGTACAGGATAACAAGGCAAGCCTCTAATGCCTGCTTTTATCTCCTGCCCTTTCTCACCATTTCTTCCCCCTCCCACAACCAACTTGATTAAACGCGATTTAATGCAAGCCAGTTGGTTACAGGTAGTGGCAGTCATGTGGTGCGCAGCGTGGCCAATCACAGATTCTCCAGTGACTGGAGCACAAAATCTAGGCCGACACTCTAGTGCAGTACTGAGGGAGTGCCGCACTGTCGGAGGTGCCGTCTTTCGGATGAGACGTTAAACCGAGGCCCCGTCTGCCCTCTCAGGTGGACATAAAAGGTCCCACAGCCACTATTTCGAAGAAGAGCAAGGGGGAGTTCTCCCCGGTGTCCTGGAGCCAGTATTCATCCTTCAACCAACATCACTAAAAACAGATCATCTGCTCACTGTCACATTGCTGTTTGTGGGAGCTTGCTGTGCGCAAATTGGCTGCCGTGTTTCCTACATTACAACAGTGACGACACTTCAAAAGAACTTCATTGGCTGTAAAGCGCTTTGGGACGTCCTGAGGTCGTGAAAGGCGCTATAGAAATGCAAGTCTTTCTTTTTTCTTTCCAGAAAATGGTTCCCAGCTGAATAAATTGCGAGTGAAACCACCTCCACCTCCACGCCCCAGCCCCGGAAACTCCTCGCTTCCGCCATGTCGCAGCTGATGCTGGAAACCTTTAAATTCTCCGTCTAACTTACCCCCCAGTGCTTCGCGAGGGTGAAGCCGGAATCTCAAAGCTGCGGTGCTACGAGCCCTCATTATAATAAGTGAGGTCACTCAGGACTCGGCCGGTGGTTTGCGGGAAGGGCTAAAAAGCGTTGAGGGAATTTGGAGTGGGGGGGTGGGGGGGGGAGCGGCGGATCGATTTTGTGGCAGAAGAATCGGCAGAAATGGCTTCTGCTTCGTTTTCCCTGTCGCAAAAAGCTACTCGTCCCCTGGTCGTGCGCTGAAATCACACCGAAAACAGCAAGCTCCTCGCCCCCGAGCACCTCCTCCCCCCCATTTAGGATGCTGCCGCACAAAATGGCCGGAGGGATTCTTGAACCTCTTGCTCTTCACCCTGACTGAGAGACGAACGTTGCGACCAGCGGAGCAGGTGAGGTCGTACGGTGGGTTGCACTCTCCCCTTTCACCTCGGCGCGCTGGGTTTGAATCCGGTTCCGGATTGTCGTGAAGTCTCTGCTGGTTGGCTGACTGAGGCGCTGCATCAGATGAATTCGGGCTTTTTCAATCGAGTTACCAAAATTGCACCAGATTGGCGGTCTCACCCAGAGAGGGCGCAAGGTTACGGTGTGGGGGGGGGGCCGGGGGGGCGGGGTGGTGGGGGGGAGTCATCTTAACTTTTGTAAAACGGGCGATATCGGATCAGCCGCCGGTTATACACCCCGTCTAATATGAAGTCAACGGAATGGAAACTCGGGTGAGGTGTATAACGGCCGGACGATCAGATATCGCCTGGTTGACACTATTCCCAAAAGTTCAAGTGACCCTCAGGTTGGCTGCTGTGAGAATGGGAACAATTGTCACACTGGTGTAGAAGGGGGCGCTCTTCTGAGACTTGAGTTGATGCACATTGATGAAGTGAAGTGAAGGATAAAGAACTTGCTCTTACTTCAGGCCTTGTTATGCCCTCAAGACAACTCAAGGAACTTCACATCTCATGTATTAAGTTAAAAAAAAAGACTTGCATTTCTCCAGCGCCTTTCACGACTACCGGGCACCCCAAAGCACTTTGCAGCCAATGAAGTACTTTTTGAAGTGTAGTCACTGTTGTAATGTAGGAAACGTGGCAGCCAATTTGCGCACAGCAAGCTCCCACAAACAGCAATGTGATAATGACCAGATAATCTGTTTTAGTGATGTTGATTGAGGGATACATACTGGCCCAGGACACCGGGGAGAACTCCCCTGTTCTTCTACGAAATAGTGCCGTGGGATTTTTTACATCCACCTGAGAGAGCAGACGGGGCCTCGGTTTAACGTCTCATCTGAAAGACGGCACCTCCGACAGTGCAGCACTGCACCGGGAGTGTCAGCCTAGATTTTTTTGTGCTCAAGTCTCTGGAGTGGGACTCGAACCCACAACCTTCTGACTCAGAGGCGAGGGTAGCTGAGCCACAGCTGACACTCTATTTGGTCAGGAATAGTCTCCATTGTTACATCAGCAGACACGGCAGCCAAATTGGACGCAGCAAGGTCCTACAAATAGCAAATGAGATGAATGATCAGTTAATCTGTTTTTGTCAGCATTAATTGGAGGAGGAATGTTGACCGGGACATGAGGGAAACTCCCTCGCCTTTGAATAGCACCAAGGGATCTTTTATGTTCAACTGAACAAGCAGACAAGGCCTAGGTTCAACAGCTCATTGATAAAACAGCACCGCCAACAATGCACAACTCCATTAGTACTGTCAGCCTAAAGAATGACCTACAAATCTTGAAGGAGGGGCTTGAACACACAACCTTCCAGCTCAGAGGCAAGAGGGCTACCAATTGAGCCAAGCCAGGGGAGCCGTTACAGTGCTTGCTGGAACGGTGTAGAGGGAGCTTTCACTTAATGCTGTAACTGACCTGTGAATGCTTGATGGTGACACTGGGGCCCAGAAATGATGCCGAGCGCTCCCCTCCCCCTCCTCTTCCCCTCCCCTCCCCCCAAAAAAGTTTGTTACAAAGAATGTGCAGCACAGAAACAGGCCATTCGGCCCAACTGGGATTAAAGAATTCAGGAGGAACTTCTTTGCCCAGAGAGTGGTGAGAATGTGGAACTCGCTACTACAGGGAGTGGTTGAGGCGAATAGCAGTGATGCATTTAAGGGGAAGCTAGATAAACACATGAGGGAGAAAGGAATAGAAGGATATGCTGATAGAGTGAGATGAATAAGGGTGGGAGGAGGATCATGTGGAGCTTAAACACCGGTATAGACCTGTTGGACCGAATGGCCTGTTTCTGTGCTGTACATTCTATGTAATACTTTGTAACTGGTCCGTGCCGGTGTTTATGCTCCACACCAGCCTCCTCCCACCCCTCTTCATCTCACCCTATCAGCATATCCTTCTATTCCTTTCACCCTCATGTGTTTATCTAGCTTCCCCTTAAAGGCTTCTACGCTATTCGCCTCAACCACTGCAAGTTGCACAGTCTAACCACTCTCTGGCTAAAGAAGTAAAAAAGTTTGTTCGCACTTTTTTTTAATGAAGACATTCTCCTTTTTACATCAAGGTGACATCAAGGTGACAGTGCAAAGCCTCCAGTGAGGGCTCCCTCATCGAGATGCGTGTATTAGACCCAACACACTAGAGTTGTCCAGTTTGTCTCTGATGATTCAACAACGTATTAATAAAAAAACTTTAATTCGGGGGGGGGGGGGGGGGTGTGGAGAAAGCTGGGATGTAAGTACTTGTCTGCCATGTACAAAGAAGATTCTGGAAACTCAATCACTTAATTTGACCTCATCAAGAGTCTGTTGATAGAAGGAATCCCCCCCGCCCGCCCCCTCCCAAAAGAAAACTGTAGCTTTTTTCATGATCTGCACACCACTTAAATCTGAATGGAGCGGGGGCATTGTCAGATTAAAGGTCTTTCTCTCCTGAAGAATGACTGCCTCTTGTTCCTCGAGCCACATGGTTTGATAGATCCACTGAGCCTCTCTGGCATGATGACAAAGACGGGGAGCGGGATACGTAATCTGAACTGGCAACAGGGCAAAAGAAGCAAATGAAATAGGTGCGGAAAGTGAAGTCTAAACAATCTGCAAAGTGTCAGGCTTCAAAGAGATCAGCAATTATGATATTTGGTGACACAGATCAGTCATTTTTAAAATCTATAAATCCTTGCAATATTCATTATTACCGAGTTCTTTTTTCCATATAACACAGAATAATAAAAAAGACATAAATAAAACTATGGCCATGCGATGCCCGTAAACCTTCCTACCTTCTTCCTTCCTTTCTTTCTTTCTTTCTTTCTTTCTTTCTTTCTTTCCTTCTTTCTTTCTTTCTTTCTTTCTTTCTTTCTTCACAGTGATAATAGGAACACTGTAAATTATCTCAGCACTCTAAGTGGTGCGAAGATTTATGAACAATTACTCCAATTTTTATTGCCATTCACTGGCTCCTGGACAGATGTTGGTGTCCACTGGGAGGACAACATCAGGCTTAACCAGGATGCCCTCACGGTCGAACAGCCTACCAGCACGCCTTGGCCTCCGCTTGCACTTCACATGTGAACAACGGGCACTTGGGACAAGGTACGCGAGGGCCCAGGTAAATGGGATGAAGGTCTCTACTTGCTGCTGGGAGTTGGGGCAAGTCTTAAACAGGTTCCCGGCTGGGCATGTGTCCGTGGCATTAAACTGTAGAATTTGGAAGAAGTTGCCAGTAAAATAGTAATCCCACTCATGTTAGTCGGGGGGGCTGTAGAGAATGAAACCATCACACTGCTCTTCCGACAGTGTCAGCCGTGGCTCAGTGGGTAGCACTCTCACCTCTGAGTCAGAAGGTTGTGGGTTCAAGTTCCCACTCCAGGGACTTGAGCACATAAATCTAGGCTGACACTCCAGTACGGTGCTGAGGGAGTGCTGCACTGTCGGAGGTGCTGTCTTTTGGATGAGACGTTAAACCGAGGCCCCGTCTGCTCTCTCAGGTGGACATAAAAGATCTCATGGCACTATTTCGAAGAAGAGCAGGGAAGTTCTCCCCAGTGTCCTGGCCAATATTTATCCCTCAACCAACATAACAAAAACAGATTATCCAGTCATTATCAAATTACTGTCTGTGGGAGCTTGCTGTGCGCAAATTGGCTGCCGCGTTTCCCACATTACAACAGTGACTACACTTCAAAAAAAAAGTACTTCATTGACTGTAAAGCGCTTTGAGACGCCCGGTGGTCGTGAAAGGTGCTCTAGAAATCCAAGTCTTTCTTTCTTCTTCTTTTGAAATTGGATTTAAGGGACATTGTTGGGTCACGTTTGAGGGAAAGGAGAATTCATAGAAATTGAAAATAGTTATTTGCCTCGTGGTAACGTGGAAGACACAAATAAAATACATTCCATTTGTCATTTCACTGTCACCTGATCTCTTGACATTTAAGTAAATTAATTGTTAAATTTTTGTGGTTGATTTTTTTTTTGTGTTGACTGGAAATTGCTTCTGTCGCTTAATGTCTTTGTTGGGTTAAAGAGCAAGCCATCTTGGTGTTGATTAGACAGGCACCCAGAGTGGTTTGCTCATAAAGACACGTTCCTAATCATGGCCAGATCATCAGGGGTAGGCACCAATGGCACATCCCTCAGGACCTGAGCAAACGCTGGTGAGCAAGTGAACCTGAGCTATGTTCTAGTGCTTCCTACTGGACAATCGCGAATCAGCATTAACCGTGGCCTAGCAGCAGGATAGCTGGCTGCTCTCAGACAAGCACTACCCCCACAAAGCCCATTGGCAAATATTATATGCAATAACACAGATTGCACGCAACGACCAAACACTTCTCAGGATTTAGAGAGTGTTGATTCAACATTTTTGTTAAATTGAGAAACCAAATGAGGGGCCAAGGCCCAAAGTGTTGGACACCATCAATGGACAAAGTGTTGGACACCATCAAGACCCAAAGGGTTAAGGTGAACAGGAAATAATGATTGGGCAAGCTTGAGTTTTAAATGCCTGAAGATTGGTGGCAGAAGGACAGTGTTCAGCTGTGGCTCAGTGGGTAGCGCACTCGCCTTCTAAGGTCAGATAGGGGTTGTGGGTTCAAATCCCACTCCAGGGACTTGAGCATATAAAGCTAGACTGATACTCCCAGTGCAGTACTGAGGGAGTGCTACACTGTCGGAGATGCTGTCTTTCGGATGAAATGTCAAACCAAGGCCCCGTCTACTCTCTCAGGTGGACGTAAAAGATCCCATGGCACTATTTTGAAGTAGAGCAGGGGAGTTAGTCCTGGGGCCAATATTTATCCCGAAACCAGCATAACAAAAACAGATTATCTGTTCATTATCACATTGCTGTTTGTGGGAGCTTGCTGTGCGCAAATTGGCTGCCGCATTTCCCACATTACAACAGTGACTCCACTTCATAAAAGTACTTCATTGGCTGTAAAGTGCTTTGAGACGTCTGGTGGTCCTGAAAGGCGCTATAGAAATGAAGTCTTTCTTTCTTTTAAGGGAAGGCGCTCATCAACCAGAGAGGCCCGAAGCCGGCCTGAAATTGGGCTCATCCAACTATTCCAGACAAGCTGCCGGTGCCTATCGCTCGTCCTTTGGTAGGATTGAACTTGGGGACGATTGCCTCAGCGGTAAGTCCTGGGAGCGGGGGGTGGGGGGGCAGCAGAGGGTGGGAGGGGGAGGCGGCGGGGTGGGGGTGGGGATTGCAGATCATGGCCAGCAGGAGTATTTCAGCTGCGCTCCTGTCGTGGGTTCCTCTGTCCCACACACACACACCGACTCCAACTGAGAGGGCGGTCCCCTCCCCCCACCCCCGACCAACGCCTTTCCCAAATTGGCCACCAGGGGTAAACAAGAGCCGCGTGCGGGGTCGATTTTAACCCTTCCCACCTGGCGGAAACTGGGTGAGCGGGCAGTTAAAAAACGAGCAGCCTGCTGACCCGCTCCGAGCTCAACCCTTTGTTGCCATTTCCCACTCTGGCCTGCAGGTGGGTGAGATGCCGGTCTAAAGCAGGCGGGGGCCTCACGAACTTCTGAAAATCAAGGTCCCATTACGTCAAAGGGACCCTGGTTGCATTTGAACCGAAGCCTGAGTGTAAAGCTTTCCCCACCCCCTCCTTTGCTGAAGCGGGTCTGAAACGTTAAACCGAGGCCCCGTCTGCTCTCTCAGGTGGACGTAAAAGATCCCACGGCCACTATTTCGAAGAAGAGCAGAGGGAATTTCTCCCCACTGTCCTGGGGCCGATATTTATCCCTCAAACAACATCACTGAAAACAGATTATCTGGTCATTAGCGTATTACTGTCTGTGGGAGCTTGCTGTGCGCAAATTGGCTGCCGCGTTTCCTACATTACAACAGTGACTACACTTCAAAACTACTTCATTGGCTGTAAAGCGCTTTGGGACGTCCTGAGGTCGTGAAAGGCGCTACATAAATGCAAGTTTCTTCTTTCTTTCTTCCAGTGAAAACCACCTGCTTTTGTCTCTGAGCTACCAGGGGGTGCAGCGCTGGCTCGTTCGCCTACCGGCGCCTTTAATGGAGTCGGTGTGTCCATCAGCCAGCTGGCCTAGTAAGTACACAGTGAGAGTGTTGTCCTATGAGGAGAGATTGCGTAGAATGGGCCTATATTCTCCGGGCTTTAGAAGAATGAGAGGTGATCTCAATAAAATGTTTAAATTCTTAAGAGAGCTTTACAGGGTAGATGCCAAGAGGTTGTTTCCCTCTGGCTGGAGAGTCTAGAACCAGGGGTCACTAGTCTCAGAATAAGGGGTCGACCAATTAGGACTGAGATGAGGAGGAATTTCTTCACTCAGAGGGTGGTGAATCTTTGGAATTCTCTACCCCAGAGGGCTGTGGAGGCTCAGTCGTTGAGTATATTCAAGGCTGAGATGGATAGCTTTTTGGACCCTAGGGGAATCGAGGGATATGGGGATCGGGCGGGGAAGTGGAGTTGAGGTGGAAGATCAGCCATGATCTGATTGAATGGCGGAGCAGGCTCGAGGGGCCGTATGGCCGACTCCTGCTCCTAATTCTTAAGTTCTTACACAATGAAAGTCGTGGGTTAACATGAGAAACGGCAGAGGTGCCTTTTCACTGTGAGGACGCGTATCTTAGGTGCGCACCCCAAGCACTGATATTCCGTTTTTAAACAGAGACACTCTGACCGTGGCATTTGGCACAAGGCCCAGGTGAAAGTACTGCCCCACTTAGATGTGAGCGTTTGATGATTAATAAAATCTAGCAATTTGAATCAAGAGGAGAGTGGGGTGTGGGGGGGAATCACACAGAGTAACAAGTCACTGGCAGTCTCTTTGTGTCAGTCTGTTTTATCTCAGAGAGCATTGATGGCAAATATGTTAATCTCGGCAGTGCCGAGGCCGATTCAGTTGCACTTTCTGCTGCAGGGCTCGTCTGTTGAAAGAACAAACAAAGAGGAGAGAGAGACGGGGGAAAAAAAAAGAGAGGGGAGAAATGTCACACAGACTCTGACTTGTCAAGGATTGCCAACGTCAGCCAAGCCCGTGGGCATTTGTCATCTGCCCCGGAGTCTCAGTATCGCTGGGCTCTGCCCACACTTCTGCTGTCTGGCGGCAGCCTGTCAGTGCCTGGCGACTGTGGGTCTGCCGCATCTGACACAGAAAACAAGTGAGGGAGGGAGAGAATAAAAGCACGGGCTGTGTTAGGTCATGGTTTTAAAGATACAATGCTGCGACAGACTGCCTACAGACTCTTCTGATGGGTCAGCAGGTTTATCCAGTGACTAGTTAAGCCGTACAGACCCACGCTTGGTTTCTGGGGCTGTGCTGAGTTAATTAATCACAGCCAGGGTGACAGTAAGAATGCCACACTTGGCCACAGCACCCTCGGGTTCGGGAGGGGAAAATCTTACCATTAAAAGCATTTTTGGAATGTGGGCATTGCTGGCAGGACTGGCATTTATTGCCCCATCGCTAGTTGCCCCAACTGGGTGACTTGCCAGAACACTTCAGAGGGCAATAAAGAGTCAGCCACGTTTGGTGTGGGACTGGAGTCACATATAGGCCCGGGCCGGGTAAGGACGGCAGACTGCCTTCCCTAAAGTGTGTCAGCCGTGGCTCAGTGGGTAGCACTCTCTCTCTCTCTCGCCTCTGAGTCAGAAGGTCGTGGGTTCACAGTCCCCACTCCAGAGACTCGAGCACAAAATCATGGCTGACACTCCACAGTGCAGTACTGAGAGAGTGCTGCACTGTCAGAGGTGCCGTCTTTCGGATGAGACATTAAACTGAGGCCACGTCTTCCCTCATGGCCGTGGCACTATTTCGAAGAAGAGCAACGGAGTTCTCCCCCGGTGTCCTGGCCAATATTTGTCCCTCAGTCAATGTCACTAAACAAAACAGATGATCTCATTGCTGTTTGTGGGATCTTGCTGTGCACAAATTGGCTGCCGCGTTTCCTACATTACAACAGTGACTGTACTTCATTGGCTGTAAAGTGCTTTGGGGCATCTGAAAGGCGCTATATAAATGCAAGTTCTTTCTTCTTACAGGACAGTCGTGGACCAGTTGGGTTTTTACGACAATCCAACAGCTTCATAGTCATTGATTTTTACTCGTGTCAGCTTTTTTATTAACTGAATTAAAACTGTGACAATATCACAGCTTCATGGTTAGTTTTACTGATAGCTGTTTATTTTTATTTCCAGATTTCTAGAAAAATTCAAAGCCTGAAAGTTCTCCGGATTCAGTCCAGTCCTCCGGATTTAACTAATCCAGCAACATAACCACCAACCTGCGAGGAATGTCACTCTGATCGCTATCCAATGTCTCCCCCCCCCCCCCCCCCACCACCCCGTTGGAATGGTAGATGTCGGGTCAGGTTCAACAGTGATGCCCCGTGTAGTTGAACAGCCGACGGACTCACCACTTTAGCTTGATAGGCCCGAAGTCCGAAGAAGGAGAGGAGCAGAGCAGAGAAAAAAAACTGTCCGGAAAAAGTTTTTAAAAAAACCAAGAACTGCTCACAGTAACTTCACAGCACAACTTAACAAGGCAGAGAGAACGTATGTGACCAAGGAGCTCCTCATCACCAATCAAAAGCATACCCCCGGGGGGAATGTCAGATCACTGAAGCATGGAGAGTATTCTGTCAAGTGAATAATAAACAATGTTTTATAAAGTAATGAGCTGGTCCTGTCCGGATCAAATTACCAACTTGGTTTCTCCTTACACAGATTTGGGAGCGGTGAAGAATTTGTTATGAAATTAGAGTAATGCACAGTTATTCCAGATATACCCATGGCTGCTCGATTAGACGTCGGAACTCAAACAAAGGATGACTTAAATATATCTACAATCAGGGTCTTCAGATAGTTTGTCTATGGAAAAAGAAAAAAGAAAGACTTGCATTTATATAGCACCTTTCAGGATGTCCCAAAGCGCTTTACAGCCAATGAAGTACTTTTTGAAGTGTAGTCACTGTTGTAATGTCGGAAACGCAGCAGCCAATTTGCACACAGCAAGCTCCCACAAACAGCAATGTGATAATAACCAGGTAATCTGTTATTGTTATGTCGACTGAGGGATAAATATTGGCCCCAGGACACTGGGGATAACTCCCATGCTCTTCTTTGAAATAGTGTATTGGGATCTTTTACATCCACCCGATGGGGCAGACGGGGCCTCGGTTTAACATCTCATCTGAAAGACGGCACCTCCGACAGCGCAGCACTCCCTCAGCACTGCACTGGAGTATCAGCCTGGATTGTTTGCTCCAATTTCTCTGGAGTGGGGACTTGAACCCACAACCTTCTGACTCAGAAGGCAAGAGTGCTACCCACTGAGCCACGGCTGACACATCACACAGCAGGGGGAACACATCACAAGATCATTACAGATTACAGCCATGATCTCACTGAATGGCAGAACAGGCTTGAGGGGCTGAATGGCCTACTCCTGTTCTTACGTCCTAGATCCAGAAGGTCATTCGGCTCAGTTATCCGGGATGACACTGTAGTCTCCCAACTACAGCCTACAATCGGTTCTTAATTGATTCCCGGGTCTTTATTTGCACATAGGAACAGGAGGAGGCCATTCAGCCCCTCGAGCTTGCTCCGCCATTTAAGTAGATCATGGCTGATCTGCACCTCAACCCCATTTACCCTCCTTCACTCCATATTCCTTGATACCCTTACCCAACAAAAATCTATTGATCTCAGTCTTGAAAGCTCCAATAATCTCCCAGCATCCACGACCTTTTAGGAGTGAGAGTTCCAGATTTCCAATACCCGTTGTATGAAAAAGTGCCTCCTGATTTTGTTCCTGAACGGCCTAGCTCTAATTTTAAGATTATGTCCCCTTGTTCTTGATTCCCCCAACAGAGGAATTGGTTCTCCGTAGCTACCTTATCAAATCCTTTGATCATTTTAAACACGCGATCAGATCACCCCTCAATCTTCTGTGTCAGCTGTGGCTCAGTTGGTAGCACACTTGCCTCTTGTGGTTGTGGGTTCAAGTCCCACTCCAGAGACTTGAGCACATAAAGCTAGGCTGACACTCCCAGTGCAGTGCTGAGGGAGCGCTGCACTGTCGGAGATGCCGTCTTTCGGATGAGATGTTAAACTGAGGCCCTGTCTGCTCTCTCAGGTGGACGTAAAAGCTCCCACGGCCACTATTTTGAAGAATAGCAGGAGAGTTATCCCCGGTGTCCTGGCCAATATTTATCCCTCAACCAATATCAATAAAAACAAATGATCTGGTCATTATCACTCTGCTGTTTGTGGGAGCTTGCTGTGCGCAAATTGGCTGCCGCATTTCTCACATTACAACAGTGACTACACTTCAAAAAGTACTTCATTGGCTGTGAAGCGCTTTGAGACGTCCTGTGGTCGTGAAAGGTGCGATAGAAATGCAAGTCTTTTTTTTTCTAAATTCAAGGGAATACAAGCCAAGTTTATGCAACCTATCCTCATAATTTAACCCACTAAACCCCGGTATCAATCTGCGCTGCACCCCCTCCAAGGCCAATATATCCTTCCTAAGGTTCGGTGCCCAGAACTGAACGCAGTTACTCCAGAATTGGTGCGGTCTAAAGTTAAATCCAGGAGTCCATTCCATGCAATGATTACTCTACGGGAGAAGGAACAGCTCCAGATATCAGTCCTAAAGTTGCCTTTGTGACACCTTCTCCTACTCTCACAATCTATTCTATGTAATTCTATGTCATTTAATTTTCTGGATTTATTTTTTCCATTCCGTTTACAGACTTCTGTCCATCTATAAGATCGACTCTCAGACATCTCCTTTCACGGCTGAAGAGCCCAGGTTTCTCCAGTCTAGCTGAGATCCCCATGGCTGGGGTTGGGGAGGGGGGCGGCGGGTGCATACCATGTGACCTCGCTAAATTGTCGGAGGATTGCAGCAGTAAGGGGGGGAAGCCTTGCATCGGTTGGAAACTCTGTGTCTCAGATGAGATGTTAAGCTGTCCATCCTGGTGGACGGTAATGATCCTGTGGCACTAATTATAAAGGAGCCAGGGCTTGGAATTCCAGGCTCCGGGCTACTCCAAGGAAACCCCTCACCGTGCTCTGTCTCCACGTTCCCCAGAGCCCTCGCATCAACAGGAGGAGACATTCCTTTTATTCGAACTCCTCCATCCCCATTTTCTCTCTTTTCCTAAAGACACCGACCCTTGCTGGGATGCGAGGGGAGGTGGGGTGGGCCAGCGGTCTTCACCTACATGGCCACTGCTCAAGTGTGGGTCCAGGCAGCGAGCGTCAGCAGGCTGTTCAACCATGGAGATCGTCACAGCTCACCCAACTTCGACACACTTTCCGGTTGAGTGAACCAAACAGCGACCAGGAACAGAAACCCCGCTTTTTTTTTTTGTCCCTCTTCCCCGACTCCAGCGAAGGGTGCTGAGGCTAACTGTAACACCCTTGGCTGAGATCAACTAACTAAGCACAGACCGGGGAATCAAGATGTGCAATTTGAACAAGCGTAAATGCCATCAAATAAGTAATCACTTGAAAATAAGTAGGCAATATGATCGTCAACAGAAGAAGCACTTCAGGGAACACTGTTAGCTGTCACTGCCTGCTCATCAGAAGACGCACACAAGTTATTTGAGAAGTGTTCGGAAGGGGAGCTCACTGGACAATGGTGCCATTCACTCAAGGTATGTGTTACCCTGGTAGGAGCTTCACTATTCATTTTGGTTCAAGAAGAGAGCAGAGCCCCATTGTACTGCTGTTTAATGTTACCCACCTCCCAGGTCATTACAGGGATCCATTACATCCCCAGCACAAGATCAAAAGAGAAAACGGTTTCAAGTGGAGCAAGGAGACATTTGAATTGGCAGGTCGCTGAGATTAAAAGTGAGAGCTCACCTGAGCACAGCACAGCCACGCGGTGTTTGTAGAATGGACACTCCGCTGAGTAGTTAGTATTGCCACTGACTCAATGAAAGCTCCACCTGTACCCTAGTGCCCCTTCCCACGATGCCCCAGTTTTGAAGATGCGCAGTTTCTTTCGTCTAACACCTCCCCTTCCCCTCCGCGCGCACACACACACACGCGCGATTTTCCCCACTCCTCTCATGAAGGTAACTGAGTCTTGTCAGCCGTGGCTCAGTGGGTAGCACTCTCGCCTCTGAGTCAGAAGGTCGTGGGTTCATAGTCCAACTCCACGAGACTTGAGCACAAAAATCCAGGCTGACACTCCCAGTGCAGTACTGAGGGAGTGCTGCACTGTCGGAGGTGCCGTCTTTCGGATGAGACTTAAACCGAGGCCCCGTCTGCTCTCTCAAGTGGATGTAAAAGATCCCATGGCACTATTTCAAAGAAGAGCAGGAGAGTTCTCCCCGGTGTCCTGGGGCCAATACTTATCCCTCAATCAACATCACAAAAACAGATTACCTGGTCATTATCACATTGCTGTTTGTGGGAGCTTGCTGTGCACAAATTGGCTGCTGTATTTCCTACATTACAACAGTGATATTGTATATATATAGGGGTCGATATTTACTGTCCCCTCCTGGTTCCCGGTTAAGCAACGCCTCAATTTCAAAATTCTCATCCTTGTTTTCAAACCCCTCTATGGCCTCGCCCCCTCCCTATCTCTGTAACCCCCTCCAGCCCCACAACCCACCGAGATCTCTGCGCTCCTCCAATTCTAGCATCTTGAGCATCCCCGATTTTAATCGCTCCACCATTGGCACCCGTGGCTTCAGCTGCCAAGGCCCTAAGCTCTGGAATTCCCGCCCTAAACATCTCCACCTCTCTCCTCCTTTAAGACGCTTCTTAAAACCTATTCTCTTTGGCCAAACTTTTGGTCACCTGCCCTAATTTCTCTTTGTGTGGCTCGGTGTCAAATTTTGTTTGATAATCGCTCCTGTGAAGCGCCTTGGGACGCTTTGCTGCGTTAAAGGTGCTATATAAATGCAAGTTGTTGTTGTTGGTGGCGGTGGTGGATACCAGGCAGTGGGGTACACGTGACAGGGCAGCTGTCCAAGACTGGTCTAGAGACTCAAACCCTCACGTTAGGTGTTTGTAATAAAAAAAGAATTTGCCGAATGCTAATTCCTGAACACACCACTCCTTTAAAAGGCTTTCCAGATTTGTTTGCCACTTTTCCCTTGTGGGATATTTTTTCCTTCCCTCTTTAGTCCATCCTGAGAGTCGGTATATCCGATATATGACATAATCTTCTTCTCCGATCCTTGTTATCAAATCTAACGATGTGGTATAGCTGCTGGTCTCAAATTCCTGGAATTCACTGCTAATCTCGGTTGCTAGCTCCGTTAATGCTGCCTTTGTTGCTGGAATCTTGTGTTAATCTGTTAATGCCTCAGTCCCAAAGGGCTACTGTGATTCTCCCAAAAAATCAGCTGGGAATTTTGTGAATGTTCAGTTCGAAATCTCTCAATGCTCTGCGACTTTTTCTCCTCCAGCCCGACAACCCTCCGAGATCTCGGCGCTCCTCCAATTCTGGCCTCTTGCGCATCCTCCGATTTCCTTCACCCCACCATTGGCGGCCGCGCCTTCGGCCGCCAGGGCCCTAAGCTCTGGAATTCCCTCCCAAAACCTCTCCGCCTCTCCCTCCTCTCTTCAGACGCTCCTTAAAGCCTACCATTTGGTCACCTGTCCTAATATCTTCTCATGTGGCTCAGAGTCAGATTTTGTCTGACAACGTTCTTGTGAAGCACCTTGGGACATTTTACTATGTTAAAGGTGCTATATAAATGCAAATTTGTCGTTGTCGTTAACTAGATTTAAGCTCATTGTAACTAAAGCTTCACATCAATGCTGCACTTTAAGTGTTTCTATCGCAGACCCTATTTTGGAAGCGAAACCATATTCTAAAAGAGGTAGTGGCTACGCCTCGGGACATGGAGGTGACTGCCTCATGAGGTGGTTACACTCCCGGCCAGAGGCAGCAAGTGCAAATGACCGTGGGTGGACCTGCAGCCCACCATTCATCTCTGACTGTTGGCGTGCCGAGATCTCAGCCCGCCCGCACGCACAGTCAGTTTTCACGCTCCATGCCCGCTAGGTCCTTCCCACCGCATGGCGGAAGTTCTGCGGCCAGAGTCGCAAAAGGCGACCCTTTGAGCCACGCCGCAAATTTGCGCCGGTGTGGTTGTTCCAACGCTGCCACTGTTCTCTGTAAACCCCCCACCCCCTCCAAACATCCATAAAAAGGGCAAATGGTGTAACATTGAGCAGAATATTACAGGCCCCACGATAACAGGGCATCTGTGTATATCACCCACTAACTTAGATGCTGAGAGGCTGTTTCCCCCTGGCTGGAGGGTCTAGAACCAGGGGTCACAGTCTCAGAATAAGGGGTCGGCCATTTAGGACTGAGATGAGGAGAAATTTCTTCACTCGGAGGGTGGTGAATCTTTGGAATTCTCTACCCCAGAGGGCTGTGGAGGCTCAGTCGTTGAGTATATTCAAGACCGAGATCGATAGATTTTTGGACTCTAAGGGAATCGAGGGATATGAGGATCGGGCGGGGAAGTGGAGTTGAGGTGGAAGATCAGCCATGATCTTATTGAATGGCGGAGCAGGCTCGAGGGGCCGAATGGCCTGTTCTTATAACATCATGGCTCCACCACATTGGTTGCATATCCGGCAATTGTTTTTGAAAAATAAATAGAAGAGAAAAAAACAATTAGGTTCATTTGGAACTGGAAATGACCGCTTGCAATATTAAAGAAAGGAAGAACTTGCATTTCTATAGCGCCTTTCACAACCTCAGGGCATCCCAAAGAGCTTCACAGCCAGTGAAGTACTCTTGAAGTGTAGTCACTGTTGTAATGCAGCAGCCAATGTGCGCACAGCAAGATTCTACAAACTGCAATGAAATAAACGGCCAGATCATCTGTTTTTAGGTCAAATACTGCGGATGCTGGAAATCTGAAATTTAAACAGAAAGTAAGATGCTGCCTGACCTGCTGAGTATTTCCAGCATTTTCTGTTTATATAATCTGTTTTTTAGCTGTTGGTTGAGGGATAAGCATTGGCCAGGACACCGGGGAGAACTCCCCTGCTCTTCTTCGAAACAGTGCCGCGGGATTGTTTATGTCCACCCGAGAGGACAGACGGGGACCTGGCTTTAGCATCTCATCTGAAAGGGAGCGTCTACTGACAGTGCAGCACTCCCTCAGTGCTGCACTGGGATCGTCAGCCTAGATTATGGGCTCTCGAGTCTCTGGAGTGGGGATTTGAACCCACAACATCCTGACTCGGAAGGCGGGAGGGCAACCCGCTGAGCCCACAACTGCAATGGCTACCGCCCGCCCGCCCACCCCCCCCTCTACACTAACAGGCAGAGGAAGGTCACGGCACTGCATGCAGGCATTCGCATGCAAACATTGCAAAGATTAAGCTGAGATGATTGAAAACCACACTGCTGTGTGCCGACAGGTGAAATCACTCGTTCCACGAGGTGAAGGCATCAGTGGGACAGCCACGTTACAAAACACTGAACTCCTAGCCCACAGGCTTTCGCAGCCCGAAGGCCACGATGCCTTAAGAATGCAAACAGATACAGCTGCCCCTGACAAGAAATATGAATATCTGTCTTCATTAGGCCTCTGCAACATCTATTTACATAACTTGGTGAGTAAGGATGAAATGCGAGGCACGGTTTTTTTGTTTGATGTGCTTCTTGTTAAAGGTGAGAGATGACAGAGTTGCAGCTGGATTGGATTCCCCAGACCTGTGTCAGGTTCGACGACCGCAGAGCTGCAATGCCACTGACTCGGGTTGCCAGCTCTGGTTGGACCTATCCCTGGAGGTTTCATCACATGACCCCCCCGCCGCGAACCGCCCCGCCCCCACTCTCCCGCCATTGGCCCATCCTCCTTGCCGCACTGCCTTCCCCGCGGCCAATTGGAAAGGGAACAGGCATTCTGTTAACTAATTGGGTTAATCTTGATGGTTAGTTTTCCCCCCCCCTCTCCAATATTTTTACATTTAATAAACGATTGTGTTCAAAGCAAATGAAAAATAAAACCCCGCCATTTTTTTATTGCCCGTGTGATTTTTCTCCCCGGGTTTTCACTCCCAGCCGTGTCCAGGAGATTAATCTTCAATTCCTGGAGACTCCAGGGCCAGTCCTGGAGAGTTGGCAACCCCACCGACTGACGCTGAGTTTATACGGTACTGCTCAACGAGTCAACTTCACGAACTCCTGTTCTACTCCGGTTCCACAGGTGCGAGACACCTTTCTGTAGCTGATCCGAAACTTCCCGTGCCAGCCACTGAGTGTCTGTGGGCTATTTGACCATAGAGTGCATCACCGCCATGCCGGAACCCTTTCCTCGCCCAATGTGGGCACGTGCACAAACATCCACACAGACACACACACACACACAGACACACACACACACACAGACACACACACACAGACACATAGGGCTGGATTTTGTCTTGGGGTCGGGTTGGGGTCGTGTCATCCGCATTTCGTGTTCCCCCCCGACTCCAGATTAATGTGGATGAATGATGCAATTTTCACTTAATTGGGCAATTGAGTTCCAGCATGTGGGAACCCATGAACTAATTAGTGTTTTCAGTCTGAAAGTCGCCTCTGATGATGTCATCATTGCTGACTGCCTAGTCTCAGAGACTGTTGGTGAGAGAGGACCTGCCTGGCTTGCTTCTGATGTGGGGGGGGGAAGAGAGAGAGAGAGAGAGAGAGAGAGAGAGAGAGAGAATGAGAATTTTTTTCCATCCAAGTCCTCTCACACCAAATGCCATGTAGTCTCTGAAGACATTCAATGCAGCAGCATCAGAGGCGACTTTCACACCTAATACTACTACTACCTTCATCACATCTCCATTGTAATAGTGGACCTGCAGCTGATAGTCAGCTATCCACTTGTGCTCCCGCCAGGTTTCACTGGAGTGTTTCACACCAGGCGTGCTTCACGTCAGAAAAGGGTTAAACTAGCTAAAATGTTTCAAAATGGCATTACAGACCCAATTTAGAGCTTGTTAAGGGCTTTAATGGCCTCTCCCGCCTCTTGGAGGCGGGACGGAGTCGGGAACCCCGCGACCGATTTTGTCAAAATTGCGTGGAGGCGGGATGGAGTCGGGATGGGGTCGGGACCCCCTGACCCCGCAAATTTAACCCCCCACACGCCTCCAAACCCGACTCCACGGGTCATTCAAAATCCAGCCCATACACACACACACATTCCATCAGAGGTCACAAGATAGTGATGATCAGGAGTGAGATCTCTGGCTGATTTCTCCCGTGAATGATGATGCCAATTGCAACTGCGCTGTCTGAGGTTAGTTAATTAGAAGTGAGCTTAGAGCTTTTCCATTCGTATGGTTCTTTAGCAGGTGTCAGCCGTGACTCAGTGGGTAGCACCCTCGCCTCTGAGTCAGAAGGTCGTGGGTCCAAGTCCCCACTCCAGGGAATTGAGCACAAAAATCCAGGCTGACACTCCCAGTGCAGTGCTGAGGGGAGCGCTGCACTGTCGGAAGGTGCCGTCTTTCGGATGAGACGTTAAACCGAGGCCCCGTCTGCCCTCTCAGGTGGACGTAAAAGATCCCGCAGCACTATTTCGAAGAAGAGCAGGGGAGTTCTCCCCGGTGTCCTGGGGCCAATATTTATCCCTCAACCAACATCACTAAAAAACGATTATCTGGTCATTATCACATTGCTGTTTGTGGGAGCTTGCTGTGCGCAAATTGGCTGCCACGTTTCCTACATTACAACAGTGACAACACTTCAAAAAGTACTTCATTGGCTCTTTGGGATGCCCTGAGGTCGTGAAAGGTGCTATATGAATGTAAGTCTTTCTTAAAAAGTTAGTATGCAGGTGCAGCAGGTGATCAAGAAAGCCAATGGAATGTTGGCTTTTATTGCTAGGGGGATAGATTATAAAAACAGGGAAGTATTGCTGCAGTTGTATAGGGTATTGGTGAGACCGCACCTGGAATACTGCATACAGTTTTGGTGTCCATACTTAAGAAAAGACATACTTGCTCTCGAGGCAGTACAAAGAAGGTTCACTCGGTTAATTCCGGGGATGAGGGGGTGGACATATGAGGAGAGGTTGAGTAGATTGGGACTCTACTCATTGGAGTTCAGAAGAATGAGAGGCGATCTTATTGAAACATATAAGATTGTGAAGGGGCTTGATGGGGTGGACGCGGTGAGGATGTTCCCAATGATGGGTGAAACTAGAACTAGGGGACATAATCTTAGAATAAGGGGCTCCTCTTTCAAAACTGAGATGAGGAGAAACTTTTTCACTCAGAGGGTAGTGGGTCTGTGGAATTTGCTACCCCAGGAAGCTGTGGAAGCTACTTCATTAAATAAATTTAAAACAGAAATAGACCGTTTCCTAGAAGTAAAGGAATTAGGGGTTACGGGGAGCGGGCTGGAAATTGGACATGAGTTTGAGTTCGGATCGATCAAGGCCCTGTGGGTGGCGGAGCGGGCCCAGGGGCCGAGTGGCCTGGTCCTGCTCCTACTTCTTGTGTTCTTTAGAGTTGAGGTTGGATCAGATCAGCCATGATCTCATTGAATGGCGGAGCAGGCTCGAGGGGCCGATTGGTCTACTCCTGCTCCTATTTCTTATGTTCTTATGTTCTTATGTTAACCTTCTCTGCTCTAAGAGGAACAAAAACTCAGCCAAGTTTTGGAAATGACAGAGGATTGGGATTGCTCAGTTAAAACATTATACTGAAATTCACACTAGGCTTTGAAATGGTAATAAATGAATCAAATTAGGTGTCAAAAATCACAATGTTGTGGGAAAATAAATCTCATGCCTTCAGCACTCACCTCCCCTTCTCTCATGTCTAAATCACCATGGTTTCTAACCGTGCGTTTCTGTGCTGCTGTAAAACTGATGGGATGTCAGGTATGCCTGCAGCACACGTCAGGCCAAGCTCGTGTCTCACTGCACTTTCATTCAAACTCCTTGTCTTCACAAGTCAGAGATTTATATTCAGAGCTGCATTTCAACTGCCAGCTTTTTTGAAGCTGTTTGCCAGCTTTTGGTAGTATTTTAAGTTGGCATGCATGCATCTGTGTCCTAACCGCATGTCACTGCGCCAAGCTGCAGCACTAAGGGAGAGGTCTCCACACTAACGCAGGAGACGCTGCACTAATGCCGGAGTCTGCACTAACGCAGGAGACTCTGCACTAACGCAAGACACTGCACCAACGCAAGAGACTCTGCACTAACGCAAGAGGCTGCACTAATGCAGGAGTCTCTGCAGTAACGCAAGAGACTGCACTAACGCAGGAGACTTTGCAGTAACGCAAGAGACTGCACTAACGCAGGAGACTCTGCAGTAACGCAAGAGACTGCAGTAACGCAGGAGTCTCTGCAGTAACGCAAGAGACTGCACTAACGCAGGAGTCTCTGCACTAACGCAAGAGACTGCACTAACGCAAGAGTCTCTGCACTAACGCAAGAGACTGCACTAACACAGGAGTCTCTGTACTAACGCAAGAGACTGCACTAACGCAGGAGTCTCTGCAGTAATGCAAGAGACTGCACTAACGCAGGAGACTCTGCAGTAACACAAGAGACTGCACTAACGCAGGAGTCTCTGCAGTAACGCAAGAGACTGCACTAACGCAGGAGACTCTGCAGTAACACAAGAGACTGCACTAACACAGGAGTCTCTGCAGTAACGCAAGAGACTGCACTAACGCAGGAGTCGCTGCACTAACGCAAGAGACTGCACTAATGCAGGAGTCTCTGCACTAAAGCAAGAGGCTGCAATAACGCAGGAGACTCTGCAGTAACGCAAGAGACTGCACTAACGCAGGAGTCTCTGCAGTAACGCAAGAGACTGCACTAACGCAGGAGACTCTGCACTAAAGCAAGAGACTGCACTAACGCAGGAGTCTCTGCAGTAACGCAAGAGACTGCACTAACGCAGGAGACTCTGCACTAAAGCAAGAGACTGCACTAACACAGAAGTCTTTGCAGTAACGCAAGAGACTGCACTAACGCAGGAGACTCTGCACTAAAGCAAGAGACTGCACTAACGCAAGAGTCTCTGCACTAACGCAAGAGACTGCACTAACGCAGGAGTCTCTGCAGTAACACAAGAGACTGCACTAACGCAGGAGACTCTGCAGTAACGCAAGAGACTGCACTAATGCAGGAGTCTCTGCAGTAACGCAAGAGACTGCACTAACGCAGGAGACTCTGCACTAACGCAAGAGACTGCACTAATGCAGGAGTCTCTGCAGTAATGCAAGAGACTGCACTAACGCAAGAGACTGCACTAACGCAGGAGTCTCTGCAGTAACACAAGAGACTGCACTAATGCAGGAGTCTCTGCACTAACGCAAGAGACTGCACTAACGCAGGAGTCTCTGCAGTAACGCAAGAGACTGCACTAACGCAGGAGTCTCTGCAGTAACGCAAGAGACTGCACTAACGCAGGAGTCTCTGCAGTAATGCAAGAGACTGCACTAACGCAGGAGTCTCTGCAGTAATGCAAGAGACTGCACTAACGCAGGAGTCTCTGCAGTAATGCAAGAGACTGCACTAACGCAAGAGACTGCACTAACGCAGGAGACTCTGCAGTAACGCAAGAGGCTGCACTAACGCAGGAGACTCTGCACTAACGCAAGAGACTGCACTAACGCAGGAGACTGCACTAACGCAAGAGGCTGCACTAACGCAGGAGTCTCTGCACTAACGCAAGAGGCTGCACTAACGGAGGAGTCTCTGCACTAACGCAAGAGGCTGCACTAACGCAGGAGACTCTGCAGTAACGCAAGAGACTGCACTAACGCAAGAGACTGCACTAACGCAAGAGACTGCACTAACGCAAGAGGCTGCACTAACGGAGGAGACTGCCCCAACGCAGGAGTCTCTGCATTAACGCAGGAGTCTCTGCACTAACACAAGAGACCCCGTTCAAGTGGTTAAGAAGTCTGAAAATGTTAACTGCTCCTACTCTTTGAACAGTATTATGGCCTTAAATAAAATCACATCTCCTTTTGTGTCAGGGGCAAGCTATCTCCAAAAATTAAAACCTATCTTAAATGTCTCTTTGTGTGAAAAGGACATTTCAAAGTGTTTGTTTTCATTGCAGGACAATAGTATTTTACCCTGGCAACCCATTAATGGAGTGATAAACACTGCGTCTTCAATGGGAACAGGTGTCTTTACACAGCAGTTCATGCTCGGGTAGGTTAACCTGTTAGGGGCTAGCCTCCATCAGGAGGTGTAAAATTCATACTTGGCTCAGTAACAGGCCATTCGGTTTTTTCTGGAATTCTTTCACCTCTTTGGCATTATTCTCCAAAATAAATAACCATTTTTTAATTCAGTTTCTTGTCCCTGGGATTGAGCTGCAAATACTGCTTCAAAGCCCACTCCAGAGACTTGAGCACATTCCCCAGGGTGCTGAGTTAAGTGCTGAAGGAGTGCTGCATTGTCAGAGGTGCCCTCGATGAGATTTTAAACCAAGGTTATGACTGGCTGTTCAGCTAAATGTAAAAAATCCTACGGCACTATTTGAAGAGGAGCAGGGAGTTCTCCTGGTCAATATTACTCCCTCAACCAACACAGAATAATTGATCATTCAGCTCCTTTGCTGTTTGTGGAATCGCACGGTGGATAAAACTGGCTGTTGCGTTTGCCTACATAAATACAGTGAGAGTGCTTAAAAAGGAATCTGTGTGTTATAGTGCTTTGATAAGGTGCGATAATAAATCCAAATTCTTTCTAGTTTCACAGCAACTTACATTTTCACTTCAAGCCCCATATTCCAATCCTTAAACAGTCCCAGTGCCAGACTTTCACCTTTTGCACACACACACATGCGCATACAGGATACACTGTGACACGCACACACACGATACACTGTGACACGCACACACACATGCGCACACACAATACACTGTGACACACACACACACATGCGCACACAGGATACACTGTGACACGCACACACACGATACACTGTGACACGCACACACACATGCGCACACACAATACACTGTGACACACACACACACATGCACACTACACGGTGACACACACATGCGCACACGCATGCATGCACACACACGATACAGTGACACGCACGCACACACATGATACACTGTGACACGCACATACACATGCACACACACGATACACTGACACGCACACAAGCATGCACACACACGATACACTGTGACACGCACACAAACATGATACACTGTGACAGGCACATACACACATGCACGTGCACACACAATACACTGAGACACACGCACATACGCACGCACACACGATACACTATGACACGCACACACACACGCACATGCATGTACACACACGCGCATACGCACACACATAATACACTGACACGCACAACTTTTTTTCAACTGTGTTTGGTCATTTTTTTCCTCTTTAGTTTGTTTTTTCTAACTAAAAGCTGTAAACAGGGAATGCTACTCATTCAATACACCATGTAGTATGGTGAAAAGAAAGATTTGCATTTATATAGTGTCTAATCACATCTCTCACAAACATCTCACAGCACTGCATATACAATTAATTCCTTTGAAGTGACAGTTATTTCCATAGGTGACGACTCCTTAGCCTGTATGGCATCGTACAGATTAGGAAAAGTGCCAAGTACAATCCCTGATCATCTGAGCTCAGTTAGTTGATCTCATCAGAGATGGGGCGGGGAAGCGTTACAATAGGGTTCAGTGTCCCAGGCTAGGGAAGGGGAAAATTGGCCATGGTTCCTGCTCCTGATTGCTATCCCACACCACGCGCTGTGGCCCAGTTCCAGGTGTGCCAGCCTCCCTCCGCTACTTTGCCCAAGTGCCCATTTTTTACGTGTGTGTTACATGGACAGTTAAGAGGCAATTTTCAACTTTCACAGACCTGGTGCGAAGCCTTGTCTATTGGCAATGCATCAGGGTCAAAGCATCACCCATTGCCAAATGGTCAAAGGTCTCAACCCTAGCCAGAAGGTCAAAGGGCATCACCTCTAGCCAAAAGGTCAAAGGGCATTACCATTTTTGTAACCTGGGGCCTGGCAATGAACCGAATCATATTGGCCAGGACATCTGGGAGAACTCCCCCCTGCTCTTCTTCGAAATAGTGGCCGTGGGATCTTTTACGTCCACCTGAGGGAGCAAACGGGGACTCGGTTTAACGTCTCATCCGAAAGACGGCACCTCCGACAGTGCAGCACTCCCTCAGCACTGCACTGGGAGTGTCAGCCTAGATTATGTATGCAAGTCTCTGGAGTGGGGGACTTGAATCTACGACCTTCTGACTGAGAGGCGAGGGTGCTACCCACTGAGCCACGGCTGACACTAGCGTACCGAATGATTGGGATAGGTTTTCCACTTGCCGAGCATTAAATCGACGTTGCAGATTGACCGCTCGTTATAGAAATCGCTTGATTTTCACTTTCCATTAATAGACCACCAATCCACTTCACGCTCGGGCAGTGAGTTGAAAATATACCCACCTGTGTTTGATCCCTGGATATACTGTCTAATAATCCCCCATTCTACTCAGAGAAATATGGTAAACACATCTCTATTGAACAGATAGGTCATTAAATATAATTTGGCTACGGGCTTTATTCATACTGACTGAAATATTCTCAGATCCTTTCTGTATCAAGAAGACCTTTAGTCTGCGCTAAGTGCTTCATTCGCCTGCAGTCATACACCTCCATTTATCTTCTGCCTCTTAAAGAAAAGATATTTGTGAGAAAGTAATATAAAGGGAAAAGCCAGATAAAGCCAGAGGGGGAACAAAGCAGTTCCCAGATAGGTCAACTGTTTTAGACGTGTTCGAGCTGAGTAAAATCATGTCAAAAAGTATGTTACTAAAAGTGTGTGTCTGCAAAACAGATGCCGTTTAAGGTGTTAAAGTGCTGACCTGGAAGTGTTGGATTTGATCAATTCAAGAAAGAATTCCACACATCAAACCTGAAATTATTAAAGATTTCAGCTTCCCCCTGACATCCCACTGGATTAAAACACCACATGGAGGGGCACTGAGGCAAACAAACCAGCAAGGTCCCAAGTTCCAGCCTCAATCTCGGCTGATTTAGCTTATCTCGGTTGGGTCAGTAGCAGGAGTGCTACAATTAGCCTCGGATGAAACGTTAAACCGAGGCCCCGTCTGCCCTCTCGGGAGGACGTAAAAGATTCCACGGCCACTATTTCGAAGAAGAGCAGGGGAGTTCTCCCCAGTGTCCTGGGCCAATATTTATTCCCTCAAACAACATCATTAAAAAAACCAGATTTATCTGGTCATTATCACAATGCTGTTTGTGGGAGCTTGCTGTGCGCAAATTGGCTGCCGCGTTTCCCACATTACAACAGTGACCACACTTCAAAAGTACTTCATTGGCTGTAAAGCACTTTGGGACGTCCTGAGGTCGTGAAAGGCGCTATAGAAATGCAAGTCTTTCTTTTTTAGGGCCCAGAAAATAGTGACCGAGGAATGCCAGGGACTTTGAAAGTTGTGGAGAGAGGGGCCTTTAAGTTTCCATCCATGGACTATAATAGTACATACAAATAATTTTATGATCCATGGCATGAAATGCAATTACAGTGCATGAACATTCGTATGAAGTTAAAGGCAGGTAGTACTATTAGGATAATGCCTGCTCTGCATAGGATTTTCCATCTAACAGGCCGCCCTTTGAAGTCAAAGCTAAAAGTTTTGGAAAAATGTTGACTGGACCGTTTTATAGAACCGATATCAGGCGAAATCCAGGTTTTGTTGCACGTGTCTCCGAGCCTGCGTTTATACTGCAGCTCTTGGTCGGAGATCAGTAGCTAGAGAGTCCATTCACAGCTGGAGAAGCAGATTTATGGTGACCTGACACTCAATCGAACTCTTGTCATCAGGGGAAAGCTTGGGCCAACATGCACGTGCAGATCTCCATTCCTGGCCCGTAAAGTTTAAGCGATCTGAAAGCATGGACAGCAGTGCCTGCATTCTCAAAACATTTCCACTGCTTCGGCTTGCAAAAGCACCGAGGAGATCCAAACATCACGCGGGTGTCTGGATTAGTTAAGGACATAGAATCGTACAGGTCAGCAGGAGGCCATTCGGCCCCTCGTGTGTGTGTGCCGGCTCTTTGAAAGAGCTATCCGATTAGTCCCACTGCCCCCTGCTCTTTCCCCATAGCCCCTGGAAATTCTTCCTTCTCAAGTATATAGCCAATTCCCTTTTGAAAGTTATTATTGAATCTGCTTCCACCGCCCTTTCAGGCAGCGCATTCCAGATCTCCTCGTCTCCCCTCTGGTCCTTTTGCCAATTATATCTAGTGATGCGACACGCGTAACCATGATTACCCTGAGCTTTGCTTGATTGGCTTAGGGAGACGGGAGGAATTTCCCAGAGTTTTACCTAGAATTAGACAAATGGTTTTTAATCCTTAAAACCTACCTCTTTCACCTGTCCTGATATCTCCTTATGTGGCTCGGTGTCAAATTGTGTTTGATAATCGCTCCTGTGAAGCGCCTTGGGACATTTTACAGGAAACTCTTTGGTATCCGGCACCGACGGGACCGGCGTGGTGCCGGTTGATCAAAAGTTCCGGATAACGGAGAGTTATATCTACCGAGGCTATTTTTAACAAACAAAAATAAAAAAATCAAGAAATGTGCAGTATACAGTATTTGGGTACTCACCTACAGAATGTTGTGTTAAATGGATGGTGGAAGATGCTTGATTAAGTACAGTACTGCCAGTTGAGGGTAATCCATAACTCTTTAATTACTTAACAGTAAAACAAAACTTACACACAGTAAAATGGCCGATCAGAAGAGACTCCCGGCAGTGCGGGAGAATCAGACTCCTGTTACTGCAGTGTTCGGACTTCCGACAGCGCCAGGAGGCCGAGTAGTGGCACTTTGGAGAACTACCCCCACTGACTGACTCGGCGTTCGCGGGAGACTCGGACTCGGACTCGGCAACATTGCCGGTTATTTGAGAGGAGTTTTCGGAGTATGATTTTTGCCGGTTAAGAGAGAATTCCGGATATTTAGGTGCCGGTTAAACAAGAGTTTCCTGTACTACATTATAGGCGCTATGTGAATACAGTTGTTCTTCTTGTTATTGTGTAGGTATAAAGTCTCTTTTGTTGTTAACTATGTACTAACCACACCTAGTTACCGCCCAGAACAATTTCTTAATTCTCCCATGATACGTTACTGCTGCCAGTACATTAAGTCGTTAAATATTTTCAATAATTGTTTTAACCAGTTTACCCAGCTCGAAACAAGACTGTTGACTACTCGAAGTTACCAAGGCTCAATACTATCAGTTTACTATTGTGCATCGCTCCATCTTCATTGAGAATGAGGAGGCCAACATTTATTGAACTGGATGTCCATTTGATTATGCTGGAGGTGCTAAAGATGCAACCGATGATGACACTGAGCCACGTGAGATATTTGGACAGGTGACCAAAAGCTTGGTCAAAGAGGTAGGTTTTAAGGAGCGTCTTAAAGGAGGAGAGAGAGGTAGAGAGGCGGAGAGGCTTAGGCAGGGAATTCCAGAGCTTAGGGCCCAGGCAGCCGAAGGCACGGCCGCCAATGGTGGGGTGAAGGAAGTGCTGATGAAAATCAGGGATGAGCAAGAGGCCAGAATTGGAGAAGTGAAGAGATCCCGGAGGATTGCAGAGCTGGAGGGGGTTACAGAGATAGGGAGGGGCCAGGCCATGGAGTGATTTGAAAACAAGGATGAGAGTTTTAAAATCGAGGCGTTGCTGGACCGGGAGTCAATGTAGGTCAGCAAGCACGGGGGTGATGGGTGAACGGGACTTGGTGTGAGTTAGGGCAGCAGAGCTTTGGGTGAGCTGAAGTTTATGTAGGGTGGAAGATGGGAGCTGGCCAGGAGAACATTGGAATCGTCAAGTCTAGAGTCAAGCTAGTAACAAAGGCACGGATGAGGGTTTCAGCAGCAGGTGAGCTGAGGGGCACAAAGATCTTGGAGGATTGTAAGACTGGAGGTGGTTGCAGAGATAGGGACAAGATTGGTTTGGATGAACAAGGCGCTTCAGTTCATTTGATCCGAAACATCTGGAATGCCTACCCGGGGGAGTCCAGAACCAGGGGTCACAGTCTAAGGATAAGGGGTAAGCCATTTAGGACTGAGATGAGGAGGAATTTCTTCACCCGAGAGAGTGGTGAATCTTTGGAATTCTCTATCACAGAAGGCAGTTGAGGCCAACTCATTAAATATATTCAAGAAGGAGTTAGATATATTTCTTAAGGCTAAAGGGATCAAGGGATATGGGGAGAAAGCAGGGACTGGGTATTGAATTTGGATGATCAGCCATGATCTCATTAAATGGCGGAACAGGCTCGAGGGGCCGAATGGCCTACTCCTGCTCCTATCTTCTATGTTTCTATGTTTCTACTGTCTTCCCATTATGTTATCTAGGTGTTTCTTAAATAAGTCCAGAATCTTGGCCTCAACCGGATAACTCATTCCAGTTGCTGATTACCCTCTGTGGAATTAAATACAATCTGGTGTATGTCCAAAACTTGATCCTTATGCCTTTTTGTCCTGCCGACTAGGTGTATCTGAAAGTATTTCTCAAGGTTTACTTTCTTTATTTAATAACTTTTAAGATGCACTTAAAGATGTCTCCTGTCACGACTGATGAGCTCCTAGTTTAGCTAGTCATTTCTCATAATTCATTCCTCTAATCCACGATCTTGCACGGTAATAAACCCGGTATGATGTCAGAACATGATTGACTGATGTTAAGAAGATGGGCAGGGTGGAGATTGCACTCAAGTCCCAGGGTTAAGAGGGCCTCACACCCTGAGATCCTAAAACCCAAAGAGAAAACAAAACTTGCATTTATTTTATTTTTTTTATTCGTTGATGTGATGTGGGCGTCGCTGGCAAGGCCGGCATTTATCGCCCATCCCTAATTGCCCTTGAGAAGGTGGTGATGAGCTGCCTTCTTGAACCGCTGCAGTCCGTGTGTTGAAGGTGTTCCCACAGCGCTGTTAGGGAGGGAGTACAGCGCTTTTCACAACCTCAGGACGTCCCAAAGTGCTTTACAGCCAATGAAGTACTTTTGAAGTGTAGTTGTAAAATAGGAAAAGTGGCAGCCAATTTGCACGACCTAATCAGCAAAGAAAACATGGGCAGGAAAAAAAGTACACACGTCACTTTTACACAGGATCCAACAAACATGTATTTTTAAAGTTGTAGTTTTATTACGTTAAACCGAGGCCTTGTCTGCTTCCTCAGGTGGACATAGAAGATCCCATGGCACTATTTCGAAGAAGAGCAGGGGGAGTTCTCCCCGGTGTCCTGGCCAATATTTATCCCTCAACCAACATCACTAAAGCAGATTATCTGGTTCTTATCTCATTGCTGTTTGTGGGAGCTTGCTGTGCGCAAATTGGCTGCTGCGTTTCCTACATTACAACAGTGACTACACTTCAAAAAGTACTTCATTGGCTGTAAAGCGCTTTGGGACGTCCCGAGGTTGTGAAAGGCGCTGTAGAAATGCAGGCCCTTTCCTATTTCTCTTCTCGCCTACTTTTCGAACCTTGCTGGGTATCCTGAACTTGCCCTTCACCTGGGTGTCTTTTGTTAAAAACTAAACACAACTCGGAAATATGCCACACAAATAAAACCGCACGAGAGGGCTTGCCATTTTATGTTTCAAAGTAAAAATTTTGTTAGATTTGGAAAACGCCCGTCACTTGTAACAATCGAGCTACCCCCAAAATGCCTCGAGTTTGAAATTGCTGTCTGGCCCTTCATCTGGTCTTGCCCCTAGCCTGTTGCCTTCAAGACAAAACATAGAACAGGACAGCTCGACTAAGCAGATAATGGCAGTCAAGCAAGGCCGAGTGAAAATGAAATCTGTGCCCTTATATATTTCCATGCGTGCCTTCTGAAAACTATGGCTTCCAGGGACCCCCTTCCTCCTTTGTGTTTTCAATAATAACAAATCCTTGCAGCCAAAAGATAGCCTTTAAACCAATGGCTCATGTGCTGGTACTTGAAGTCACAAGGGCTCTCTGTTTAATCCTCTTATCACAATGTCATCTCTCCCTGACACATCCCAGTCAACTGAGTATGATGCTATTATCTCGAGATATTAACTAACAGTTACGTTTCTGACTGTTTTGTTGCAAAATACAGTGCAATATTTCAAATGAAAAATGATGTTATCGCTCACTATTTTTCCTAGGCTCTGTATAGGCTGCCTGTCAAAAATTCTGAGCTCTGCACAGGGAGTAAAAAAATATTATTTGTAAAAGAAAGACTTGCATTTCTACAGCGCCGTTCACAACCTCAGGAAGCCCCAAAGCGCTTCACAGCCAATTAAGTACTTTTTGAAACGTAGGGGCTGGATTTTGCCAATGGGGAGCTTTTGGAGGTGGGACTCCCACTTGTCGGGTTTTAGTCCCGCCTCCATCGGCTTCTGGCCAACCCACGCTATTTTCCCTTGATTGACCTTGTTAAGCCCGCCCAGCGGGCTTAGCAGGCCAATTAAGGGGAAGCCGGTTACAGAGAACGTCAGCATATGATGTTTCATCTGTCAAAATATTTTGACAGATGAATTGTCATCCTTTGACAGCTCTGTGAAGCTGTCAAACACTGTCATTCTCTGTTGTTTGATGAGTCCTTGTATTCAAGACTCATCAAACCTCTTTCTTTAGCAGAAATCAGATGGTTGTTGCATCGGAGAATGCAGCAGCCATCTGTCATCTCTGCCGGTGAGATGCGAGACTCTCCGCATCCCCAACTGTTGAAGCCTGCAGGAAGAAACAAAGGTAAGTAAACATTTTCTATCACTTTCCACTTACCTCACATACTCATCTCTCCACATTTGCACCCATCACTCACCTCCACAGTGCACTTTTGCACCCCTCCAACCCCCACAGACCCACTGCTCGCCTCGGTGACCCTGGCGGGGTTCGCAGCCTTCGGGAAGCCCGCACTTATGTAGGTAAAATGGGGATAATCCTCTTATCTGCCTGTTAACTACCTGTTAACAGGCAGTTAAGTGGCTGTAATCGCCTACCCGCCTCCAGGAGACGGGACCCGGCGCGGGTCGGCTACCCGCTGACGTAAGAAAACTACTAGGCACTTGGTCTAAGCGTTAAACAAAGCTTTAATCAACTGTTTTTCAACATGGAGATCTAGTTGTGTCCTTCACTAGTCCCTGTTGAGGAATGTCCTAAGCAAGCTGGGCCCATGCCCAAGTATTTATACTCTCCCTGGACAGCGCCACCAGCAGGCCGCCCAGTATTACTTCATACATGAATGACAAGATTCATGTCACCCGCCTCCTGGGAAGATGGCACGGAGGTGGGTTGGGGGCAGGATGGGCACCCGCCCCCCAGATTCTGCCATTTTCCCAGCAGTCCCGCCTCCAAACCCGCCTCCCCGGGGCTGGCAAGATCGCGCCCGAAGTCACTGTTGTTCAAAAGGTGGTTCGGATGGTGCGCTACGTTAATTCTGCCATTTTTTTTGCGAATTTTGTGCTCATCTAGGTGTTGTGCTGAGGAATGAAACATTTTCCCAATTCGGACATCAGGCACTCCCGGGCCAGTTACAGTGCAGCTCGATGCAGAGCACGGTTTCCCCCTTCACTCTGTACCAGAACGGTGCCACAGCCGTACCATCGGAACAGCGCCCCTGTTGCATCACTGTGTCGGTTTTCCATTTCCCTTGCCAACTATTTCATGCCCTCTCTGAGTAAGATTGGTAATTTAGGGGGTAATGATTGGAAAATTGTGGAGCAGCACAAGCCCGGATTTACGATTAACGCTCCCCTGCTAGCAGACCAGACTCATGAACTATTCCCCATTGCCAAATTATGGGGAGTTTTGAGCTATGGGCCCCTGCCTACTCGGAACTTGGTTGAGACAGTCAAATGCCATTTATCTTTCAGCCAGCAGTCTTGTATGGATTTGAGCCCAGGTCCTGAAAGTGACTGCCCCATCCTGTTCTGAACTACCTCTGAGACAGAATGTCGTGGGTTCAAGTCACGCTCCTGAGACTTGAGCACAAAATCTAGGCTGACACTCCCAGTGCAGTACTGAGGGAGTCTTCGCTTCTTCTTAGGCAGTCCCTCGGAACCGAGGGTGACTTGCTTCCTCATTAAAAATGAGTTCTCAGGTGACTGATGAGTCCAATGCGGGACCGACAGTCTCTGTCACAGGTGGGGCAGACGGTGGTTGAAGGGGCGGGTGGGTGGGGTGCTTGGGTTGACGTGCGCTCCTTCCGCTGTTTGCGCTTGGCTTCCGCTTGCACCCGGCGAAGAGACTCGAGGTGTTCGGCGCCTTCCCGGATGCTTCTCCTTCACTTTGCGGGCCAGGGATTCCCAAGTGTCGGTGGGGATGTTGCACTTTTTCAAGGAGGCTTTGAGAGGGTGTCCTTGAAGCGTTACTCTACTCGGAGCTCCGACACGGCAAGAGAGGCCCAGGTGGGCAGAGGAAACACTTCAAGGACACCCTCAAAGCCTCCTTGAAAAAGTGCAACATCCCCACCGACACTGAGGGAGTGCTGCACTGGCAGAGATGCCACCTTTTTGAATGAGACTGAGGCCCCATCTGCCCACTCGGGTGGATGTAAAAGATCCCATTGCACTATTTTGAAGGAGATGGGGAGTTCTCCCTGGTGTCCTGGACCAATATTTATCCCAGAACCAACACCACTACACCAGATTATCTAGCCATTCTCACATTGCTGTTTGTGGGAGCTTGCTGTGTGCAAATTGGCTGCCGCGTTTCCCACATTACAACAGTGACTACACTTCATTGGCTGTAAAGCGCTTTGTGACGTCCTGCGTTCTTGGAAGGCGCTATAGAAATGCAAGTCTGTCTTCAGTGCTTCTACTTGGAGTATCCAATTTTTTCTCCAATTTCCGTAACTGTTTACTGATGAACATTTCACCATTTTCACGACTAGACCATCCCACATCTATTCCCAGACTTTTTGCCCAGTGTCAGTCAGATGCACGATTACAAATGGCTGTAAAAGATTGTGTTTGACATTGGGCCCGATGAATAATTAATTGGAAAATCTTTAAACCCTTACTAAATATGAAACATATACATGTCATATGCGACAGTCAAAACACATTCTAATGCCTGGCTGTAATGCTTATGCGTAGTCTGATTAATGTCTGAATGTATGGTCTATGAATACAGTGGGTTTTAGTTACAGGGAGCTGCATGCATTTTCAACATACACCTTCGGCAAATTCTGCACCTCGGTTACCATGGGGACGTTTAACTCAGATTAAAATAACCAAGCTTCAATGCCCCAACGTCAGAAAAATGCAAATTTTTCTTTAGGCAAGGGGACGCTTTAAGCGGTGAAATATCTAGCCCATTTCAGATAAGGTATAGCATGGTTCTATGCAAATTAAAGCTCGCTCTGCTCTGTCCAAACGACATGCCTCAGACCCAACCTCAGAAATGCTCCAGTGTGAAAATTTTCCATTTCTCATCCTTGTTTTCAAATCCCTCCATGGCCTCGCCCCTCCCTATCTCTGTAATCTCCTCCAGCCCTGCAACCCTCCGAGATATCTGCGCTCCTCTAATTCTGCCCTCTTGAGCATCCCTGATTACAATCACTCAACCATTGGCGGCCGTGCCTTCTGCTGCCAAGGCCCTAAGCTCTGGAATTCCCTCCCTAAACCTCTCCGCCTCTCTCTCCTCCTTTAAGACGCTCCTTAAAACCAACCTCTTTGATCAAGATTTTGGCCATCTGCCCTAATTTCTCCTTATGTGGCTCAGTGTCAAATTTTTTGTCTTATAATACTCCTGTGAAGCGCCTTGGGACGTTTTACTACGTTAAAGGCACCTATAAATACAAGTTGTTGTTGTTGCTTCCCGCAACAGTTTTCCTGAAACGAGGTTGTCAATTAAGTGCCATTGTCTTGTGCTTGTGTGCCCACACCCACTAGGGACTGGAGCAAGCCTGTCGAGACTCATCTCAGCCCTAATAGCAAGCAGGGGCTAGATTTGAACCTGGGCCTCAGAGGTGAACCATCAATGTACCAACCAGTCTCCTAGTCATGAAGAAAAAAATAAAAGAAAGATTAACCAGAGAGCTAAAGGGGAACACCATAGGAAAAATAGTAGGGCTAAGTTTTAACATTTAAGATCTAGGGATTGAAAATCATGTAGAATTGGAGAATGGTGTTAAAATATATTTAATTTTAGTAAAAATCTAGCAAATGATTTGATAAGCGGTAACACACTCGAAGACATGCTACTGGAAAGGCCCCCTGCCTTCCCCAGGGCTCAGTGGGTATAGGCACTGCCTGGTATGGTACTGAGTCACAGAGACCAGGACCATTCACCGGTGCTGAGACCGTTGGTCTTAGCCAGCTTATAGGCTGGGGTGGGAGAAAAAAACATCAGGTAGGGTAGAGGGTTTGCACTCACGGTCATTGTCTAGAGACTCCTACTGGAAATGAAGACATAGATATTGCGGGGGTGGGGGGGGGAGAAGAATTCCTCTGACATCAGAAATGGGCTCAAAAAGAACATGTTTCTGATGGTGTTCCTCCAACTCTGGTCTCTTCTCCATCCTCCACTCCCTTCGCCCCACCATTGGCGGCCGTGCCTTCAGCCGTCTGGGCCCTAAGCTCTGGAATTCTCTCCCTTAACCTCTCCGCCTCTCTCTCATCCATTAAGACGCTCCTTAAAACCTCCCTCTTTGACCAAGCTTCCGATCACCTGTCCTAATGTCTCCTTCTCTGTCTTGGTGTCAGTTTTTGTTTGATAATCGCTCCTGTGACGCGCCTTGGGACATCTTACTATGTGAAAGGCGCTGTATAAATGCAAGTTGTTGTTGTTGTCGCTACACATCGCAACCAGAACTATTCTTGGCCCCACCAGGTGAGGGTAGGATTAGGCTCGGCTATGGTGCCACCAGTGGTGGCGCAGCCTACCTACACTCACTGACAAGGCTCGCACATGAAGAATGGGTACTTGGGTGGGGTTCTGGGGGGGGACTGCATGCACCCCCACAGCACTGTACATAAGAACATAAGAAATAGGAGCAGGAGTAGGCCAATGTTCCCCCTAGTTTTTTTTGGGTGCGCGGCCCCTTTAAGCGGCTGCGCGGCCCATTCACAGTTTTGCGCATGCGCGAAACTTAACGTTGAAAAAGCCGGTCCCGGGCTGCGCGGGACCGGATGAGAGCTGCGCGGCCCAATAAGATCTTCTACCTCAACTCCACTTTCCCATCCTATCCCCATATCCCTTGATTCCCTTAATATCCAAGATCTATCGATCTCAGTCTTGAATATACTCAACGACTGAGCCTCCACAGCCCTCTGGGGTAGAGAATTCCAAAGATTCACAACCATTTGAGTGAAGAAATTTCTCCTCATCTCAGTCCTAAATGGCCGACCCCTTATTCTCTGTGACCCCTGGTTCTAGACTCCCCAGCCAGGGGAAACATCCTCCCTGCATCTACCCTGTCAAGCCCTGTAAGAATTTTGTATGTTTCAATGAAATCACTTTTCATTCTTCTAAACTCTAGAGAATATAGGCCTAGTCTACTCAATCTCTCCTCATAGGACAATCCCCCCATCCCAGGAACCAGTCTGGTGAACCTTCGTTGCACTCCCTCTATGGCAAGTATATCCTTCCTTAGGTAAGGAGACCAAAACTGTACACAATACTCCAGGTGTAGTTTCACCAGGGCCCTATATAATTGCAGTAAAACGTCTTTACTCTTATACTTCAATCCTCTTGTAATAAAGGCCAACATACCATTTGCTTTTCTAAGTGCTTGCTGTACCTGCATGTTAGTTTTCAGTGATTTGTGTACAAGGACACCCAGGTCCCTCTGAACACCAACATTTCCCAATCTCTCACCATTTAAAAAATACTCTGCTTTTCTATTTTTACTACCAAAGTGGATAACTTCACATTTCTCCACATTATATTCTATCTGTCATGTTCTTGCCCACTCACTTAGCCTGTCTGTATCCCTTTGCTGCCTCTTTGCATCCTCCTCACAACTTGCTTTCCCACCTAGACTTGTATCGTCAGCAAACCTGGATACATTGCACTCGGTCCCTTCATCTAAGTCATTGCTTTAGATTGTAAATAGCTGAGGCCCCAGCACTGATCCTTGCAGTACCCCACTAGTTACAGCCTGCCAACCAGAAAATGACCCTTTTATTCCTACTCTCTGTTTTCTGTCCATTAACCAATCCTCAATCCATTCTAATACATTACCCCCAATCCTATGTGCCTTAATTTTGTGTAATAACCTCTTGTGTACCCTAGCATGGAGTTCAGGGAGGAGGAAGAGAACTGGGGCAGGGGAGACAAACAACATTTGGGGTTGGTTCCGAGTTCCCCCAGCCCAGAAATCTGTGAGCACTGACAGTTAACAAGACAGACTCATACTGCTGAAGAGCATACTCTGTGTTACTGGATCACAATATGTCTGTGTATTTTGTTTCTGAAATGAGTCATATTAATCCTTTTGCGTTATCAGTCCATTTTTTGCATTCTTGTGAAATTAGTCACAGCATGAGGCAGTTTCAATTATTGTGAAGAATCTTTTAAGAACTTCCTTGGATTGTGCAAGCTATTCTCACTTCATTAGATAAAAATCAAGAATCTGTCTGTGCCAGATAAAACACACACAGAAAGTTAAATGTCGCATTAGAGTTAGTACAAGAAAATGTTCCCAATTTTCTCCCCTCCTGAAGGTACTATGGGGCAAAAATTGGGTTGCTTTGCGTCTCGTTAGCGCCCTAAGAGGGCGCTAATGGGACGCAAAGCAACTAGCGCCCGGGCGCGGCGCTGCCCACGCCTCTCGCGAAATTCAGCAGGAGGTTAGCGGCGGCACTAACCGGTAGCGCCCCGCGGTGCTGAGCCGTCGGCGATGACATCATCGCCGTGCGCAGCGCCCCACTCGCGTCCCGGTCGCGATCTTCGGGAGCGCCCCCTGACTTACCGCCGGACGCTATGGCCGACGGGGTCAGGGGGGCCTACCTGCGACTGGGGAGGCGCTATTTAAAGGCGAGTTGCGGGGCGGCCATTTTTGTTGCTGGCCGCCTGCCAGCACCTGCCTGCGCTCCCGTCCCAGGCCTCCTGAACGGCACCCCCCCCCCCCGCCCCCCCGTGGAGTTCCAGCTGTGCTCCAGGAGCCCGGCACTTCTCTTGAGTGCCGGGCTCTTTTGCCGGCACTTCTGATCCCCGGATAGTGCTGCGCAAGGCCCCTCCCCTTTAAGAAGGGGAGGAAGGCCTGCAATACTGCAGCGCGACGTGCTGCGATATTGACTCGCAGCGCCCCAAGAGGGAGGCGGGGCGCTTCCAGTAGTGCCCCGCTTCCCTCTTGGGGCGCAACCACTCAATTTCCGGCGCGGGGGCGCTAATTTTTCCGGGGCGCTAAAAGTAGCACCCCGGCAAAGTTAGCGCCCCAAGTGGGGCACTAACCCTATGTTTTTTGATATGTCCTCTGGATGTGAGCCATACTAGCAAGGCCACTAGCCCTGGCTCAGTCGGTTGCACTTTCACTGCCTCTGAGTCAGCAGGTTTCGTGTTCAAGTTCCACTCCAGAGACTTGAGCATGTAATCCAGGCCGACACTTCAGTGCCAGTGCTGAGGGAGTGCTGCACTGTCGGAGGTGCTGACTTTCGGATGAGACATTAAACTGAGGCCCCGCCTGCCCTCTCAGGAAGATGTAAAACGATCCCATGGCCACTATTCGAAGAAATGCAGGGGAGTTCAACCTGGTGTCCTGGACAATATTTATCCCTCAACACCTAAAAAACAGATTATCTGGTCATTATCACATCGCTGTTTGTGGGAGTTTTGCTGTGCACAAATTGGCTGCCCCGTTTCCCACATTACAACAGTGACTACACTTCAAAAAATAGTGCAGTCATTGGTTGCAAAGCACTTTGGGAGGTCCCGAGGTTGCGATAAATCGCTGCATAAATGCAAGTTCTTTTATACCCACCCCTATTTGCCTGGACTACTGAGTGGATCGTTAGGCCACTGCAGAGGATATTACGGGTCAATCACGTAACCTGGACTAGGCCAGACGCGCAGGTTCCCTTCACCGAATGTCACAAGTGAACCAGTTGGGTTTTTACGACAGTTTTGATTCCTGCGATAGACTACAAATTCATCGCTATAACTTGCCACAGCGGGATCTGAAATCACAACCTCTTCCCACAGCTGCTATCCCACCCTCGCTGGCGCACTACTCCACAGGCAGCCCTCCAGTGCCTTGCTCAATTCTTCAAGTGACGGCGACAGTGAATGCTGACATGTTATTCAAGAAGGGGATGATGGGGACTCCCGAACCTGTTCATCCACGCCTCAACGTCCCCCACTCTCCAGCAGAGCTCACTTTCCATACCAGCGGGAAATAGAATTAGTTTCCACCCTCCCTACCCCTAGGAGCAGCAAGGGGGCAATTGTAACAGCCTGCCTGCTACCCTGGCTTAGAGCAGTTAAATCAGCACAGCCTTGTGTCCTAATGATCTGTGCCGTCTAGTGCTATACTGGGCAGTAACTCTCCCCGCTCTGCCAACAGGAATACTTTAAACAAATAATAAATCATTAATCTAGATGTGTTGCAACTCGATGTAGAGGCCTCATTTAAAAACCCATTAGGAATCACAGAATCGTTGAATCATAGAAGCTCACAGCACAGAAGGAGGCCAGTCGGCCTGTCGTGCCTGTGCTGGCTCCTTGAAAGAGCAGTCGTGCTCAGTCCCACATCCCCTAACATTTCAATTAAAATTCTAATATTTCGCATTAAATTGGGGGGAAAAATGTCGGGTTTTGAAAAACAACAGGGATCCTAAAATAACAATCATTTTCAATAGTTGAGGCTCCAGCTGAAAGAAGCCAATAACATTGTACTGAAAGAATTGTTTAAATATCCACCCTCCCCACGCACAGAGCAATTCGATTACCGTCTGTCCACACACAGAGAGTAGTTCGCCTCCCAAGGCCATGGTTGAATCATTTTCAATGTGCATGCAGAGTCTACCATGGAAGCTTAACAAAAAATTGGTATAAAAGTGACAGGAAATTTGGAACTAAATCTTCAAAAGAAGAAGAATTCTTGATTATAGTTTGCCTCAGTATTGTAATTGTCAGGAGGTAGTATTGGATCCTACCTGAACTTTCTTCAGTTAAAGATTGTTTGTCATCCTCCTTTCTCATGTGTCAGGGCAGCCATTTTGAATTCAGGTCTCCTAGCAACTAGGCCTTAAGCCTTCCCATCATGCAGTTGGTTTTACCTCTGGCGAATATCATGGAGGGTAAAATTGGGGGGGGGCGGTGGTTAGCACAAAACGGGCAAGAGTGAATTGGTGGCCTGTTTTACACGTGTTCCTGAGAGGAAGACATTTCCAGTTATGAGGTGCTTCCGGCAGAGGCAGAGGGGGAACTAAATCAGCCGGTGCTCCTGCTCCTCATCACTATTGCTGGAGTGTGCCTGTGTGATCTCTGCGCTCCTCCAATTCTGGCCTTTTGCGCATCCCCGATTCCATCGCCCCACCACTGGCGGCCGTGCCTTCAGCTGCTTAGGGCCCTAAGTTCTGGAATTCCCTCCCTAAACCTCTCCGCCTCTCTCTCCTCCTTTAAGACGTTCCTGAAAACTTAATTCTTTGACCAAGCTTTTGGTCACCTGTCCTAATATCTCTTTATGTTAAGGGGGGATTTAATAGAGGTATTCCAAAATCATGAAGGGTTTTGATAAGGAGGAACTGTTTCCAGTAGCAGAAGAGTCAGTAACCAGAAGACACCGATTTAAGACAATTGGCAAAAGAACCAGAGAGGGAGATGAGGAGAATTTTTTTACCTCAGCGTGTTGTTGTGATCTGGAACGCACTGCCTGAAAGGGCGGTGGAAGCAGATTCAATAGTAACTTTCAAAAGGGAATCGGATAAATGCTTGAAGGGAAGGGGAAAAAAAATTGCAGGGCTGTGGGGAAAGAGCGGGGGGAGGAGCCGGATTAATCGGACAGCAATAGCACAGGCGCGAAGGGTCGAATGGCCTCCATCTGTGCTGTATCATTCTATGGTTCTATCAGAGGAAGGAGCAGAGGGAGACAATCAGTGAAGCAGAAGGAGGCCGGGTGAGGTATGTGTGGAATGGTGACTATTAGCAAACTGGGAAGATAAGACAGTCAATACTGGGTAAACTATCTGAGGCGCCAGGTATTATAAAGAACCAGATCCATTTTATAGCTGTGGTTAAATATTATGCAGGAGACTGTGGCTGGGAGCTGGTGTAAGTGCTGATCAATGGAGTGCTGCTTTGTTATATTACTGCTTATCACCGCAGACTGTCAGTGCTTTTTAAGCATGCAAGCTGTTTTCATTAGGTTCCAATGCAGATTAAAATGTCATTAAAACGGCTCTTGCATTCATGTCTTGCTGCTGCTGCTGCTGCGGCTGATGCATCATTGATACAAGGCAGTAAGAAACAGGCCAGCAGCTGGCCTTGACCTCCTGTATTATCTGATGTATTCAGCATTTATAACCCGGCGAAGAGAGGGAGAGAAAAAAAACAAGCTCACAGCAGTCAGACCGACTGGCTCCTCTCGACCCAGTTGTCCAGACAGGGGGAGGCGGGGGGAGACGGAGGGGGGGGGGGGGGGACCTCCCTTCACGGGCATTGCTTTCACTGGGGTCAGCTAAACAAGCCGACGGCACCTCCTCTTAAAGACCCCCCACCCCCCGCCCCCCCCCCACCACCACTTCTGCACCCCTCTCCCAGGCCTCTTCCTCAGCGACAATCAGATGCATCAGCTTGCCGGGACCCGTAACTATCTGGTACTGCCGATCCCGGACAGCAGTCTGCAGGGAGAGCGGGTTTTGAAAGAAGCAGGCTTTGCTTTTGCAAACACTTCGCAGCGTCCCCTAGAAGCAGCAGAGCTCCTAACTCTCTCCCGCACCCACCCCTCGTGCACCATTCATCACGAAAGCAATGCACGCCCCACCTAAAGTGATTTGTTTCTGCTCCTCTCTTCCAATGTTTAATTCATCTGCCGAAAAGAGCTGCCTTTTTTTTTAATGCACCCCGTCGATTGAATTTAAAGGGCCACTCCTCCTCCTCCCCTCCCCGCCACTCCGTGCATTGGGCTATTTTTAGCTGTCGTTCCTGGAATCTCCTACCTCGTCACCAGACAATTGCCCAATATCTCAGACATCAACCATTGCCTGCGTGTTGTCACAGAGGTTACATTTCCCAGTCACAAAGTCTTAGGAGATTAAAGTGGAGATGCCTGTTCCAGTTAACCCTGTCCTTGCTGTATCACACAGCTCGGAAGCTGTTATTCAAGAAACATTTGCATTTTCTTTAGCACCTTACGCACCTCACAGAAATATCTCAAAGCGGCTTTGCATGCAATGAATTCCTTTTCAAAAAGCCATGACCATTGTGTTGTAGGCAAATTCGGCAGCTACTTTGCATACAGTAAGGTTCCGCAAGCAGCAATGAGATAAACGAATGATGAACTGCAATAACAACAGAAAATGCTGGAAACACTCAGCATCCGTGGAGAGAGAGAAACAGAGTTAACGTTCTGACGAAGGGTCCCCCGACCCGAAACGTTGACTCTGTTTCTCTCTCTCTCTCAACAGAAGCTGCCTGACCTGCTGGGTGCTTCCAGCATTTTCTGTTTTGATTTCAGATTTCCAGCATCCGCAGTATTTTGCTATTGAATGATGAACTGATCTGCTTTTTGTGGTGTTGTCATCCAATGATTTCAAACCCCTCCACGGCCTCGCCCCTCCCTATCTCTGTAACCTCCTCCAGCCCTACAACCCCCCGAGATATCTGCGCTCCTCCAATTCTATCCTCTTGAACATCCGTCAACCATTGGCGGCCGTGCCTTCTGTTGCCTCGGCCCTAAGCTCTGGAATTCCCTGCCTAAACCTCTCCGCCTCTCTACCTCTCTCTCCTCCTTTAAGACGCTCCTTAAAACCTACCTCTTTGACCAAACTTTTTGTCACCTGCCCTAATATATCCTTATGTGACTCGATGTCAAACTCTGTTTGATAATCGCTCCTGAAAAGCACCGTGGGACATTTTACTACGTTAAAGGCGCTGTATAAATGCAAGTTGCTGTTGTTGTTGTTGGGTTGAGGAAGGATGGAACTTTTTTGAAGTGCAGTCACTGTTGTCAAGTAGGGAAACACAGCAGCCAATATGCGCATAGCAAATCCCATAACCAGCAAATGAGATAAATGACCAGGTAACCTACCTCTTAGTGATGTTGGTTGAGGGATAGATATTGGCCGGGAGGCCGGGGAGAACTCCCCCTGCTCCTCTGCGAATTAGTGGCCACGTGGGATCTTCTACGTCCACCTGAGAGGGCAGGCGGGGCCTCGGTTTAACGTCTCATCCGAAGGCTTTTGAATACAGACGGGTTAGCAGTTGACTGGGGGAAAGCTGCTCAACTTTAAAGGCACATAATATAAACGGCGTGGAGCTATAGAGGCATCAACAAGTTGAGTCAGCATTCTGTGACTTCTGTTCTACAAAGATGCCAGGAGACTTGCGCCACGAGTGTCCTGTTAGAAGAGAAAAATGAGAAGTCGCACAACACCAGGTTATAGTCCAACAGTTTTATTTGAAATTACGAGCTTTCGGAGCTCTGCTCCTTCGTCAGGTACAGTGAGGGAATACAAATCGATTACAAAGTATATATAGACAGAGAACAATGTGTCTGCAGAGATACAATCCGTCAGGGAGGCATTACATCAAAGACACAGCAGAGTACAGCTAAGACAATGAGGTGGGTCACAGGGGGTCCAACGTGTCAAATGCTGCAGTCTGCAGTTAAGCTTTTAACTTTTTTTTAAAAAACTGGAAATCACACCTGTGAACCAGACAACGATGTCGAGTCACGTTCTGTAGCGGGACATGAAACCGAGATCCCGGTTGAGGCCGTCCTCATGGGTGTGGAACTTGGATTGTCCTGGAGTCTGCAGGAAACTCCTGGGCACAGCTGTGAGCAAAGACCCAGGAGAAAATTCATAGGGGGCATTATAAACAATTGTGTGTTGTTTATTTTTTTTAATATTCTTTTTATGGGATGTGGGCGTCGCTGGCAAGGCCAGCATTTATTGCCCATCCCTAATTGCCCTTGAGAAGGTGGTGGTGAGCCGCCTTCTTGAACCGCTGCAGTCCGTGTGGTGAAGGTACTCCCACAGTGCTGTTAGGGAGGGAGTTCCAGGATTTTGACCCAGCGATGATGAAGGAACGGCGAGATACTTCTAAGTCAGGAGGGTGTGTGACTTGGAGGGGAACTTGGAGGTGGTGGTGTCCCCATGCGCCTGCTGCCCTTGTCCTTCTAGGTGGAAGAGGTCGTGGGTTTGGGAGGTGCTGCTGAGGAAGCCTTGGCGAGTTGCTGCAGTGCATCTTGTAGATGGTACACACTGCAGCCACGGTGCACCGGTGGTGGAGGGAGTGAATGTTTAAGGTGTTTAAGATTTTTGCTTTGAACACTTTTGTCTTTTAGTTATTAAAATATTGCGGATTGCGGGGGGGGTGGGGGTGGGCAAGCGTTTTTTTGACGGGATGGGGAGGTTGGAGGCAGGGAGTCATAGTATTATAGTATGATACAGCAGAGAAGGAGGCCATTCGGCTCATCGTGCCTGTGCCGGCTCTTTGAAAGAGCTCTCCAATTAATCCCACTCCCCCTGCTCTTTCCCCACAGCCCAGCAAATTTTTCCCCTTCAAGTATTTATCCAATTCCCTTTTTGAAAGTTACTATTGAATCTGCTTCCACCGTCCCTTTCAGGCAGCGCGTTCCAGATCACAACAACACGCTGTGTTAAGAAAAATGTTTCCTCATGTTGCCTCTGGTTCTTTTGCCAATCAACTTAACTCTGTGTCCTCTGGAAACAGTTTCTCCTTATTTGTGATTTTGAACACCTCCTCTTAACCTTTTTTTAATTTTCTTTGAACATTTTTTTTGTTTATTAGTTACACAAATATTAGAGATGGGGGAAAATCGGCTGTTTGACCGGACGGGGTGGCTGGAGGCCGGAGGTCATCTGATGAAACCTCCAGAGGTGGCGACCCCTAGAGTAGCCCCCCCGGTATTACTGACCAACTATTCACTGTCTGTCGATTAAATCAGAAGTGCAGGGAGATGAGTTTGGTCTTGCACGAAAGCTTTATTGATTTTAAGCAAACATCTGCCAGCATCTGGCATGAAGGACTCTGGGAAATTGCAAAGTCTTGTGCCACCTGCCCCTAACGTCGTTAACCTTGCAAGGGAACTCGTCCAAATATCCCAAACTGCAGTAAGAGTTGCTGGAGAATTGACTGACTGCTTTCAAACATCAGTGGGCACGTGTCAAGGTTGTATTTCCTCCCCGTGTCTATTCAACGTTGTGCTCAGATGTGCAATATAAATTGCAGTAAAGACTGGCCAAATGGATAAATATTAATGGACATGATTTGAGAACCTCTCTTATTGCAAATTATTTTTTTTTTGTGTGTGAGACCCTCTGCAAATAGTTACACACTTCCAGGGACCCCCCCTGACCTAATTTCTGATAGACAGCATCTTTGGATATTCTGCTATCCAAAGGAAAACAGCACTATCATTGCGAACAACATTTTATTTATTGGGACACAGCAGGGGTGACCAAGTTTTTGTCTTCATGTGAAAGAAGAAAGAAAGAAAGATTTGCATTTCTACAGCGCCTTTCATGACCTCAGGATGTCCCAAAGCGCTTTACAGCCAATGAAGTACTTTCGGAGTGTAGTCTCTGTTGTAATGTGGGATACGCGGCAGCCATACAATGGCTAACATTCAAGGAAATAATGCATAATTTGCAACAAACATATATTCCTCTGGGGCATAAAAACCCAAAAGGAAAAGCGATCCAACCATGGCTAACAAAAGAAATTAAAGCTAGTATTAAGTCAAAGGAGGAAGCTTATAAAGTTGCCAGAAAAAGCAGTCAGCCTAAGGATTGGGATCTTTTTAGAAATCAGCAAAGGGGGACCAAGAAATTGATAAGGAAAGGGAAAATGGAATATGAGCACAAACTAGCGAAAAATATAAAAACGGATTGTAAAAGCTTCTATAGGTATGTGAAAAGGAAAAGAATGGTGAAGGTAAATGTAAGTCCTTTACAGTCAGAGACGGGATAATTTATAATGGGGAATGAGGAAATGGCAGGGAAATTAAATAAATACTTTGTTTCTGTCTTCACGGAGGAAGACACAAAAAAGCTCCCAGAAATACGAGAAAACCAAGGGTGTGGCGAGAATGAGGAACTTAAAGAAATTATTATTAGTAAAAAAACAGTACTAGCAAAATTAATGGGACTAAAAGTCAATAAATCCCAAGGACCGGATGACCTACATCCTAGGGTTTTGAAAGAGGTGGCCATTGGAATAGTGGACGCATTGGTTGTCATCTTCCAAAATTCTATAGATTCTGGAACAGTTCCTGCAGATTGGCGGATAGCAAATGTAACCCTGCTATTTAAGAAAGGAGGGAGAGAGAAAACGGGGAACTACAGACCTGTTAGCCTCACATCAGTAGTTGGGAAAATGCTGGAATCTATTATAAAGGATGCAATAACTGGGCACTTCGAAACTAATAGTAAGATTGGGCAGAGTCAGCATGGATTTATGAAAGGGAAATCCTGTTTGACAAACCTATTGGAGTTCTTTGAGGATGTAACTAGTGGAGTAGACAAAGGGGAACCAGTAGATGTGGTGTATTTGGATTTTCAGAAGGCCTTCGATAAGGTCCCACACAAGAGGTTGGTGAACAAAATTAGGGCACATGGAATTGGGGGTAATATACTAGTATGGATTGAGAATTGGTTAACAGACAGAAAACAAAGAGTAGGGATAAACGGGTCTTTTTTAGGATGGCCGGCTGTGACTAGTGGGGTACTGCAAGGATCGGTGCTTGGGCCCCAGCTATTCACAATCTATATCAATGATTTGGATGAGGGGACGAAATGTAACATTTCCAAATTTGCTGATGATACAAAGCTAGGTGGCAGTGTCAGTTGTGAAGAGGATGTGAAGAGGCTTCAAGGGGATCTCGACAGGCTCAGTGAGTGGGTGAGAACATGGCAGATGGAATATAATGTGGATAAATGTGAAGTTATCCACTTTGGTAGAAAAGACAGAAAGGCAGAGTATTTCCTAAATGGTGAAAGATTGGGGAATGCAGATGCTCAAAGGGACCTGGGTGTCCTTGTACATGAGTCACTGAAAGTGAATGTGCAGGTGCAGCAAGCCATTAGGAAGGCAAATGGTATGCTGGCCTTCATTACAAGAGGATTTGAGTACAGGAGTAAAGAAGTCTTACTCCAATTATATAGGGCCTTGGTGAGACCACACCTGGAGTACTGTGTACAATTTTGGTCTCCTTACCTAAGGAAGGATATACTTGCCATAGAGGGAGTGCAACGAAGGTTCACGAGATTGATTCCTGGGATGGCGGGACTGTTGTATGAGAAGAGATTGAGTAAACTAGGCCTGTATTCTCTTGAATTCAGAAGAATGAGAGGGGATCTCATTGAAGCATACAAATTTATTACAGGGCTTGATAGGGTGGATGCTGGGAGAATGTTTCCCTTGGCTGGGGAGTCTAGAACCAGGGGCCACAGCCTCAGGATAAAGGGTAGGCCATTCAGGACTGAGATGAGAAGAAATTTCTTCACACAGAGGGTGGTGAATCTTTGGAATTCTCTACCCCAGATGGCTGTGGAGGCTCAATCATTGGGTATATTCAAAACAGAAGTCGAAAGATTTCTGACTAGTAAGGGCATCAAGGGATATGGCGATAGGGCCGGTGAATGGAGTTGAGGCAGAAGATCAGCCATGATCTCATTGAATGGCGGAGCAGGCTCAAAGGGCCGAATGGCCTACTCCTGCTCCTATTTCTTATGTTCTTATGTAATTTGCGCACAGCAAGCTCCCACAAACAGCAATGTGATAATGACCAGATAATCTGTTTTTTAGTGATGTTGATTGAGGGATAAATATTGGCCAGGGCACCAGGGAGAACTCCTCTGCTCTTCTTTGAAATAGTGCCACGGGATCCTTTACGTCCACCTTCCTTGGTTTAAGTCTCATCTGAAAGACGGCACCTCTGACGGTGCAGCAGTCCCTCAGTACTGCATCAGAGAGTCAGCCTAGATTACGCACTCAGGTCTCTGGAGTGGAACTTGAACTCACAACCTTCTGACTCAGGTAGGCAAAAGTGCTACCCACTGAGCCACGGAAACACTGCTGAGATCAGCCCTTTCCAAACCAACAGGTCTACAGAATCTAAACAAGACGAACCAGTTGGCTGCCCATCGTGTTGACGTGGGATCCAAGGTTGCTGACGATACAAAGCTGCCTCGGCAAGTAAACTGTGAGGAGGATGCAAAGAGGCTGCAAAGAGATATAGACCGGTTAAGTGATTGGGCAAGAAGGTGGCAGATGGAGTATAATGTGGGGAAGTGTGAAATTATCCACTTTGGTAGGAAGAATGGAAAAGCAGAATATTTTTTTAAAGGTGAGAGACTGGTAAATGTTGGTGATCAGAGGGAGTTGGGGTCCTTGTACACAAATCACAGAAAGTTAACATGCAGGTACAGCAAGCAATTAGGAAGGCAAATGGTATGTTAGCCTTTATTGCAGGGGGTTGGAGTATAAGAGTAAGGAAGTCTTGCTGCAATTATATAGGGCTTTAGTGAGACCGTACCTGGGGTACTGGGCACAGTTTTGGTCTCTTTACCCAAGGAAGGATATACTTGCCTTAGAGGGGGTGCAACAATGGGTCACTAGATTGATTCCTGGGATGAGTGGGCTGTCCTATGAGGAGAGACTGAGTAGCATGGACCAATATTCTCTAGAGTTTAGAAGAATGAGAGGTGATCTCATTGAAACGTCTAAAATTCTTAAAGGGCTTGACAGGGTAGATGCTGAGAGGTTGTTTCCCCCTGGCTGCAGAATCTAGAACCAGGGGTAATATTCTCAGGATAAGGGGTCGACCATTTAGGACTGAGATGAGGAGAAATTTCTTCACTCAGAGGGTGGTGAATCTTTGGAATTCTCTACCCCAGAGGGCTGTGGAGGCTTAGTCGTTGAGTATATTCAACGCTGAGATAGATAGATTTTTGGACTCGAGGGGAATCAAGGGAAATGGGGTTCAGGCAGGAAAGTGGAGTTGAGGTCGAAGATCAGCCATGATCTTATTGAATGGTTGAGCAGGCTCGATGGGCTGCATGACCTACTCCTGCTCCTATTTCTTATGTTCTTATGTTCAACCTGGAATGTAGCGTTTTCACAATATGTCGGTAACTATAGCAACACAATAATTCCATTTCTTCTGGAAAATTCTGTCACTGTTGCCTTTTCAGCCATTATCCTCTTCCTTTCTTGATAAGGTCCGCAGTGGAAAATAGCCAAACAATCGAGTGCAGCCAAGTAAAACTTTGTATAAAAACACAAATCTAGCCACAATCCACAAAAGAAATTGGACAGTGGAAGGATTCCCTGTTAAAGCTGGAGCTTCCTGTTTGACCGAGTTTATACCATCATATTTCAACCAAGCCATCTTCTGTAGAGCGATGTCAGGGTAATGTCTTGAGAAACGTGCTGGAACTCCGTCAGAGGCTCAATCAGCTCACACCCCACATCCCAGTACCGCACTGGGATAGCTTTTTGTTAGCTGCTTCTGTTCCTAATGGAAGGGGTGTGAGTATTGGGTAAGAGGACATTTATTTGCTCTTGTTATGACTATCGAGCACTCCCTGCTGCGTCACGGCTCAGATTGCATCCAGAGCAAAGATCTGTTCACAGTGCCTGAGCAGGGTGCCCGGGTCTCCTTTCCCTTGTGATCTCTCTGAACAACGCTGCCAATTTAATGGCTATTTATCAATCTGTCTATCTATCGTTCAACCTATCTGTCTATTGATCTATCTATCTGTGCCTATGCATCTATCTCTCTCTCTCTATCTCTCTCCCTATCTATCTATGCATCTCTCTCTCTCTCTCTCTCTATCTCTCTCTCTCTATCTCTCTATGCCTATCTATCTATGCATCGATCTCTCTCTATCTCTCTCTCCCTATCTATCTATCTATGCATTGATCTCTCTCTCTCTCTCTCTCTCTCTATGCCTATCTATCTATCTATCTGCCTTTACAGAGCCTTTTAAAATTTGTTTTTGGGGATGTAGGGGATGATGGCAAGGCCGGCATTTATTGGCCATCCCCAGTTGCCCAGAGAAGGTGGTGGTGGCCTTCTTCTTGAGGTTGCAATTGGCTGTCCAACTGATTGGGTCAACGAGGCCACTGTGGAGGGCTTTACGAGTCAACCACATAGTGTGTGACTAGAGTCATGTGTAGGCCAGACGGGGTAGGAGTGGCAGGTCTCACTTCCCTGAAGGACTTTAGTGAACCAGTTGAGTTTTTAAATGAAATCCAGTAGTTTTCATGGTCATTTTCTTCTCCTGGTAGCAGATTTATTGAATTCAGTTTCACAACTTGCTATGTTGGGGATTTGAACTCACAACCTCTGGGTTGGTATAACGCTGCCCTTCAAATAGGTGCTGGATATCGCCCCACCCCACGTACACATACAGTCTCAGTCCCTGTGACTGGTGGAGCCCCATGCTGGGAGCTTGCGTTGAATGAGTAATGAGGCAGCAAACAGGAAGTTAGTGCAGGAACGGTCGTGTGCAGCTCAGGCCGATGCAAAGCCCATTGCACACTGTTCCGGGCACTGGAGCATGGTCAGTAGAGCCTCCACCCCCACTGACACTTACTGAAGTAACAGACCATCGAGAAATGCCCGTACTACGTCATTACAATAGATGGGTAAAGATACATACGCACGAGCAATGACGGACAGGAAAAGACCCTCTGGTCCATCCAGCCTGTCCCACACAATTGAAATACCTTGTGCATCGCAATATATACACTCCCCACCCCACCCAGAGCCATGATCTCTGAGGAGAGGTGATAAACCAGATAAAACCCAATTTAGGAAAAACAAAATCTGGGAAATTCCTCTCCGACCCCCCTTAGGCGATCGAAACTAGTCCAGGAGACCACTCTGGCCCTGATAATTCTATGGAGTACTGACCTTCTGTACGAGGGATAGAATTGAAAAGTAGGGAAGTTATGCTAAACCTGTATCGAACCTTGGTTAGACCACACTTGGAGTACTGCGTACAGTTCTGGTCGCCATATTATAAAAAGGATATAGAGGCACTGGAGAGGGTGCAGAGAAGATTTACAAGGATGATACCAGAAATGCGAGGGTAGGCATATCAGGAAAGGATGAACAGGCTGGGTCTCTTTTCTCTTGAAAAAAGAAGGCTGAGGGGTGACCTAATAGAGGTCTTTAAAATTATGAAAAGTTTTGACAGAGTAGATACAGAGAGAGTGTTTCCACTTGTGGGGAAGAGCATAACTAGAGGCCATCAATATAAGATAGTCACCAAGAAATCCAATAGGGAATTCAGGAGAAACTTCTTTACCGAAAGAGTGGTGAGAATGTGGAACTCGCTACCACAGGGAGTGGTTGAAGCGAATAGTGTAGATGCACTTAAGGGGCGGCTAGACAAGCATATGAGGGAGAAGGGAATAGAAGGTTATGCTGATAGAGTTAGATGAGGAAAGACGGGAGGCGGCTCGAGTGGAGCATAAACGCCGGCACGGACTGGTTGGGCCGAATGGCCTGTTTCTGTGCCGTATATCCGATGTAACGTGATCTCCGCCCCAGCCAGAAACAGGTCCAGTTCTCGCTTGAAGGCATCCAGCGCATCGGCGTCCACCAAGTTTGAACGGCAGTATTTGTTTTCGGAGAAATAAGGCACCAGGGGGATGTTGGCACCTTTGCAACTGGACCTGTGCCCGAGCCTGTGCCTTCAGGAGAGAAAACTGGGGGGGGGAAAAAATAATTCAAAAGAACCATGACCGTTTGAGCTGGGTGTGCAATCAGCTGCTTCGTCGAGTTAAGGCTGAATTATCAAGCGTTCGTGTAGCCAACCACCTTTCTTGGCACAGGGCACCTTCCTCTTGGCACGACCGAGAGGCAAAGCAAAAAGCGGCCAGGAGCCAGCAGCAGAGAGAACAAAGCAGCGTTAATAAAAGCAGCAGGAAAGTGAACTGGGAGCGAGCACGGCAACAAAGGGCAGGAAGGGGAGGAGAGGCCCGAGGTGGCTGAAGGAGTAGAGACCGAAGAGGGCCCAAGGTGCACAGTGCAGGACAACACGCAAAGGTTAAGTCTATAAAATAATGAAAGGGCTGGATAGCATCCCCATTGATAGGTTATCAATACAGAGTGGGAACAGACTGGATGTTGGGTGGTTCTTCTTTCCCCAGAGAGCAGTGAGCCTCTGGGATGTGTTGCCTGGTGCGGTGGGCGCTGACTCTCTGCCTTCAAGAGGGAGCTGGACCGGTTCCTGACTGGGGCAGGGATGGCATCATAGAGAAGGTCAGTGTCGTTATAGAGAACACTGGGTCCGTGTGACCTCCCGGACTGGTTTCCATCGCCTGCGGGGGTCGGAGAGGACTTCTCCAGAGTATTTTTTCCCTTAGTGGCCCTGGGGTTTCTCCTCTGTTTATTTTGCCTCTCCCAGGAGCTGGCATGCCTGCGGGGGTTGGGGAGGGAGGAAGCGTTTAGGCACGACGCTCCGGCCATCCTGGTGTGGGACAGGCTCGAAGGGCCAGCTGGTCTTTCACCGCCCGTCAATGTCATATGTTCGTAAGAGAAAAGGGGGTTAATCAAGGACCAGTGGTTAGGTGACTCCTGTTGATCGAAGGTGGAAGGGGAGAGTGAGGGAGGCGAGGACCTGGGAAAGAATGAGTTAGAGTCGGAGAAGGTGCGATGAGGCTCAATTTCAATGCAGTGAGGATTCAGGAAGCACAAGGTTAATGAGGTAGAATTTCCACTGTGCATGTGTAGAATCACAAAATTCCTTACCCCTAACCCATGAAGTTCCATCCATTATCAATGGATAAAACTTGAATCATCTATATACACGAGGAGGGAGTATCTGACATTGTCTATATACAGAGAAGTGAAATAGAGATTTGGGGGTCCTCGTACATGAAACACAAAAAGTTAACATGCAGGTGCGGCAAGTAATTAGGAAGGTAAATGGAATGTTGTCCTTTATTTCAAGGGGGATAGAGTATAAAAGTAGGGAAGTCTTGCTACAACTATACAGGGCGCCGGTGAGACCACACCTTGAGTACTGCATACAGTTTTGGTCCCCTTATTTAAGGAGGGATATACTTGCATTGGAGGCAGTTCAGAGAAGGTTCACTAGGTTGATTCCTGGGATGGAAGGGTTGTCTTATGATGAAAGGTTGAGCAGGTTGGGCCTATACTCATTGGAGTTTAGAAGAATGAGAGGTGATCTTAATGAAACATATAAGATTCTGAGGGGGCTTGACAGGGTAGATGCTGAGAGGATGTTTCCCCTCGTGGGGGAATCTAGAACGAGGGGGCATAGTTTCAGAATAAGGGGTCGCCCATTTAAGACGGAGATGAGGAGGAATTTCTTCTCTCGGAGGGTCGTGAATCTTTGGAATTCTTTACCCCAGAGAGCTGTGGAAGCTGAGTCATTGAATATATTCAAGGCTGAGATAGACAGATTTTTGAACAACAGGGGAGTCAAGGGTTATGGTGAACAGGCAGGAAAGTGGAGTTGAGGCCAAAATCGGATCAGCCATGATCTCATTAAATGGCGGAGCAGGCTCGAGGGGCCGAATGGCCTACTCCTGCTCCTATTTCTTATGTTCTTATGACACATTGGGGTAATACTGTCCATGTGAGTATCTGATATAATGTATATGAAGAGGGAGTGATTGCTGACACAAAGAAGTTTGAGTCGTTCTGCGCATGCCCACCATATGGGGGCAGAGCCTAAACACCGCCTTGCCCACCCCACCGGAGCCGCGCATGACGCAGCCATATGGAGGAGGGGCTAAGTCATCTATACGAGGATCTGGTGGGCACATATGCTTGAGGGGGAAGTGAATGGACAATGCTGACTTCATACAATGGAGTATCAAACAGAGAGCAAGAGATACACTTTAGGAAGGATGTCAAGGCCTTGGAGAAGGTGCAGAGATTTACTAGAACGGTATCAGGGATGAGGGTCTTCAGTTATGTGGAGAGACTGGAGAAGCTGGGTTTGTTCTCCTTAGAGCAGAGAAGGTTAAGGGGAGATTTAATGCAGGTGTTCAAAATTATGAAGGGTTTTAATAGAGTAGATACGGAGAAACTGTTTCCACTGGCAGGAGGGTCGGTAACCAGAGGACACAGAGCTAAGATAATTGGCAAAAAATCCAGGGGGGAAATTAGGAGAATTTTTTTAATGCAGCGAGGTGTTGTGATCTGGAACGCGCTGCCTGAAAGGGTGGTGGAAGCAGATTCAATAGTAACTTTCAAAAGGGAATTGGTGATATACTGGAAAAGGAAAAATTTGCAGCGGCTATGGGGAAAGAGCAGGGGGAGTGGGACCAATTGGAGAGCTCTTTCAAAGAGCCGGCACAGGCACGATGGGCCGAATGGTCTCCTTCTGTGCTGCAAGATTCTATACACATGAGGACATTCACATTAGCTGAAAGTAAGCTAGAAATAGACTAATCCTTTTCACAGTTTCTCTCTCGGTACTGATGCTGGGTCACAGTTCTCAAACAGTTAAAGATGGCTCTGTAAATATTTGCCTGAGTAGCCTCTTGGGTTTTTTCCACAGTGATGAACCTGGTATCAGTGTTATTTATCACACTACCCTGTGTCTGATACTGCCAACCTCTGATTGTTATCAGTTCACAGCACTGCGGGCAGAGTACACCTGATATTAATCTTTGAGCATCCAGTGCCCAGAAATGCAAGTCTGGCCCACTACTAAAGCCAGAATTTGGCATCTTTCCCAATCCCGGTACCATGCTAACTTCCATTTTCTTCTTGTCTTTAGACTGTGCGTCTATCGTAGCCACGCAACACGAAAGCCATAGCGTTACCTATTTGTTATAACAGACAATTATAGTACTTCACTTATATCAGCTCGATATGTACTTTACTTTTAATTCAGTCACTTCAATTGAATTATCTGTTAATTTGAATGGTGCAAATATTGTAACCTGTGCTGTGGCTCAGTGGGCAGCACTCTCGCCTCGGCATCAGTAGGTTGTGGGTTCAAGAACCTACTCCAGGGACTTGAACACAATAAATCTAGGCTGACACTCCCAGTGCAGTACTGAGGGAGTACCGCACTGTCAGAGGTGCCGTCTTTCGGATGAGACGTTAAACCGAGGCCCCGTCTGCTCTCTCAGGTGGATGTAAAAGATCCCATGGCACTACTTCAAAGAAGAGCAGGGGAGTTCTCCCTGGTGTCCTGGGCCAATATTTATCCCTCAATCAACATCACTAAAACAGATTATCTGGTCATTATCACATTGCTGTTTGTGGGAGCTTGCTGTGTGCATAATTGGCTGCCGCGTTTCCTACATTACAACAGTGACTCCACTTCATTGACTGTAAAGCGCTTTGGGACGTCCTGTCGGCATGAAAGGCGCTGTAGAAATGCAAGTCTTTTTTCTTTGTATTATTTAAATTGCTTAATTCAAATATTGGATAATTTGATTTTTTTCGGTCAAAAGAACAACTTTTAATTAACAACTGCGTTGGAAAAAAATATTTCTCCCTGCATCTTTTTACCTCAATTCCACCGCCCCTGAAGAAAGAACGATCAAACTTGCATTTCTATAGCGCTTTTCACACCCTCAAGACATCCCAAAGCACTTTAGAGCCAATGAGTTATTTTTGAAGTGTAGTCACTGTTGTAATGTTGGAAACATTGAAAGGTTCTGATTGGTGCTGGGGTTATAGTTCTATGGGCATCAGTTGCCCTTTGCAACTGTCCATTATTAATGCTTAACAGTGAGTATGGCCAGCCTACTGAATCCTGGTAGGCCTCATCGCTGAGTTTGATCCTGTGCTCGCTCAACCTTCACGCATAAGGACTTTCCACCAGAAGCCAATCAGCAGCAAACAGGGACAAATGGATAGCAATCAGGAGCCAATGGGCAGCAAACAGGGACAAATGGATAGCAATCAGGAGCCAATGGGCAGCAAACAGGGACAAATGGATAGCAATCAGGAGCCAATGGAAAGCAAGCAGGGACAAATGGATAGCAATCAGGAGCCAATGGGCAGCAAACAGGGACAAATGGATAGCAATCAGGAGCCAATGGAAAGCAAGCAGGGACAAATGGATAGCAATCAGGAGCCAATGGGCAGCAAACAGGGACAAATGGATAGCAATCAGGAGCCAATGGAAAGCAAGCAGGGACAAATGGATAGCAATCAGGAGCCAATGGGCAGCAAACAGGGACAAATGGATAGCAATCAGGAGCCAATGGAAAGCAAGCAGGGGCAAGTGGATAGCAATCAGGAGCCAATAGAAAGTAAGCAGGGGCAAGTGGATAGCAATCAGGAGCCAATGGAAAGCAAACAGGGACCAATGGCTAAACAATGAGGAGCCAATGGAAAACAAGCAGGGACAAGTGGATAGCAATCAGGAGCCAATGGATAATAAGCAGGATGGAGAATCTTGGCAGCACGCGGTGTCCGCAGGTACGCTTGAGGCCTACCGCGACCGGTGGGCACTGGAGGGACTGGAGTGCATAGCATAGCTGACACGGCCAACAGCATTTTGATTTGATTTGATAAGTTTTTTAATTATAGTTTGGGTTTATTGTTTGTGCCCCTGTAAAAGGGGCACTTTTGTTAAATCGATAGCTGATGTTTGATACTGTCATCTTAATTGGCATTTAAAACAAGGAGAACCTTGGCTGATTTTTTTTTTCATTCCCTAGGCCAGGGATGCTGAGGTCAACCGTAGCATCCCAACTGCACGCCCAGTTGAGATTCAGCTAAAGGACAACCCGAGGATTGAACATGGGGCGTCCTCATCTTATGCCTCAGTACCACACCACTCAAAGCATGAACCCCACCATCCCCCCAATCAAATCAGCGAACACTTCTTGTCAGTTTAATTTTTTTATATTTCTATTGGCACGCTTTTGAAAAGTGTAGATGAGCAGAGAGACCTTGTTGTCCAGATACACAAATCCTTAAAGGTGGCAGGGCAAGTTGTTAAAAAAGCGAATGGGTTACTTGGGTTTATAAATAGAGGCATAGAATATAAAAGCAAAGAGAGCATGCTAGAACTTTATAAATCACTGGTTAGGCCTCAGCTGGAGTATTGTGGACAATCCTGGGCACCACACTTCAGGGAAGATGTAAAGGGATTAGAAAGGGTGCAGAGCAGGTTTACCAGGATGTTACCAGGGATGGGGGACTTCAGTTAGGAGGAGAAGTTGGAAAAGTTAGGATTGTTCTCCTTGGAACAGAGCAGGTTAAGAGGTGACCCAATAGAGGTTTACGGGATGATGAGAGGTTTTGATAGAGTAGAGAGAGAAAAACTCTTCCCTCTGGCGAGTGGGTCAATAACCAGAGGTCATTGATTTAAAATCATTGGCAAAAGATCTAGAGGGGAGATGAGGAGAAATCTTTCACTCAGAGAGTTGTGGGGACCTGGAACGCTCGACCTGGAAAGGTGGTGGAAGCTGATTCCATCAATAGTTTTAACAGGGAGTTGGACGGGTACTCGAGGATGAGGAACTTACAGGGTCACGGACAAAGAGCGGGGACGTGGGACTAAACACGACGGCTCTTTCAAAGAGCCAGCACAGGCACGACGGGCCGAATGGCCTCATCCTGTGCTGTAGGTTTCTATGTTTCTATGATTCTATTTCTGTCTTTCTCAATCCACTTGGCTCTGTTCGAACTCAATCTCATGCCCATGGCTCCCATTGCTATCATTATTAAATGCTGTTTTATGGAGATTTATACTTTATTCTTCATTTCACCTGTGTTAGAAATCACTGAAAAGCAGAAACATCAATGCCAGTTTTTTCTCTTGTCTACAGCGAGTTGTTATAATCTGGAACGCACTGCATGAAAGTAGATTCAATAGTAACTTTCAAAAGGGAATTGGATAAATACTTGAAAAGGAAAAATTTGCAGGGCTATGGGGAAAGAGCGGGGGGAGTGGGACTAATTGGATAGAATCTTTCAAAGAGCCGGCACAGGCACGATAGGCCGAATGGCCTCTTTCTGAGCTGTATGATTCTACAATGAGGTATAGCTCAAGTACTGTGCATGATCAAGGCAAGAGGTAGATATGACTGCCTCATCTATTGTATACTAAAAGTCTTACATCTGTACACGGAATTCCCATCTACTAAACCTTATTTCCTGTTATCATCTTTTTGTCAAACTTTTGCGTCAACTTTTTCCGTTACAAATTGTTACATCCACATTTATAATGCAAGCCCTCTATGTAAACTTGTCACGCTGTAATTACACCATCCTGCCAGTGGTGGTGCTGTAGGACCTCAGTCGTGCCTCTTCCAGCTCCTCAGCCCGTGCTGCAGGCTCTCATTCTCTGCTTCCCAAACTGCTGTAAAATTTGCTATTCAACTATAAATTCAATTATATAAAATTCAATTATATAAAAGTAAGCAGTGAATGTACGAATTTAAAATAGGGACTGAATTATGTCTGCATTCCTTAGTCAAATTAGTAGAAGTTAGAGTTTTAACACTTTGCATCATCATCCCTTTTGTCATTTAACCATTCCTGCCCTCCACCCTATCACAGACCTTCCCCTTTTATTATTTCCTCCCCCACCCCAACACCTTTTCCCTGCCTCTGCAGTTGATTATAAACTGTTAAATCTCTAACTTTTTCCAGTTCTGACAAAAGTTCATCGACCTGAAACATTAACTCTGTCTCTCTCGCCACAGATGCTGCCTGACCTGCTGAGTGTTTCCAGCATTTTCTGTTTTTATTTCTTGAGAAAACTGTCTCATACTTAACACTGTTTTAGAGATAATCTTCAATGATAGAAAAACCATAGCATGTTTATTATAAATGTGAGAAGTCGCACAACACCAGGTTATAGTCCAACAGTTTTATCACAAGCTTTCGGAGCGCAGCTCCTTCGTCAGCAGCTCCTTCGTCAGCAGCGCTCCGAAAGCTTGTGATTTCAAATAAAACTGTTGGACTATAACCTGGTGTTGTGCGACTTCTCACATTTGTCCACCCCAGTCCAACACCGGCATCTCCACATCATGTTTATTATAAGAGTATAAGAAAGCATGAATTAGGTTCTTGTCATCTAGAGGAACACTGGGACTCCTGCTCCCCATACTTAACGAGTCCTGTGTATTGGAGTATAGCAGATACATAGTTAACCATTTTACACCTTACAGGACATCTCTGAATACACTAAAAACATCACGTCCCAAACCTGCGGCCTTTACCACCTAGAAGGACAAGGGCAGCAGGTGCATGCTAACACCACCACCTCCAAGCTCCCCTCCAGGTCACACACCATCCTGGCTTGGAAATATATTGTCGTTCCTTCATCGTGGCTGGGTCAAAATCCTGGAACTCCCTCCCTAACAGCACTGTGGGAGTACCTTCACCACACGGACTGCAGCGGTTCAAGAAGGCGGCTCACCACCACCTTCTCAAGGGCAGTTAGGGATGGGCAATAAATGCTGGACTTGCCAGCGACGCCCACATCCCATGAATGAATAAAAAAAATCCTTCCTACATTATGACATCTGACATAGAAAAGCCCTACTGGAGAATTTTGAGGGACTTTGGTTGGCCTTTAGTTTTTTTTAAATTCATTCCTGGGATGTGGGTGTCGCTGGCAAGGCCAGCATTTATTGCTCATCCCTAATTGCCCTTGAGAAGGTGGTGGTGAGCCGCCTTCTTGAACTGCTGCAGTCCGTGTGGTGAAGGTGCTCCCACAGTGCTGTTCGGGAGGGAGTTTTTTTCGTAGCGGTTTGTTACAACTGAGTGGCTTGCTCGGTCATTTCAGAGGGCAATTAAGAGTCAACCACATTGCTGTGGATCTGGAGTCACATATAGGCCAGACCGGGTAAGGACGGCAGATTTCCTTCCCTAAAGGGCATTAGTGAACCAGGTGGGGTTTTACGACAATCCGATAGTTTCATGGTCACCATTACTGATACTAGCTTTTTATTCCAGATTTATTTAATTAAATGAATTTAAATTCCCCAGCTGCCATGGTGGGATTATAAGAACATAAGAAATAAGAGCAGGAGTAGGCCATTCGGCCCCTCAGCCATTCAATAAGATCATGGCTGATCATCGACTTCAACTCCACTTTCTCGCCCGATCTCCATATCCCTTGATTCCCCTAGAGTCCAACAATCTATCAATCTCAGCCTTGAATATACTCAAAGACTCAGCATTCACAGCCCTCTGAGGCAGAGAATTCCAAAGATAATGAACTCATGTCTCTGGATCATTAGTGCAGGCCTCTGAATTACTAGTCCAGTGATATAACTACTATGCTACCCTTCCCCTAGAATGTAAATAGCAGAGGATGGTTTCGATCCATCGACCTCTGGGTTATGGGCCCAGCACGCTTCCGCAGCGCCGCTCTGCTGCACCAGCCTTTAGTTCCAAACACTCGCCTCCCAATTATTTCTCTACTTTTGCAGTACACTTTTCACTGTTTTCACGGGTATTTAGTTACTTGTTCTCTAAAGTTGAATTTAAGTTCTGCCAGGAACTGAAGATTTCTTCTGTGTATGCCCAAGTATTGGCTGCTCTACTAGGACGGACAGACAATCTAAATAGTTTCACCTATATTCAGAATCAATAAATAGGTTTTGGCACTGAGATGCGCCAAATATGCAGGAATCAATCATTTCCAGATCTGTTCCATGCAATCCTAGTCACGGACATTTTGTTCAAGGCCGCAGTCCCCAGCACTGACACGATCGTGGGTCATTTTCAGGAATGCTCCAAGATGATGAGCAACGAAGTGTTTCCCCTACGCAGTAAGCTCCTTCTTTCAGCTGTGCGGAACGTGCTCCAGCGCCTCCCCGCCAGGACGAGAAAGAAAAAACTCTTGGGCCAACGATTCGCCTCTGCGTTGGAAGGTTCCAGATTCAAGCTCGTCTCCAGGACATCAGCCCGTGACCTGCGCCGACAACAACAACAATTTGCATTTACACGGCGCCTTTAACGCAGTGAAACGTCCCGCGGCGCCTCACAGGAGCGATTATCAGACAAAATTTCACACTGAGCCACGTGAGGAGATAGTAGGGCAGCTCGGTCAAAGGGGGAGGTTTGAAGGAGCCACTTAAAGGCGGAGAGAGAGGCGGAGAGGTTTAGGGAGGGAATTCCAGAGCTTAGGGCCCCAGGCGGTTGAAAGCACGGCCACCAATGGTGGAGTGAAGGAAATCTAGGCTGATACTGCAGTGCAGTAATGAGGGAGTGCTGTATTGTAGGAAATGCCATCTTTTAGATGAGACATTATGGTGAGGGCCCATTGAACTGTTCAGGTGGATGTTCAAGATCCCATGGCACTATTTGAAGAAGAGCAAGGAGTTCACCTGGTGTAGTAGCCCATTATTGTTACCCTCAGCCAACACCACCAAAAACAGGTTATCTTGTCTTTCTGTTCCTGTTTTGTGGGATCTTGCTGTGTGCAAAATTTGGATGCCGCGCTTGCCCGCATAACAACAGTGATTGCACGTCAAAAGTAATTCATTGACTGAAGTGATTTGAGTTGTCCCGAGAATGTCAAAATTCACTACAAAATACAAAAAATACAAGGTTGTTCCTTCTTTCGCTTGTCACGCTGATTGAGAACCATAGATCGAGGATTGAACCTGCGACCTTCTCGGCTGTATAGCTCAGCACCGGACTGGCCAGTGCCTCATTCAGTCCCTCAAACGCACTTTTTCGTTGAGTAAGGCCAACTTGTTGGCGAAGGTTTGAGGCGGGGGGGGGAAATTAAAGCGCAAGAGTGGTGTGAAGCACGAACCATTCGTACCTTGACCCCCCTGAGTTCAGCTGGGCCCCAAGGCAAGGGTGAAATCACCCCCTTTTACTGGGAACTGCTAAAGATCAGAGAGGCCTACTGCCTGGTGGCCTCTGAGCCTACGGCGTGCGATGACTGCCCTCTTAACTCAGCAAGATTCAGCTGTGTGAAAGAGCTCATTTGTGGTAATGTTTCTGATGAAAGCAAATGTCACTTGATGTGGCCCCAGCGGAGGGTAGTGTTTGAGAAGCTGCAATTTAAGGTACATTGATTAAGCAATGTTAGTGTTGCAAGCCTTGCCAACAGAATGGAGTCATTAAATACACAGTGGGAACATTCCATTCCCAGGCAATGTTAGGCCGAGCCCTCCGTTCAAAACACTTCTTGAATGCCCAGAGAACAGGACATTTCTCAATAACCCCTGCCATCTAGTGGACTCTGTGATATAGTGCTTCCCAGTCACAACACTTAACTTCATTCAAAGTGACCCCATTTAGCTTGTACTCAGTCTAGACGACCCTCTCTTTAAATTTATGGATTCCAAACATTCGTATATTGTTTTTACAATAAAGCAAATTCCAGAAAATTTGCCTGATATATTTTTTTTTCGAACTGCTGCTGAGATTTATTCATTTAGATTCCACTCGAGTTTATTTTATCACTTTGTGTCTGGTTTATTTCTTTCTCTCTCCAGTTTTGAGAAGAAAGAACGAGCCTGCATTTATGTCACACCTTATCATGCCCTGTGGATATTCCAAGGCACTTTACAACCAATCAGTTACATTCGACGTTCCATCATTGTTGTACGTATGCAGGGGCAGCAGTCCATTTTTACAAACAGCAGGGTCCCACAAACAGCAAATGAGATAAATGATCAGTTAATCTCGTTTAGTGATGTTGGGTGAGGGATAAGTGTTTTGCCAAAACACCGGGGAGAGCTCCCCTGCTGTTCCCTGAATAGTGGCCGTGGGATCTTTTACACCCAGCAGAGCAGGCAGACGTGGCCTCAACTGACCACCTCTTCCGAAGGACGGCACCTCCAACGATGCAGCACTCCCTTGGTCCTGCGCTGAATAAAAGGGGTGATTTGTGATCCCAAGTTCCCAGTGGGCAGCCACGCTCACATTGGGGGGGCGGGGGGTGTCATAGAAAAGAAGGGTTAAATGCTGTAGCCCCATCTCTCTCCCAGGCTCGCTCCGAGTGCACAACCAGGAACCACCCCTGCCCCCAAAGCCCAAGCGCGTGTAAAATGTTAACATATAATTGATAAAAATGAGAAGTCACACAAGACCAGGTTATAGTCCAACAGATTTATTTAAAATTACAAGCTTTCGGAGCTGTCGCCCCTTCCTCAGGTAAAGTTACAATGAGTGAATCTACAATATTTCACAGTATATAAACACAGAAACTGCAGAGATACAATCTTTCAGGGAAGGTGTCCTTACATCAAAGACACACCAAGAGCACAGCCAAGACAGTGAGATGTGTCACAGGGGGTCCAACGTGTCAAATCCTGCTGTCTGCAGTTTTTTTTGTGTTTGTTTTTTTGTGTTTTTTTTTTAAAACTGGAAAGACAGACAACGATGTCGAGTCACGTTCTGTAGCGTGACATGAACCCGATATCCCTATTGAGGCCGTCCTCATGGGTGCGGAACTTGGCTATCAGTTTCTGCTCGATGATTTTGCGTTGTCGTGTGTCTCGAAGGCCGCCTTGGAGAACGCTAACCCGCAGATCCGAGGCTGAATGTCCTTGACTGCTGAAGTGTTCCCCGACTGGGAGGTGACAATCCTGCCATATAATTGATAGTCTGAGGTATGCTTTGTCATCGTTGTCAATATAAACCTCAGCAATATTCATAAAACAATGGGTCGCCGTTCAAATCTATTGCCCTTGGAAGTTGAACTTTGACAGTTTCGCAATCAAAAGGCTTACTGCTGCTTTCTGCTGGCTCCGCAATGGTGGATAAGCAAGCATCCAGGTAGCCTACACCGTGTGGCGAGGGGAGTGACGCACGTACAGAAACAGCCGTGGATCTCCTTACCTCCCCTCAACCTTCCCTTCCTTCTGCAACTTTCAGGCTCCTGCAACCGCCACAAGGAGCAACAGAAGTTGATGAGGCTGTCAAGAGTGCAAAGCACTGGGGTCCATGCCTCGAGGTTAATGGAATGAAAACGCAGGGAGGGCAGTGCTCAGTTTATATAGAACCTTGGTTAGACCAGACTTGGGGTACTGCGCGCAGTTCTCTCCACACTACAAGAAGGATATGGAAGGACTGGAGAAAGTGCAGAAAAGACGTACTAGCGCCTTTATTTTAAGTCGGGCTGGGAGGGGTGCATGTGAGGCAGGTGTGAGGTCCTGTGTGGGCGACAAAATCACATGTCGAAACATGTCCTAGTGCAAGAAAATCAAAAAGTTAGTATGCAGGTGCAGCAGGTGATCAAGAAGGCCAACGGAATGTTGGCTTTTATTGCTAGGGGGATAGATTATAAAAACAGGGAGGTATTGCTGCAGTTATATAAGGTATTGGTGAGCCCGCACCTGGAATACTGCATACAGTTTTGGTGTCCATACTTAAGAAAAGACATACTTGCTCTCGAGGCAGTACAAAGAAGGTTGACTCGGTTAATCCCGGGGATGAGGGCTGGACATATGAAGAGAGGTTGAGTAGATTGGGACTCTACTCATTGGAGTTCAGAAGAATGAGAGGCGATCTTATTGAAACATATAAGATTGTGAAGGGGCTTGATCGGGTGGATGCGGTAAGGATGTTCCCAAGGATGGGTGAAACTAGAACTAGGGGGCATAATCTTAGAATAAGGGGCTGCTCTTTCAAAACTGAGATGAGGAGAAACTTCTTCACTCAGAGGGTAGTAGGTCTGTGGAATTTGCTGCCCAGGAAGCTGTGGAAGCTACATCATTAAATAAATTTAAAACAGAAATAGACCGTTTCCTAGAAGTAAAGGGAATTAGGGGTTACGGGGAGCGGGCAGGAAATTGGACATGAGGCTGAGTTCGGATCGGTCAAGGCCCTGTGGGTGGCGGAGCGGGCCCAGGGGCTGAGTGGCCGGGTCCTGCTCCTACTTCTTGTGTTCTTTAGATTTGAGGTTAGGATCAGATCAGCCATGATCTTATTGAATGGCGGAGCAGGCTCGAGGGGCCGATTGGCCTACTCCTGCTCCTATTTCTTATGTTCTTATGTTCTTATGTAACCCGGAGTGATTTTGACTCCCAGGCCTCATTTCAATATTCAGACCATCAGCTCCTGCCCGAGCCCGGCAGGAATGGATGCTGGGCCGGCGGGAATTCGGGTGGCAGGAAGTCACCGCGGCAACGGTCCCCGGCACTCGAGTAAGTGGTGAGGGTGGAGTGGGGGGTGGGGGTTCCAGGGGTGATCACGATTGAGTGGGGAGCCCTGGGGCAAGGGAGGCAGGCCCAAGGTTTCCTGGCGGGGCCCGGAGGAGAATTCCTGCCCCACCTGGCCCCACAAGGAAACTGAGCCAAACATTGTAAACTTAGCTGGCTGGACCTCATACAGCCCTGGATCCAGCTCCCGGCAGGCTTGGCCTGGTGAAGAAGCCAACACTGCTCCCCTCGCTCAGGCCACAGGTTGAAATCACTGATCAGGGTCCCAATGATTGGAGCCCCGATGGCTGATCTGATCCCGTCAGGCGGGTTAGGTTAGAGTTAACCCCCACTCCACCCCCCTGTGTCCATGTAACCCAACTTGGTGTCACCTAATTCCTGTTTTACCCCATCTTCTATCCTACCTCTTTCAAACTTGGCCGTATTTTTTTTATTCATTGGATGTGGGCGTCGCTGGCAAAGCCGGCATTTATTGCCCATCCCTAATTTCCCTTGAGAAGGTGGTGCTGAGCCACCTTCTTGAATACAACTGAGTGACTTGAATATAACTGAGCTGGGCCATTTCAGAGGGCAGTTAATAGTCAACCACATTGCTGTGGGTCTGGAGTCACATATAGGCCAGACCGGGTAAGGATGGCAGATTTCCTTCCCTTACGATAATCCAGTCGTTTCACGGTCACCATTACTGATAATAGCTTTTTCTAAATTCCAGATTTATTAACTGAATTTAAATTCCCCAGCTGTTGTGGTGGATTTGAACTCATGGGGTTGGATTTTACTTACCGAGACAAATTGGGGGCGGGACTGCTGCCTTCCGGGTTCTCGTCCCGCCCCCAGCGACGTCTGATGAACAGACGCTATTTTGCCCAAGATTGACCTTGTTAAGCCTGTCCTGCAGGTTTGCCGGCCAATTAAGGGAAAGCCGGTGTCAGATGGCGTCAGTTGATGACACTTCATCTGCTGGTTTTCTTAAAGGCATATGCACCACACATGTTTGACAGATGAATTGTCATTGTTTGACAGCATTGAGGTGCTGTCAAACACTGACAATCACTGTCCAAAGGTGAGCCCTTGCACCCAGGCTCTCCAATTACTCTCTCCTTAGGATAAAACAGATTGCAGCTGCAGCTGAGATTGCACTTCTCCCGATGAGATGAGATGAGGCTACACAAACACTTCAAAGCTTGTCACCTGCAGAAACATCTAACCACATTAAAAATTACTTTCACAACATTTCCTTACCTCTGATACTAACCATTGTCCCATTGCATCCTTCACACCACTTCTGCAGCTGTCATCTATACACAAACATTACAACAGACCCACAGCACGCCTCACTTACCCTGGCGGGGTTCCCTGACGTCGGGAAGCCCGCAGCAGCCATCGAAAAATTGGGAAAAGCCTCTTAACTCCCTGTTAACTACCTGTTAACAGGCAGTTAAGTGGCTATAATCCTCTTCCCGCCGCTAGGAGTCAGGTCCCTGCGCAAATCGGGGACCCGACTCCCAGGAAGATTGGTTGGAGGCGGGTTGGGAGCGGGTTCGGGACCCGTTCCCATTCTTTTTGACTTTCCCAGCAGTCCCGCCTCCAAACCCGCCTCCTCAGGGCTGGTAAAATCCAGCCCATGGTCTCCGGATCATTGATCTCGACCATGGATTACTAGTCCAGTAACAACCACTATGCTACGGTACTCAGTGCCTTGGCTCTGCACTCAGACACCTCAATAAAAAAGATAGGGAAGTAACGATGACACTGGGATGTATAATAGTTTACAGCATTGCAATTAGCAGCTACCCTTGCAGAGCTGGTGTACAGAGTCAATGTCACTGCATCAATGCTGAGGGCAACATTCTCAGTTCCCTGTGGAGACCATGTACTTTTCTACAGGGAGTTAGTTAAAATCAAATGGACTGCCATCTAAGGCTGTTTATTTATTTATTTCAGATTGAACCAACAAGTACGGCAAAAAAAAACTGTCCCTGGAATTCCAGGGTTTCTTCCCGGTCTCCCACCATAATTCCTCAGGGAAATACTTCAATTTTAAAATTCTCACCCTCGTGTTCAAATCCCTCCATGGCCTCGCCCCTCCTGATCTCTGTAACCTCCTCCAGCCCTACAACCCTCCGAGATCTCTGCACTCCTCCAATTGCGGCCTCTTTCGAATCCCCGATTTCATTTGCTCCAACATTGGCGGCCGTGCCTTCAGCCTACTAGGCCTTAAGCTCTGGAGTTCCCTCCTTAAACCTCTCCACCTCTCTCTAATCCTTTAAGACGCTCCATTAGAACCTACCTCTTTGACCAAGCTTTCGGTCGCCTGTCCTAATGTCACCTTCTTCGGCTCGGTGTCAAATTTTGTCCGATGACGCTCCTGAGAAGCGCCTTGGGACGTTTTAATATGTTAATGGCGCTGTATAAATGCAAGTTGTTGTTGTTGACGTGGTGGAGTCCCAGTGTAACCAGGAGTCCACCGCTGCCCTGGTGATTCTGCCAGTCTCTCACCGGGAGTTATGGCAGGAGAGGGGAAATAGTCCCACGTGGACCTTCAGAAGCAAACAGCCTGCGGAACGGCCCAACATACCTAACATCAGCATTACAGTGCGCAGTGCATGTGTTACCAACCACGCCTGCGTCCCTTCCTTGGTGACCCTTATCTCCGGGTGGCAGAGGGAGAGCGTGGATAGGCTGCTGTGGGTGTTGGGCACAGTTGCCTGGAGCTTCCACTGGCACTAATTGGACAGCTGGTAATAGGGGCAGAGGTCCATCGCCCCCGCCCCATTTACCATCACCATCTCTCGAGGCCGGGAGAAGCAGTCGCGTTGTAAAGGTGGCAAAAGAACTTAAATATTAAATTGGGGGCGGGTAAGGTTCTACTTTCCCGCCATTATGGCAGCAAGATGCCAGATGCAAATCATGCCCATCTTGGTGGTAGTAGCAAATATCCAAATGAGAACTTTGTAGGCTGAAGTGGAGAAGGGTTCCCTGTGAGCAGCAGTTGAACATGGGTCAGTTGGTCCTAAGAGTTGGGGCGTCCAGAGTCACTCGGGGGCAGTAAGTCTATGGGAAGGACACAATAATGTTGAGCGTTTGTGTCAATTGATTGTATTTATCTTTCCCCCTCAGCACCACCGCTGGGAATCCGAAGAAGATGGGGAACCTACTGAAGGATGCCGGGCAAATCAGTCCACACAGGATATCCTCAGAAGTACTCCAGCACAGCACAGCCATGCTTTCAATGAGGCTGCATAGGATTAGGAGGAACACAGGAACAGGAGATGCCATTCAGCCCCTCAAGCCTGTTCCACCAGTCGAGATCATTGCTGATCTGCGTCCTAACTCCATTCACCCACCTTGGCTCCGTAGCCCTTAATACCCTTGGCTAGCAAAAATCTATCGATCTCAGATTTAAAATTAATAATTGAGCAGGTATCTACTGCTTTTGTGGGAGAGAGTTCCACATTTCCATCACCTTTTGCGTGAAGAAGTGTTTCCTAACTTCACTCCTGAATGGCCCGGCTCTGGATTTTACGGTTATGTTCCCTTGTCCTAGACTCCCTCACCAGCGGAAAAAGTTTCTCTCTATCTTCCCTATCAATTCCTTTCAAAATTCTAAAAACCTCAATCAAATCACTTCTTAACCTTCTTTATTCCAGGGAATACAAGCCTAGTTTATGTAATCTCTGCTCATAATCTAACCCTTGGGGCCCTGGTAACATTCTGGTGAATCTGCGCTGCACTCCTTCCAAGACTAACGTACAGAAGGTATGCCAAGAGCTAGCATCGGCTGATCGGCCCCACCGTTCAAGATGCCACCAACCACATCTGAAGGTATTGCTGCACCTACTGGGCGATGGCCATGGAGAACTGTCTTTGCAGGGCTGCGGTCGTCAGAGAGCCAGATGCAGAGACGTGGCATCTGCTGAAAGGACACTCGCAGCTACCGGGCAGCATAGGGTCCAATGACAGTAAGGGTCAGCTGCAGCCAAAACTTGGCTCCGCCTGCTTGCGGGCTTGCCAACCAAAGGGGATAGGGCTGAGGAGAGGCACAGAGGACAACCTTCCTTGCAACCATCGCATGCAGCAGCGGACACCAAAGAGGCGTCAGCGCGCAGAGCCACTCCATCACTTAAGCCTCCGTTCACTACTCACAAGGCAAATGATGGGCCGAGGGCAGGTCCAGGGTGCGGACATCCTAAGCTGGAAGGTCCCAGTCCTGGCTGCAGAAGGGGGCGACACTAATACATGCAGGCCAGAAGGATTCCAGGTTTGATTCCCAGTCTGTGATCTCAGATGGGGCGACGTTTGAACAACAACGACTTGTATTTATATAGCGCCTTTAACGTAGTAAAAAGTCCCAAGGCGCTTCACAGGAGTATTAAAAGACAAAAAATTTGACACTTAAGGAGAAATTAGGGCAGGTGACCAAAGCTTGGTCAAAGAGGTAGGTTTTAAGGAGCGTCTTAAAGGAGGAGAGAGAGGTAGAGAGGCAGAGAGGTTTAGGCAGGGAATTCCAGAGCTTAGGGCCTCGGCAACAGAAGGCATCGCCGCCAAAGGTTGAGGTGCTTTAACCGGTCTGACTTTGCCCCGGAAGCTAAGGAATCTGTCGAAGTTCCCATTTCTAACAACCGCTCAGTGTGTGGGTGTGGGTATGAATTGTGATCTCATTGGATGAATTGATCTTGGCTGTAACACCCTCTATGGTTGGGTAGCCCGCAGACACTCATTGTGTCGGCTCATCCACGAGAGGTGGCTGCTCGGGCAAGTGTACGGGTGGAAGCCGCTGCCTGTGCCACCATAGACCAGCCAGACTCGTCACTGCCCTCAAGAGAGAATGGGAGTAAATTGGAGAAAAGAAAAATGTTTCAGTATGGTGCGCAATTCTGTCCTCAGCCTATATACAGAAATATATAGGACAGTAGAGGGGACATTAGAGGACTCCATCTTCAGGTGGGGAAGGGAGAGAAAAGGAGAAAATTGGACAGGCCATTAACACATCAATAGGTTTGTACCTGGCAAGGATTACTTTGGCACAAGATGCAACCAGTACTGGAATGGACAGAATTTGGCGATACCCGCTGGGGTTGCCAGCTCTGGTTGGGTGGATTCCTGGCGGTTTTCATCACATGACCTTCCCGCTACCCCGTCCCCACCCTCCCGCCATTGGTCCATCCTCCAAGCGCACTGCCTTCCAACAGCCAATTGGAGAGAGTGCAGCAGGAAGGATCAGGGCCAATTGGAAAGGGAGCAGATGCTTTGTTACCCAATTTGATTAATCTTGACTGTTGGTGAAACAGCCTTTTTTCCCCCCCAACTCCAATACTTTTATGATGAATAAATGAAAGTGTTCAAAGAAAATGATTTTTTTTATTGCCCCGATGATTTCTCTCCCGGGTTTTTGCTGGCAGCAGTGTCCAGGAGATTAATCTTCAATACCTGGCGACTCCAGGGCCAATCCTGGAGGGTTGGCAACCAGAATACTCGAACAACCATATTCCAGCGTTTTCAGGAAAGGAGGGGAGAAAAACTGGGGGAAGAAAGATCGATGAAATAAGTATTCTTGATCCAAACTATTTATTTTGGTGAGCCAAGCTGACTTAATTTGATATACCCTAACACCCCACACTTGCATCCGCCTCTCCCCAAGGTGCGTGGGTAGGATAGCGCACTGTGAACTTTGCCCCCTTGTCTTAGTCTTCAATACTCCGCCTTTGAGTGCTTGTATTTTATCACAAAAATTCAACAAAAAAAATAAGATAAAGAAAACCAGATGTGGTATTGTTACAGAAATACAGATGTGGTTTCTTTCAACAAAGATGTTTGTTGCAAGCAAAAAAAGGAAACAATTATTTTAAGGAAAATTGATCCTTAAAATTCATTCCACAGGAGTGCAGCCCTGATCCTTCCCGTTGCATTGACCATAGCTGCTTGTATTCTTTCTCTCTTTTGCTCTCTCACTGTCTCTCTCACTCACTGTCCCTCTCTCTCTCTCTCACTGTCTCTCTCATTCACTGAGCTGGGTTTTCCCTGCGGAGGCGGGATGGCGGCGGGAGAGCTGGCTGGCGGTTTCCAGTCCTGCCCCCGTCTGCAGCCGCTCTCTCAAAAAAGATTTTCAGTTGATTGGCCTTGTTAAGCCTGCCCTGCGGGGTTCCTGGCCAATTAACCCGAAGCGGGTCTGATGACGTCAAGGAACCACGGCCGCATTGATTTTGACAGTTGTGCTGACAGTGTTCTGCAGCATTGAGGTGCTGCAAACACTGACAAGCACTGCACAGAGGTGCACGCCTGCACCCAGGCTCTCGCATGACTCCCTCCATATGGGCGGAAGAGACCTCCCCAGGAGATCAACGCAGCCTGGTTGCACATTGCACAGGAGGATACAAGCAGGGATGTGGTCAGAAGGACCAGGCTGCAGTGGCGCAAACCTTTCAATGATCTCAGTAGATCAAGAAACGTTACTGCAATGCCACACTCGACCTCATCCTGCTGTGCCACTCATTGCATCCCCATCACTCTGCCTTCCCTACCCTACTCCTGCACATCCTTACTCACATCAACCTACCTTGCATCTCCACGCATCCCTCTCTATCTACATTATCACTTCCCCATCTCACTAGCCACCCCTCACACTCACCCTCATCCTACTGCAAGCATACCAACTAACAACACTCAAGGGTAGGCACTTGAGAGGTTTAGCCAATGTCCATGTGAAGTTTCTGGTAATGTGTTGTCATACAGTGAATTCTATATTTTCAACACTTCACCTTATTGGACAGATCTGCGCACACCTTGAGAAGTGTCTTAGTGAGTTCCAGTGAATGTTGAGACATTCACTTGTAGCGCCCCAGGAAGGAGAGGGAGCACTTCCAGCAGCACGCCGCCTCCTGCATGAGAAGCTACCAATGGGTTTACGGCGCGGGGCGGTAACTTTTTTGGGGCGCTAAAAGCAGCGCCCCGGCGAAGTTAGCGCTCCAAAGGTGGCGCCACCGAATTTCTCCCCCTCTATGTCTTACAAATGCAGTAACCAACAGTTTCTGAGCTCTGAAACTGAACATCTGCAACATGGTATCCTTTATACCAGCTCTCAGGTTATCAGATAAATCAAAGCAGACCCAATTCACAACAGGGTGAGCTGGCGTGTTCCCCGAGCAGCGGGTAACCCATGGGGGAGCACGTAAAATTGCAAGGTAGGCTCAAAATAGCTTTAAATTGGCTGTTAACAAGCCATTTAATGATCTGAATTGTCTCCCCCGCCGCTTGGTGTCGGGTCAGTTCTCCGCTGACAGACCCGACACCTGGGAGACTCGCGTGGCGGCGGGTTGACGGCGGGTTTCCTACCCGCTGTCAATCTTTGCTATTTTGACAGTGGACCCGCTTCCAAACCCGCCCTCTGAGCGCCGGCAAAATCCAGCCCACTGTCTCTGTCTTTCTCTCTCTCCGTCTCTTCTCTCTCTGTCTCTATGTGTCTCTCTTTCACTGTCTCACTCACTGTTCCTCTCTCTGTCCCTCTCTCTGTGTCTCTCTCTCTGTGTCTCTCTCTGTCTCTCTCTCTCTCTGTGTCTCTCTCTCTGTCTCTCTCTCTCTGTCTCTCTCTCTCTGTGTCTCTCTCTCTGTCTCTCTCCGTCTCTGTGTGTCTCCCTCACTCACTGTCTCTCTCCCTCTGGCTTTCCCTCTCACTCTCTGTCTGTCTGTCTCTCTCCCTCACTGGCTCTCTCCCTCTCTCACTGTCTCTCTCCATCTGGCTTGCCCTCTCACTCTCTGTCTGTCACTCTCTCTCTCCCTCACTGGCTCTCGCCCTCGTTCTCTGTCTCTCTCTCTGTGTCTCTCTCACTAAGTCAGAAGGCCGATGGGTTCAAGCCCCACTTGAGCACATTTCCAGGATGACATTCCAGTGCAGTACTGAGGGGGTGCTGCATTGTCAAAAGTGCCACTGGAAGTTCACGGGGTTAGGGGGCGGGGCTGCATCTTTGGCTAAAGACCCCGGAAACACCAGCGGTGACTGGTGAGTGTAGGGAGGGCACTGCGTCCCGTCCCCGAACAATCTAGGCATCCCGCAGGTCCCTTACAAAGGGGGGGCTTCAAACACACTAGCTTGATTGCCATGGAGAGCCCCACTTCTATCCACGTATGCTTAGTGTGCCAATCGAATGGCAGGTGCTGACTGAAAGAAGAAAGACTTGCATTTATATAGCGCCTTTCACATCCTCAGGACATCCCAGATTAAATAGTAGCTTTCAAAAGGAAATTGGATAAATACTTGAAGGAAAATAAAATTGCAGGGATATGGGGAAAGAGCGAGTACAGAGGCAGGGGAGGGGGGAGGGGAGGAAAGAACAAAAGGGAAGGTCTGTGATAGGGTGGAAGGCAGGAGTGATTAAATGACAAAAGGGGTGATGGTGCGAGGCATCAAAAGGAGGAGAGCGAGGTAGAGAGCTGGAGAGGTTTAGGGAAGGAATTCCAGAGCTTAGGGCCCGGGCAGCTGAAGGCACGGCCGCCAATGGTGGAGCGAAGGAAATCGGGGGACGCGCAAGAGGCCAGAATTGGAGGAGCGCAGAGATCTCGGAGGGTTGTAGGGCTGGAGGAGGTTACAGAGATAGGGAGGGGTTGAGGCCATGGAGGGATTTGAAAACAAGGTGTGCTGTACCCGATGTGGGAGTGCTTGAAGCTTGGAGGGGGTGAAATAGGAAAAGTTCTAGTCCTCAAAACTAACATCACTCACAAAAGTCAAAGAGAAAGAACAAGGCCATAGTTAAGATTCATCCCAGGACACACCAGTGGAACACTCCATTCAGAACAGGGGGAGCAATGTAATATAATATAACTGCGCAATGCTATGGGAGACCCACTATATAAGAAGGTATGATTTTCAATAAGGGATCCCATTACTTGATGGAATTCCAAACATTTACCACTGGAGACGTCAGCTGGGATTTATTCTGCAATACAAAATGCTTTGAATGAATACGTTCCTTTGTTTCTGAGCCAAATAATGACTGAACTTTCAGAGAAGGTTAGTGAATGTTGTTTGGTCTACAGGTACGTGCGTTTAACACGTACCGGAGGAAGGCTGCACTTGTCGCACAAATGCACATTCTCCGGTAGATTACTGATTCCGCGCGGAAGATTCCAGATGCCCTTTTTTTTACAGGGACCAGCGACCCGATGACGTCGCTTGCAAGGCACTTGTATAGGATATATTGTAGGTGAGCGTACAACAGATGGAGGGATGATGTGTTTGTGACTGTTCGCTCCACCATTGGTGGCTGTGCCTTCAGCTGCCTGGGGCCCTCGGCTCTGGAATTCCCTCCCTCTCTCTCTTCCTTTAAGACGCTCCTTAAAACCTACATCTTTGGCCAAGCTTTTGGTCACCTGTCCTAATATATCTTTACATGGCTCGGTGTCAATTTTTGTTTTGCCTCAATTTTAAAATTCTCGTTCTTGTTTTCAAATCCCTCCATGGCCTCGCCCCCTCCCTATCTCTGTAATCTCCTCCAGCCCCACAACCCCCCGAGATCTCTGCGCTCCTCCAATTCTGGCCTTTTGAGCATTCCTGATTATAATCGCTCAACCATTGGCGGCCGTGCCTTCAGCTGCCTGGGCCCTAAGCTCTGGAATTCCCTCCCTAAACCTCTCCGCCTCTCTCTCTCTCTCTCCTCCTTTAAGACGCTCCTTAAAACCTAGCTCCTTGACCAAGATTTAGGTCACCTGTCCTGATATATCTTTACGTGGCTTGCTGTAAAATTGTGTTTGATTAAAGCTCCTGTGAAGGGCCCTGGGACGTTTTACTACATTAAAGGCAAGTTGTTGTTGTGCCATAGGCTGAATCTTAACTATGGCCTTGTTCTTTGACTTTCGCGAGGGATGTTAGTTTGCGACACGGCTTTATCCAGTAGCTAAATGCAGTAATAAAAACAGAAAATGCTGGAAACACTCAGCAGGTCAGGCAGCATCTGTGTGGAGAGAGAAACAGAGTTAACGTTTCAGGTCGATGACCTTTCGTCAGAACTGGAAAAAGTTAGGGATATAACAGGTTTTAAGCAGGTGCAGAGGCAGGGAAAGAGGGGTAGGGAGGAAAGAACAAAAAAGGGAAGGTCTGTGATAGGGTGGAAAGCAGGAGTGGTTAAAAGACAAAAGGGATTATGCTGCAAGGCAAAAAGGGACTGGTAATGGGACAAACAAAGGAACAAAGGATGGATCTCGAAGAGGTGTAAATGGGAATAGCAGAATCATCAACAGCTGCCATCCAGAAAAATGGGGGCAGAGGTTACAGTTTGAAATTGTTGAACTCGATGTTGAGTCCGGAAGGCTGTGAAGTGCCTAATCGAAAAATGAGGTGCTGTCCCTTGAGCTTACGTTGAGCTTTATTGGAACAGTGTAGGAGGCCGAGGACGGAGAGGTCAGAGTAGGAGTGCAGCGGAGAGCTGAATGCAGTATTCGGTATGGGGCTGAGCCGAGCCACGCAGAGCAGGAAGGCTGTTGGAAAATGCTGGTGTGTGGACATCGAGAGAGAGCAGACTAGGCTGTGATGCGCCCTTGTGGTTGGCCAGCTCATTTCCCAGGACTAGTCTTGGTTAATAATGGTGAGGTACTGGGAGGCAACCAGGACAAGCCATTAACCTACCAAAGAGAAACAAAACACAGCAAGTTATCAAAGCCTCCTTTTATTTAAAAAAAATTGTGATCTAGTTTATGTTTAGAAAGTTTTTTTTAAATGGTGTCATTATAAGAATCTAAATGTAACATGTTTAGTAATATCAATAAATTTGTTACCATGGCAATGTGACATCAGTGTAAGCTAAGGGGATGACATTGACAGTCTAAGGATATAAAATGCATGTCGACAATAATTACTAAAGCATGTTCTGCCACACAGCCAGTGAGTGCTGTGAGAAGGGTGTTCCTGAAATGAGTCACAAGGGAGTGACAGGCTGTACTTGGGTTCTAGATGTTGCTGTGCCCTAGAGGACCCTCTCTGAGACACGATACAACGATGCAACGTGTGAAGTTGGCCGTCAGCAGTTGAAGAGTTTCCCGTGACGTCAATGTTGAATTGCCCGATATTGCGTTGCATCCTTAAACATAATTTCACGCGGGATTGGGTGGTGCAGTGGGTGAGGCACTGATCTTTTACCTCTGGGATCTGGGTTCAAATCCAATCTAAACAGATGGGTTCAAAGACTCCTGTATCTGTTGGCTGTAAAGGTCCTACGCGAAATTAGTTCGGGGCAGCCTCGACCCAGTTCATCTGGTAATGAAAAGCTGGTATCAGTCGAAGTGGCCGTGAAGCTGTTGTGAAAACCCAACTGGTTCACTAATGTCCTTTAGGGAAGGAACCCTGCCGTCCTTACCCGGTCTGGCCCTATATGTGACTCCAGTCCCACACCCAACGTGGTTGACTCTTAGCTTCCCTCTGTAATGACCGAGTAACCCATTCTGATGTACAGGGCAAGTGAGAATGAGCAATAAATGCTGGCCTTGCCAGTGATGCCCACATCCCGAGAATGAATAAAATAACTGCCTCCGCTTTGACGCTTTTCATTTTAGCATCCCATTGTAAGTATGAGGCACAGTTAGATGCAGAGTGAAGCTCCCTCGACTCTCCACAATAATGTGCTTTGCCCAAACACCAGATTAGGGCACCCTACTGCACCAGTGCTTATCACACATCCTGTGGTCTCTCTGGTCAAGTTAAGTGCCAAATTAGGAACAGTTTAGTGTTGTGGGCCCATATGTTGCATTAGGAAACTGAACTGAGATGATGGCCAACACACACGGGAGACTATCATCCCATCAGTGTGGAAAGATAGAAAGAAACGAAAGACTTGCATTTCTATAGCGCCTTTCACGACCACCGGACATCCCAAAGCGCTTTACAGCCAATGAAGTACTTTTGGAGTGTAGTTACTGTTGTAATGTAGGAAACACGGCAGCCAATTTGCGCACAGCAAGCTCCCACAAACAGCAATATGATAATGACCAGATAATCTATTTTAGTGATGTTGATTGAGGGATAAATATTGGCCCCAGGACACCGGGGATAACTCCCCTGCTCTTCTTTGAAATAGTGCCATGCGATCTTTTACGTCCACCTGAGAGGACAGACGGGGCCTCGGTTTAACGTCTCATCCGAAAGACGGCACCTCCAACAGTGCAGCACTCCCTCAGTACTGCACTGGAGAGTCAGCATGAATTTTTGTGCTCAAGTCTCTGGAGTGGGACTTGAACCCACTGGATTCAAACTAATGTCCCAGAGGTGAAAGCCCAGTGTCTAAGGTGTTGCACCATGTATTTTAACCCTCTAACCCGGGTCTTAAACTTGGCTTGTATTCCCTCGAGTCTAGAAGATTGGGGGATGGTCTGATCAAGGTGTTTAAAACGTTAAAAGGATTCAGTAGGGTAGATACGGTGAAACTATTTCCTCTGGTGGGGGAATCAAGAACAAGGGGGCACAATCTGAAAATGAGAGCCAGGCCATTCAGGAGTGAAATCAGGAAGCACTTTTTCATGCAAAGGGCAGTGGAAATCTGGAACTCTCTCCCCCAAAAGGTTGTGGATGCTGGGTGAATGGAGCTTTCAAGACTGAGATCAATAGATTCTTGTTAGTTAAGGGTATCAAGGGATATGGAGCAAAGGTGGGTAAATGGAGTTGAGGTGCAGAGGAGCCATGATCTATTTGTTAAAAATTCATTCATGGGATGTGGGCGTCGCTGGCAAGGCCAGCATTTATTGCCCATCCCTAATTGCCCTTGAGAAGGTGGCGGTGAGCCACCTTCTTGAACCGCTGCAGTCCGTGTGGTGAAGGTGCTCCCACGGTGCTCTTAGGGAGGGAGTTCCAGGATTTTGACCCAGCGACAATGAAGGAACAGCCGATATATTTCCAAGTCAGGATGGTGTGTGACTTGGAGGGGAACATGCAGGTGGTGGTGTTCCCATGTGCCTGCTGCCCTTGTCCTTCTAAGTGGAAGAGGTCGCAGGTTTGGGAGGTGCTGCCGAAGAAGCCTTGGCGAGTTGCTGCAGTGCATCTTGTAGATGGTACACACTACAGCCACGGTACGCCGGTGGTGGAGGGAGTGAATGTTTAAGGTGGTGAATGGAGTGCCCATCAATTGAACGGCGAGAAAGCTCGAGGGGCTGAATGGCCTACTCATGTTCTTATTTTAAATTGAAGACGAAGAAAAACTAGTACCTTTTGTTTGTGAGATTAGTATTTTTATTTTGAGGTGATTTTAACCGTCTGGCAAGCGTTTAAAGAGGACCATATGCAATCCCAGCCTCCTTCCCAGCCGGTTCCGTTCTCCAGCCAGACGTTGACTGGGAGCAGAGCTGGTGAATCCAGCTGCAGTTCACAAGACCCTCGGAAAAACACGTCGCCAATGCTGCCTGGACAAGTCAGTCTCTTTATAGCGGCCAGTGGGGTTCAAGGTGGAATCAGCTGGATTTCAGTCATGTGAAAGGCCGTTCACAACTCAGGTACAGCAAGCAATGAGGAAAGCAAATGATATGTTAGCTTTTGTTACAAAGGGATTAGAGTATAAGAGTAAAGAAGTCTTACTACAATTACACAGGGCACAATTGTACAGTTCCTTACCTAAGGAAAGACATAATTGACTTAGAGGGAGTGCAACAAAGGTTCACTAGACTGGTTCCTGGGATGAGGGGATTGCCCTATGAGGAGAGATTGAGTAGACTAGACTATATTCCCTCGAGTTTAGAAGAATGAGAGGTGATCTAATTGAAACATATAAAATTCTTAAGGGACTTGACAGGATTAATGCTGAGAAAATGTTTCCCCTGGCTGGGGAGTCTAGAACCAGGGATCACAGTCTCAGAATAAGGGGTCGGCCATTTAGGACTGAGACAAGGAGAAATTTCTTCACTCAGAGGGTGGTGAATCTTTGGAATTCTCTACCACAGAGGGCTGTGGATGCTCAGTCATTGAGTATATTCAAGACGGAGGTCGATACATTTTTGGGAACTAAGGGAATTGAGGGATATGGGGATAGTGCGGGAAGGTGGAGTTGAGGTAGAAGATCAGCCATGATCGTATTGAATGGCGGAGCAGGCTCGAAGGGCCAAATGGCCTACTCCTGCTCCTATTTCTTATGTTCTTATGTTCTAACTCACCACAAGGTTGGACATATTCCTGGAGGTTTCATCACATGACCTCCTGCCTCCAATCGCCCCGCCCCCACAGTCCCACCATTGGTTGCCCAACACGTCCATCCTCAATTCGCCCCGCCTTCCGACGGCCAATCAGAAAGGGAGCAATATCTTCATTAGGTGTCAGCCGTGGCTCAGTTGGGTAGCACTCTCACCTCTGAGTCAGAAGGTTGTGGGTTCAAGTCCCACTCCAGAGATATTGAGCACAAAAATCTAGACTGACACTCCAGTGCGGTACTGAGGGGGCGCTGCACTGTCGGAGGTGCCGTCTTTAGGATGAAACGTTAAACCGAGGCCTTCTCTGCCATCTCAGGTGGACGGAAAGGATCCAATGGCACTATTTCAAAGAAGAGCAGGGAAGTTCTCCCCGAGGTCCTGGGCCAATATTTATCCTTCAACCAATATCACTAAAAGACAGATAATCTGGCCATTATCACATTGCTGTTTGTGGGAGCTTGCTGTGTGCAAATTGGCTGCTGCGTTTCCTACATTACAACAGTGACTACACTTCAGAAAAGTACTTCATTGGCTGTAAAGCGCTTCGGGACGTCCGGTGGTCGTGAAAGGCGCTATAGAAATGCAAGACTTTCTTTTCTTTGTCTTCGTTACCCGATTGGATGGCTCTTGACTGTCAGTCAAATAGGCTTCCACCCCCCCCGTCTACAATACTTTGATAACTAATAAACAAAAGTGTTCAAAGAAAATAAAAAAATAAACACAATTTTGTAATGCTCCCTATACTTTTTTCTCCTGGGATTTTGCTCCCAGCCGTGTCCTGGAGATTAGTCTTAAATTCCTGGAGGCTCCAGGGTGATCCTGGAGGGTTGGCAAGCCCACCACGTGGCCTGCTTCTCCCCCATGTCTTTCAGTGATTTCCAACCAGTTGCATTTTTCGCCTGTAAATAAATACCCTCTAATTAATCCTCTGCATGTTCTGTGAGATTAAACAATGCAATTTTTTGCATTTGATGTCCAGCAAACGTATTTATTTCATTATTTTCTCATTATTCCCAGCAGTCATTTTGCATCCTTCGCCGGGATTAATCATTATTAGGCCCCGTTACAAAAACTGCCAATAAATTAATTACATTTTGGCAGCACTACAGTGAAACGTTGGGTGTTGTAATCACTGCAGAGAGATTTGTAGCAATCAAACGTGTTAACTCTTAACCTGCTGATTTACCGGCACTCCATACCATTGCGGCAACATCGAACCATAGAGACGTCAAGGCTCATGCTTCTACTAGTGCTGGCTGCTTATCGCCCCCAGTCTAAAGAAAGAAAGACTTGTCTTTCACGACCACCGGACGTCCCAAAGCGCCTCACAGCCAATGAAGTACTGTTTTTTAAAAGTGGAGTCACTGTTGTAATGTAGGAAACGCAGCAGCCAATTTGCGCACAGCAAGCTCCCACAAACAGCAATGTGATAATGACCAGATAATCGCTTTTTAGTGATGTTGATTGAGGGATAAATATTAGCAAGGTGACAACTCCCCTGCTCTTCTTCAAAATACTGGCCATTGGATCTATTTACGTCCACCTGAGAGAGCAGACGGGGCCTCGGTTTAACGTCTCATCTGAAAGACGGCACCTCCGACAGTGCAGTTCTCCCTCAGTACTGCACTGGAGTGTCAGTCTAGATTTTGTGCTCAAGTCTCTGGAGCAGGAGTTTGAACCCACGACCTTCTGACACAGAAGCGAGGATGCTACCCACTGAGCCACAGCTGACACTGTATAACAACAATAATTTGCATTTATATAGCCCATGTAACGTAGTAAAATGTCCCTTGGAGCTTCACAGGAGTGTAACCAAACACAATTTGGCATGATCTGTAGACTTCTAAAACCCAAATTTGGCAGCATCTAACTACTTTTCTTTTGGATTTATTGCCTCAGGGTGTCAGCTGTGGCTCAGTGGATAGCACCCTGGCCTCTGAGTCAGAAGGTTGTGGGTTCAAGTCCCCACTCCAGGAGACTTGAGCACTAAATCTAGGCTGACACTCCAGTGTAGTACTGAGGGAGTGCTGCACTGTCGGCGGTGCCGTCTTTCAGATGAAACCTTAAACCGAGGCCCCGTCTGCTCTCTCAGGTGGATGTAAAAGATCCCACTGCACTATTTCGAAGAAGATCGGGGGAGTTATCCCCGGTGTCCTAGACAATATTCAAACAACATCACTATAAAACAGAATACTGTATATGGTAATTATCACATTGCTGTTTGTGGGAGCTTGCTGTGTGCAAATTGGCTGCTACATTACAACAGTGACTACACTTTTAAAAAACAGTACTTCATTGGCTGTAAAGCGCTTTGGGACATCCTGAGGTCTATATTAATGCAAGTCTTTCTTGATGTACTTGGACCTTTCATCTAGGTTTCTTTATAACAGAATGCTACATTTCCTTCCCTTTTTTTAATTCATAAAAATTTGCGCAGTGGCTCAATGGGAAAGTATATTGCTCAGTGTGTAACCGAGCAATACAAACCAGGTTCAGATCCCTAGTCTGTGCTGGGCTAAGCTCCTCTCAGCCAGGAAGGTGGTTAGGATGAATAGGGTGAAGGATGCTTCAATTAGCCTCAGCACCACTGTACCAGAAAGGGAAACAGCAGTCGGGGTTTCCATTTCCCAATGTTCTCCTGTGACCCGCTGACGGAAAGTGAGCAAGCGTGCGGATGGTGAATGGATGTTGGGTGCGGACAGGATCGGGTTCGGGTGTGATCTCGCCCAAGAACAAAATAGCCCTCCATGTTCACCAGCGAGCTCGCACGTAAACTGGCCACCCAGGTGACGTACTGGAAGAACTGCGACCTAGGGAATGGATTCCTTACAGAGGACCCCACAGTACAACCTGAAGGATCAAACCTTCCTCGCAAACAGTGGACGACCACCAACCGCCTCAGAACTGGTCATGGTCGACGCTGCCACCTTCTCCATAGATGGAAGATTAAAGCATCCCCATCATGCGACCGTGGAGCTCCTAATCAGACCCTGGAGCACATCATTGAGCACTGCCCTCAGAGGAGATTCATGGGCAGCCTACACGATATCCACACTGTTACACCGGAAGCTTTGGCCTGGATATCGGACTTAGATATTGACATTTGATTTGCTTTGCTACTACCGTAGGAAAGAAGATGACTGGAAGGCTGCCCAGTTCCTCAGCAACCCAACACCAGCAGGGTTCCTGCTTCCGATGGTTACCCAGAAACACTTGCTGAAACTTGAGGGCACGTGCGTGGACTTCAGGTGTGGCCAGGATCAGATTGAGCTCTGTTGCCCTCTCCCTGGTTAAGTGACGTGCCGGCACTGACACTCTTGGCCCACACATGAAAAATAGCCTCTTAGGGGAAGTACAAGAAGGCAGGCGTTGCCTGTGTAACTGTATTCCAGTGTGAGCCACCATCTAGGGAAAGGTAGGGAGAAAATTGGACAGAGGAATGGAAAATAAATTATATTAACGTCAAACCATAATGATTGGTGGCAGATGATTAAAGACAACGCTCTCACTAATAGCTTTCAACAGACGATAAATCAGATTGTAGAATGCATCCCCCTCCCCATAGTGAAGAACCCCTATTGCTCCACCATATTGAAGTACAAGCTGATGATATTTATACTGCCGTTTATAACATAGACCCGGGACTTTCTAAAATGTATGTTTTCTGAGAAACCGTTTCATTTTTCATATTGAAAAATTTGATAAACTACATTAACAAAAAACATTTCTTTTGTCACGTCACTGTGTCTCTGTGATTTACATCACGTTGTGTTGTCTACATTATTGACATGCACCATCCCAGGCACCACAGGTGGCTAAACATTTACCTTTGAAGTGCGGAATGTGTCAGGGACCTGTCAGATGGAAAAGCCCAGTGTTTCCACTTCAGATTAATTATGTCTGTGCTCTATCTCACCCGAGATCCCAGCATTGCTTCTTAGAATGGAGGACGCGATATCACTAATGACAACGTTAGTCAGAAGGAAAAGACAATAATATGACACTGTTCAAAGAAATGAGGTGGTTCTCCTGGTGTCCAGGCCAACATTCCGCCCTCAACCATCGCCATCAAATACAGATTAATTGTTCATTCATCCTCTGGCTGATGCTGCCCGTGTTCTAACTCGCACCGAGTCCCATTTACCCATCACCCCTTGTAGCACCAAGTCCCATTCATTCATCACCCCTGTGCTCGCTGACCTACACTGGTTCCCGGTCCGGCAACACCTCAATTATAAAATTCTCATCCTTGTTTTCAAATCCCTCCATGGCCTCCTCACCCCTCCCTATCTCTGTAACCTCGTCCAGCCCCACAACCCTCCGCGATCTCAGCACTCCTCCAATTCTGGCCTCTTGCGCATCCCCGATTTTCATTGCTCCACCATTTGCGGCCGTGCCTTCAGCCGCCTAGGCCCTGAGCTCTGGAAATCCCTCCCTAAACCTCTCTGTGTCTCTACCTCTCTTTCCTCCTTTAAGTTGCTCCTTAAAACCTAACTCTTTGACCAAGCTTTTGTCCTATGATTTCAGATCATAACCTCGGCCCCTATCATATATATATATTTTTATCCACACTTTTTGTTTGTGTCTTTTCTTCTCTCCCACATGGCAGCGGTCTTTCATTCTGCCAGCGTAATTTACACGTCATCTAGAGCCATCCTTTGTTTCTTAACCTGTCCCATTACCACCTCCTTTTGCCTTGAATATCTCTTAATGTCTCTTAACCTCTCCTGCCTTCTATCCTATCACAGACCTTCCCTTTTGTTCTTTCATCCCCTCCCCCCTTTCCTAGCCCCCTACACTTGCTTAAAAATCTGTTCCATTTCCTGCTTTTTTCCAGTTCTGACGAAAGGTCATCGACCTGAAACGTTAACTCTGTTTCTCTCTTCACAGATGCTGCCTGACCTGCTGAGTATCTCCAGCTTTTTCTGTTTTTATTTTTGTCCTGTTATCTCCTTATGCGGCTCAGGTGTCTGATAACACTCATGTGCAGCACCTTGGGATGTCTTTACTAGGTTAAAGGCGAGAAGTCGCACAACACCAGGTTATAGCCCAACAGCTTTATTTGAAATCACAAGCTTTCGGAGCGCTGCTCCTTCGTCAGGTGAAGTAAAGAGATGCATATAGGCACAGCATATATAGTCAGAGAACACTGCCAGATGATTACAGTTAATCTTTCTAACTGCCCTTTATCACACCTCGGCAGAGAGATAATCACAGCAATCAAAGGTGTGGATGGTGTCCAAACAGGTCAGTCAGGAAAACATTACATCAAAGACAATGAGGTGGGGTCACAAGGGGTCAAATGTGGCAGATGCTGGGGTCTGTATGGAAAACAAAAAACTTTTTTTGCTGGAAATCACAGCAGGTCCGGCCGCATCTGTGTAGAGAGAACAAGCCAACGACGACTCGAGTCTGGAGTCTTAAAGGCAGTGGTGGGGCGAAGGAAGTGGGGGATGCACAAGAGGGCAGAGTCCTCAGAGGGTTGTAGGTCTGGAGGAGATTACAGAGATAAGGAGGGGCGTGGCCATGGAGAGATTCGAGCACGAGGATGAGAATTTTTAAATCGAGGCGTTGGTGGATCGCTCCCGCAGATGTAAAGCAGCAACCTTAGCCACATCAGAGAGCTTTCTTCCAATCAAATCGCCAAGATTCTTTGAAGCAAAGTTTGGTCCTTGCATTGATTGAAAGCGAAAGAGTGCGGAAGCTGAATCAGGAACGTTTCTGACATCTAGTCCCCATTGTTGTGAGCTGGGTGATGTGTTGTAGAGGTTCCCTATATAGCTTCAGATTCATGCTAGCATGACCAGCCAGGCTGCCCCCCACCCACCCAAAATATGGTGATCCCCATCTGATGGCAACAAGATATCAACTCCTCGGGCAGGTGCAGCAGCGTCACCCCAACATTTAGGGCTGGGCCCTCTTTTCCAACTACTCCATTGTAACATCTCTCTGTATGGTGAAGTTGCATAACATGCAAGAGCCTACTATGATCTTTGAAACCGTGGCGGAACTATAATAACACACAACGACCCCCCCCCCCCACCCCCATATGAACTTTTGTCACAACATGATGTATGTCTAGAATATGAAACAACACAGCCCTTTGAACAGTTAAACCATTTTTATATAGAAACAATCTGCGTCGTGCGGCAGCAAGGTTTTTAAATCTAACCAAATTAGCTCACCATTGAAAGTGGTGTGGTATCTGAAGTGCTCTTTTGGTCTCCAAACATAGAGTCATAGAGTCGTAACGGCACAGAAGGAGGCCATTCAGCCCATCGAGTCCGTGCCGGCTCTCTGCAGAGCAATCCAGTCAGTCCCATTCCCCCCGCTCTATCCCCTAACCCTGCAAGTTTATTTCCCTCAAGTGCCTATCCAGTCTCCCCTTGAAAACATTGAGTGTCTCCGCTTCCACCACTTCCATCGGCAGCGAGTTCCAGGTCATCACCACTTGCTGCGTAAAAAAGGTTTTCCTCACATCCCCCCTGTATCTCTTGCCCAAAACCATAAATCTGTGTCCCTAGTCCTTGTACCATCAACTAGTGGGAACAGCCTTTCCCCGTCTAGCCTATCCAAACCCGTCATAATCATGTACACCTCTATTAAGTCACCCCTCAACCTCCTTTGCTCTAATGAAAACAAATCCAGCTTCTCCAACCTGTCCTTGTAGCTAAGATCCCCCAACCCCGGAACCATTCTGGTAAATCTCCTCTGCACCCTCTCAAGGGCCTTCACATCCTTCCTAAAGTGTGGTGACCAGAACTGGACGCAATACTCCAGTTGTGGCCTAACCAGCGCTTTATAACGATTCAGCATAACTTCTCTGCTTTTGTACTCAATACCTCTATTTATGAAACCCAAGATCCCATATGCTTTGCTAACCACTCTCTCAATATGTCCCGCCACCTTCAGGGACCTATGTACATTAACTCCCAGTTAATGTGCACATGCGCAATGTGGGTCAGCTCAAGGCTGCACAAGCAACAAAGGAGAACACTATTGGCGCCCCGCACCTCCCCCGCAAACCCCCCCCCACCCCCCGACTGTGTGCGATATGCCTATGAGGTCATTTTCAGTTTAAATTTGGCTGGATAGCCCTGCCGACTTGTTTATCCAACACAAAGTGCCAGCGACAAGACTGACGTCAGCTGTGGAATCAGGGCTGCTCACACTGCTTGGAGCACGAGGATTCATCATTGTCTGTCTCTGGGTAAAGGGCCGTTCATTACACAAATTATTTGAGCCAACTTCTTTGTATTTTGGTGACGTTCTTGTGAGGTGACGTTTTGTATTAGGGACACCAGAGTTGAGCAGGAGAATGTTTAAACAGCACAAGAACATTCCGGTCCTAGTAATAGGCCACAGGCTTTCATTAGGGGAAGATAGACTTCTTTAAATTGCTTTGATTTGGAGTCACTCCAAGATGTCAATCAATGCTACCTCCAAAATAGAACATGTCATTTCCCTACTAAACACAACACTCACTCGGAAGACATATTTCACCCTAGGGCATCATAACAGGCCTGAAGAGGCGACGTATCTGTCGGTTACAAGCTGGGGTTTTTTTTTTCCAGCGTGATGTAGTAACAAAAACAGACACAAAGGGACCGAGAGCTCGGAGCAGCTGAGAAAATGCAACTCTATCTGTCACTCCGATTACGTAACGCATTCTTTCATTTTAAACAGTGCCCAGTTTTCCACTTCAGTATCCCATCGCCGCACCACCATCAAGGAGAGCAGGCTGCAGGCCGACTCCCAGGCCTTTCCCCATGTCTAGAACATGGGGTGAAAGTGACCCTGGGTAGGAGCGAATCCATCCCCCTCCCCCCCACCCCACCTCCCCCACACCTCCAATTTTCCATTCACTCCCTTGTGCGTACATATACCTTGTCAGGCGAGCAGTGAATCAGTGAAGATTGGAGGCTACAATCCCACTTCCCTCCATTGCATTGCGCCAATGTGTTGCGTCCATCGTGTCTGAATGGAAAGCTGCCATTTCCTTTCTCCTTTCCTTCATTGAAGGGGTTGCAACTTCGGGTCAACCAATCAGCCGCCCAACTCTTGGGGAGACTGCTGACCGGCTACTTTGGCTGTCGTTGCATCAGTGGCTCTGGAAGGAAGCTGAGTTCAAACGCTGGGTCTCCGTTGGGGCACATGGACGTTGGGGGGAGTACTTTGAAGAAAAAGTGCCCCCCAGACAGGAGATTTATGGGCCACATATGTGCGTACGATGGAGCCTGTGGGGGCCACAGCTAAAATATAAGATGGCGTTCCAAGGAATTTGCATCTATCTCAAGCTGTGTTTTGATTTAGGATTTATCCACCAATCAAGTAACATTGCTAAAAATAGCCCTTCCCAAAATTGGAACAAGACAAGCCAACGAGTAAGAAATAGCTTGGGTTTTGAGGGCTAGATTGACATTGCTCAAGGGCCACTGTTTGAGCACCCCTGCTCTTGACTTTCCTTCCTCTTTAATGTCTCTTCAGGTACTGTCCCCTCCCTTTCAAATCTGCTGTCATCACCCCCTCCATAAAAAAAAACACCCTTGGCTTCTCTGTTCTTGCAAACTATCGCCCCATCCCCAACCTCCCTTTCCTCTCCAAAGTCCTTGAACGTGTCGTCACCTCCCAAATCTCTGCTCATCTTACCAGCAACTCCATGTTTAAACCTGTCCAATCAGCTTTTCGCCCCTGCCACAGCACTGAAACAGCCCAATCAAAGTCACAAATGACTGTGACTGTGACCATGATGTACCGTGACTATCTAGTCAGAGCCACCAGCAATGGCTTTTCTTCCCACTCCCACACTGTTACCTCTGGAGTCACCCAAGGATCTATCCTTGGCCCCCTCCTATTACGTTTTGTCCCTTGGCGACGTCATCCGAAGAAATGCCGTCAGGTTCCACAGGTAGGCTGACAACAACCAACTCTACCTCACCACCACGTCACTCGACCCCTACACTGCCCTTGTGTAATCAGCCTGTTCCCAGTCCAACAACACCTCAAAATTAAAATTTGCATTCCTCATGTTCAAACCCCTCCCTATCTCTGTAACCTCCTCCAACCCTACAACCCTCCGAGATCTCTGCGCTCCTCCAATTCTGACCACTTGCGCATCCCCGATTTTCTTCGCCCCACCATTGGCGGTCGTGCCTTCAGCTGCCTCGGTCCTCAGCTCTGGAATTCCCTCCCTAAACCTCTCCGCCTCTCTCTCCTCCTTTAAGTCACTCTTTAAAACCTACCCCTTTGACCAAGCTCCTGTCCTAATATCTCCTTATGGCTCGGTGTCAAATTTTGTCTGATTACGCTCCTGGGAAGCGCCTTGGGACGTTTTACTGCGTTAAAGGCACTGTATAAATGCAAGTTGTCGTTGTTGTTGGCTGTTTGTAGTTGTTTCCTACATAATCCAACTCTAGCCTCTTGAAATTCCCCAATCTCTTTGCCCCACAATTGCCGGCCGTGCCTTCAACTGCCTAGGCCCTAAGTTCTGTAATTCCCTCCCTAAACCTTTCTGTCTCTCCACCTCTCTCTCTCCTCCTTTCAGACCCTCCTAATGTCTCCTTCTTTGGCTCGGGGTCAATCTTGATCTAATTGCACTCCTGTGAATCGCCTTCAGATGTTTTCCTACACTAAAGGTGTTATAAAAATGCATGTTGTTGTCGCAATAAATTGTTTGTTGATTCAATCACATAATCATAGAATCTATTTATGGCACAGAAGGAGGCCATTTGGCCCATTGTGTCTGTAATGATTCATCTCATTCAATGAGTGGAAGCATTGGAAAGAGTGCAAAGGAGATTTACCAGGATGCTGCCTGGTTTGGGGGGGAGGTCTTATGAGGAAAGATTGAGGGAGTTGGGGCTTTTCTCTTTAGAGCGGAGGAGGATGAGAGGCGACTTAATAGAGGTTTATAAGATGATGAGGGGGATAGATAGAGTGGATGTTCAGAGACTATTTCCTCGGGTAGAGGCAGCTGTTACAAGGGGGCATAACTATAAGGTGCATGGGGGGAGATATAGAAGGGATGTCCGAGGTAGATTCTTTACTCAGAGAGTGGTTGGGGTGTGGAATGGACTGCCTGCTGTGATAGTGGAGTCGGACACTTTAGGAACTTTCAAGCGGTTATTGGATAAGCACATGGAGCACACCAGAGTGATAGGGAGTGTGATAGCTTGATCTTGGTCTCGGACAATGCTCAGCACAACATCGAGGGCCGAAGGGCCTGTACTGTTCTATGTTTCTATGTTTCTATATCAGGCTCCGAGTCATCACTTGACTATCTCGGCTTAAACCTCAGCTGTCACAATACATCAAGTCCAGAACACACAATTATATTCCACATCTCACCACAATGGTGACTATTTAAGACTTTCTAATTAAATACTTTGTATAATCCGACTCATTCTTCCTTTACCATGTATCATTCTCAATGACCTCATCGCACGTTGTTTTTGTGCATCTCATGCCCCAAGAATGCCTCCTAGATATAAAGGGTTTCATATTTGATTTTCAAAAGGGAATTGGATAAATACTTGAAGGAGAAAAAAATTGCAGGGATATGGGGAAAGAGCGGGGGAGTGGGACTGACTGGATTGCTCTTCGAAAGAGCCAGTGCAGACTCGATGGGCCGAATGGCTCCTTCTGTGCTGTTATATTCAATGATTGTAAATACATATAACAGGAAAAAATGATTTAATTTATCGGGTCGCTGGGGTATTAAGCGCACCATGCGCTGCTATACTGGGCCATAGTCAGGAAGGTCAGGATTTGATTCCTGGTCTGCACTGAGTTAGTTGATCTCCATCTGGGGAACAATTGTCTCCAGTGTCTATGGGTTAATAATGTGGAGATGCCGGTGTTGGACTGGGGTGGACAAATGTGAGAAGTCGCACAACACCAGGTTATAGTCCAACAGCTTTATTTGAAATCAGCAGTCAACGACATTCAGCCTCCGATCTTTGGGTAAGCGTTCTCCAAGGCGGCCTTCGAGACACACGACAACGCAAAATCGTTGAGCAGAAACTGATAGCCAAGTTCCGCACCCATGAGGACGGCCTCAACCGGGATCTTGGGTTCATGTCACGCTACATGTAACCCCACCTGACGTAGAGTCATCCAGACTCGAGTCGTCGTTGGCTTGTTCTCTACACAGATGCGGCCGGACCTGCTGTGATTTCCAGCAAAAAAAGTTTTTTGTTTTCCATCCAGACCCCAGCATCTGCCACATTGACCCCTTGTGACCCCACCTCATTGTCTTTGATGTAATGTTTTCCTGACTGACCTGTTTGGACACCATCCACACCTTTGATTGCTGTGATTGTCTCTCTGCTGAGGTGTGATAAAGGGCAGTTGGAAAGATTAACTGTAATCATCTGGCAGTGTTCTCTGACTATATATGCTGTGCCTATATGCATCTCTTCACTTCACCTGACGAAGGAGCAGCGCTCCGAAAGCTTGTGATTTCAAATAAAGCTGTTGGACTATAACCTGGTGTTGTGCGACTTCTCACATATGGGTTAATGAGGGGGGGAAATATCCATTGTTTCCACTCTTCATCGCTACCCAATGGCTCTTGCTGGAACAACCCAGGGAGTGACTGTCAGGTAAGGGCAGGATTAGGCATGGCTGTGGAACATTAGGAACAGGAGTAGACCACACGGCCTCTCATTTAGATCATGGCTGATCTGTACCTCAACTCCATTTCCCCCGCTTTTGCTCCATAACCCTTGATACCCTTACCCAACAAAAATCTATTGATCTCAAGCTTGAAAGCTCCAATTGACCCCCCGGCATCCACAGCCTTTTGCAGGGGTGAGTGGGCGGAGGGAGGAGAGTGAGTTCTGGATTTCTACCACCCTCTGTGTGTAAAAGTGCTTCCTGATTTCGCTCCTGAATGGTCTACTTCGACTTTTAAGATTATGTTTGCTTGTTCTTGATTCCCCCACCAGAGGAAATAGTTTCCCCATGTCTACCCTATAAAATCCTTTGAACATTTTAAACACCTCGATCAGATCACCCTTCAATCTTCTATACTCAAGGGGTCGGCCATTTAGGACTGAAATGAGGAGAAATTTCTTCACTCAGTGAGTTGTGAATCTTTGGATTTCTCTACCCCAGAGGGCTGTGGTAGCTGTTAATGTTGCTGCTATCATCATCCACACATCATCTAGAGCCATCTTTTGTTTCTTAACTTGTCCCATTACCATCTCCTTTTGCCTCGCACTATCATCCCCTTTCGTCAGTCAATCTCTCCTGCCTTCCATCCTATCACAGACCTTCCCTTTGTTCTTTCCTCCCCTCCTCCCTGCCCCTGCTTAAAAATCTCTCCCCCGAACCCTTTCCAGTTCTGACGAAGGGTCCTCGACCCGAAACGTTGACTCTGTTTCTCTCTCTCCTCGATGCTGCCTGACCTGCTGAGTGTTTCCAGCACTTTCTGTTGTTATTTCAGATTTCCAGCATCCGCAGTATTTTGCTATTGTGGCTGTGGAGGCTCAGTCGTTGAGTATCTTCAAGGCTGAGATCAATAGATTGTTGGACACTAGGGGAATCAAGGGATATGGGGTTAGGGCAAGAAAGTGGAGTTGAGGTCGAAGATCAGCCATGATCTTATTGAATGACGGACCAGGTTTTAACCCTTATCACATCACATCAGCGGTACGGTAGCATAGTGGTTATGTTACTGGACTAGTAATCCAGAAACCTGTGGTGGGATTTGAATCTGGAGACGTGAGTTCAAATCCCACCACAGGCAGCTGGGGAATTTAAATTCAATTAATTAAATAAATCTTGAATTAAAAGCTTGCATCAGTAATGTTGACCATGAAACTACCGGATTGTTGTAAAAACCCAGCTGGTTCACTAATGTCCTTTAGGGAAGGAAATCTGCCGTCCTTACCCGGTCTGGCCTATATGTGACTCCTGACCCACAGCAATGTGGTTGACTCTTAACTGCCCTCTGCGGTTCAAGAAGGCAGCTCACCACCACCTTCTTGAGGGCAATTAGGGATGGGCAATAAGTGACGCCCACATCCTGTGAACGAATAAAAAAAAAAAAATTCAAAGGGTACTTAGACTTGAAATGACAAGACTTAGTTTTCTGTGGCGAATTTAGTTCGTATCTACCGTGCAAATACCACAACTTCACGCCACTCAATGCATTGCAATGGTGAGCCAGACGGCGAGATGACATTTAACTCGGACGGCAACGTTTGGATATTGGCATTCCTCGCCTAAAGTTGCTGTACCAGTTACGCACAAACAACGGAGAGCGCCATTCGCCGCACCGGTACTTTGACAGCAAAATCCATTATTTCTGTTGCGCAGCTACAATAGTTTAAAAAAAAATTTTTTTAAATCTTCCAAAAGAAGCTAACACTGTCTTTCTGAAGTTAGGACAGCCAGGATCCCCAGGAATGCATCAATATTTGCAAGAGGTCTCCAGGAATGTGTCAAGAGTTTGCAGGATGTTCCCTGGCAGCGTAACACTGTTTTCAGGGGATTCCTGAGAATGAGTCAATATTTGCAGAGATCTCTGAGAATGTGTCAGTGTTTGCAAGGGGGCCGAGAATGTGTCCAAATTCATAATAGGTTTCCAGAAACGTGTCAATTTATTTTAAGGGAACCTGATAGTGTATCAGTATTTACAGGCGATCCCAGGGAGTGTGTCAATATTTGCAGGGAGTCCCAGGGAGTGTGTCAATATTTGCAGGGGGTCCCGGGGAGTGTGTCAATATTTGCAGGGGGTCCCAGGGAGTGTGTCAATATTTGCAGGGGGTCCCGGGGAGTGTGTCAATATTTGCAGGGAGTCCCGGGGAGTGTGTCAATATTTGCAGGGGGTCCCAGGGAGTGTGTCAATATTTGCAGGGGGTCCCGGGGAGTGTGTCAATATTTGCAGGGGGTCCCGGGGAGTGTGTCAATATTTGCAGGGGGTCCCGGGGAGTGTGTCAATATTTGCAGGGGGTCCCGGGGAGTGTGTCAATATTTGCAGGGGGTCCCGGGGAGTGTGTCAATATTTGCAGGGGGTCCTGGGGAGTGTTTGCAGGAGATCGAGGGAGCAAAGTTTCCTTTAACCTGCATGGCTGCTCAGTGCTCCAGGGATCCCGCGCAGCTGGCTTGCCAGCGTTTCAATGCTAAAGCCGCGCACGCACGGTATTGTGAATGGCCGCGAAGAAAAATTACAGGGACCATTGCGCGGGAGTGTGTCACTATTTGCAGGGAATCCCAGGAGTGTGTCAGTGTTAAAGGGGGGGCACTGATAGCGTATCAATATTTGCAGGAGTTTGCCGGGAGTGTGCCAATATTTACATGGCAGTCCCTGGGTATTTACAGGGGGTCCCTGGGAGTGTATCAATATTTGCAGGGCTTCCCAGGGAGTGCAATTTGTGCTCAGCAAGGTCCCATAAATATGATATAAGACCAGATAATCTGGGTTTTTTTTTGAAGTGATGGTGGTTGAGGGATAAGTATTGGCCACAACTGTAAGAACTCCCGTGCTCTTCTTCGAAATAGTGCCATGGGATCATTTGCATTTACTCGAGAGGGCAGACGGGGCCTCAGTTTAATGTCTCATCCAAAATGCAAAGCAACCAGAGGAACTCTACCCCCTTTCCTCTGACCTCTGAAGATTCAGTGCCAACAGTATACCTCCATTCCTGTTAGTGCAAAACACATTCCTAGACATTCAGATGTAAACGGCACCCAAATTGGGCAAACCAAGGCTTCAACATCGGGAAACACACACACACGAAGAATGGCCATTTGGTGAGGTGCTGGTAGAAGCTGGTGTTTGTGGAACCGTACCCCAACAAGCAGGTGGGACCCACAACAACAACAACAACAACTTGCATTTATACAGCGCCTTTAATGTAATGAAACATCCCAAGACCCTTCACAGGAGCGGTTCTCAAACGAAAATTGACAAAGAGCCACGTAAAGAGATATTAGGACAGGTGACCAAAAGCTTGATCAAAGTGGTAGGTTTCAAGGAGCGACTTAAAGGAGGAGAGAGAGGCGGAGAGGTTTAGGGAGGGAATTCCAGAGCTTAGGGCCCAGACAGCTGAAGGCACGGCCACCAATGGTGGAGCGATGGAAATCGGGGATGCCCATGAGGCCAGAATTGGAGGAGCGCAGCGATCGCGGAGGGTTGTAGAGCTGGAGGAGGTTAGGGATAGGGAGGGGTGAGGCCACGGAGGGATTCGAACACGAGGATGAGTGAGGAAAAAAGGCAAGGTGGGGCGGGGGAGGAGAAGGAGAAAAATAAAGGAAGAAGATACAGAAACAAACAGGAAGCCAGCTGGTCTTTGGAACCCCTGCAATGTGTTTGCTTATGGCTTAAGAGCTAGCTGGAAGGAGCTGGAAGATGGAGCAATCAGTAGCACCGGGCTGGAATCATGTCATGGAATTTTTACTAATAACCCTTAGTTTAAAATGCCTATTGAATGTTGTATGTAATGATGCGTACAGGAATAAAAGGCCTGACACTTTAGCTCACTGGGTTTGTTTGCTTTCCGAGATGAATACTTATATTACAATAGAATCTGTCAAGATTATTAGTGGATTAGGAGGTGATCGAGCCCACTGCCTATTAACTGCTGGGACCAGAATTCTTTGCATAGTTGACATCAAAGTTAAACGTTTTAAAATCTCCGCACAGCTAGCCCAGAGGAACCCCCCCACCCCCTCCATCGGAAGCCGTGCATTAAAACATAATGACGGCAAGTGTCTTGAAATCTCTGTGTGTGCTGTCGGCAATACACTTGACCCTTCAGGTTGATCAGAAGAGGAAGATGACAGCAGGTAGCTTAAATGTTCCTTGATGGCAGTGGATTCCCATCAGAAGACTATGTGTTGATTATTAAGGTGATGGCTGGTGTCTGTGCTGGGACAGATTAACCCCTCACTGAGATTAAAACTCAGACCTTGTAGAAAAATAAACATACATATATATATATATATTTTTTTAATGGTTTTAAGATATGTCTGAGGGCTTGCTGCTTTCCGCCACCCCGCCCCCCCAACATCCAATTTCCTCTCATCCTCTGCCGAGGTGCTGAATCACACTGGGTCGAATCCTACAAACACCAACCTTAGTCTTCCTGAGTGAGCTTGGACAGTGAGTGTCCAGCTGCCTTTAATAAGCAGGTCTCAGGAGAGCGGCAGAAGTGCCACTGCTCTCTTGCATTTATGTTCGATAGTCCAGCCCATCTCCCCGTGAACCTGCTGTAAGGTGGATGCTGATTTATTGCCCGTGCACAGAATGGGTGGTGTGCGAGGGTGAAGTACTAGTAGCCTCAATTTGAAATTCTCATCCTGGTTTTCAAATCCCTCCATGGCCTCCCTATCTCTGTAACCTCCTCCAGCCCCACAACCCTCTGAGATCTCTGGACTCCTCCAATTCTGGCCTCTTGCGCATCCCTGATTTTAATCGCTCCACCATTGGTGGCTGTGCCTTCCGCTAGCTAGGCCCTAAGTTCTGGAGCTCCCTCCCTAAACCTCTCCTCCCCTCTACCTCTCTTTCCTCCTTTAAGACGCTCCTTAAAACCTACCTCTTTGACCAAGCTTTTGGTCACCTGTCCTAACATCTCCTTATGTGGCTCAGTGTCAGATTTTGTTTGATAATCGCTCCTGTGAAGCGCCCTGGGACGTTAGAGGCGCTATATAAATAAAAGTTGCTGTGTTGTTGTTGTTGTCGTAACGTTAGTCAACGGGAGTTGGTACTGCCACCAGAACCTGGCACGTTCACTGCGCCCAGAGAGAGCCGCAGATGTTGGGAAGAACCAATGCGGAAAGGGGTTTCCTAGTTGCTGGTCTAAAAAAGAATCTACCAAATCTAGCTTATTGCGGAGCTATGTGGGAAAGAGCAGGGGAGCGGGACTAATTGGAGAGCTCTTTCAAAAGACCCGGCACAGGCACGATGGGCCAAATGGCCTCCTACTGTGCTGTATGATTCTATGACTATGGTTGATGCCGGCAGGGTTGGGAGTTGGCAAAAAAAAACCATGAGAGGCATCACAGCCTGAATCCGATTCTGACGTAATCCAACATCGCACACAAACACATTCCAGCGAAGAACATTGTATGGAGGTGATTGGGAGTAGGATCGCTGGTTGATTTGTGCCCTGCCTAGTGCTGGGGTGCTGAGGACCATTGAAGTGCCCCAATGTTGCACCAGGTGTGACCAGCTAATGAGACCTCTTCTTCTGTATGGCCCAGTAAAGGTAGAAAGAAAGAAAGAACTTGCATTTCTATAGCGCCTTTCATGACCTCAGGACATCTCAAAGTGCTTCACAATCAATGAGAAACTTTTGAAGTGTAGTCACTGTTGTAACGTAGGAAATGCGGCAGCCAATTTGCGCACAGCAAGCTCCCACAAACAGCAATGTGATAATGACCAGATAATCTGGTTTTTTAGGTATTGGTTGAGGGATAAATATTGGCCAGAATACTGAGGAGAACTCCCCTCCTCGTCATTGAATAGTGCCATGGGATCTTTTACATCCAGCTGAGAGGGCAGGCGGGGCCTCGGTTTAAAGTCTCATCCAAAAGACGGCAACTCCGACAGTGCAGCACTCCCTCAGTACTGGCACTGGAGTGAGACTTTAACCCACGACCAATGCTCCCCGTAATTTTTTTTGGGGGCCGCGCGGCCCCTTTAATGGGCTGCACGGTCCTATCAAAAGTCTTGCGCGTGCACAGTTTTTTCTATTTAAAAGCTGGCTCATCGGCTGCGCGGGATCCCTGGAGCATTGCGCAGCGGCGCAGCTTAAAGGGAACATTGCCCACGACCTTCTGACTCAGAGGCGAGAGTGCTACCCACTGAGACATGGCTGGCACCACGCCATTAGGGAATTACATTATTCTTCCATGTCCAAATCGGAAAGTAAGAGAACCCCTGTGAACACAGGAGCTTCTGATCCTTTATGCCTCCTTTGCAAAAAACTCCCAAGCGGTACACAGAACTAGAGCTGTCTTATTTTCAGAATGGTCCCCTATTTCTGAAGCCAGCTGCGTCTATATTCAATTCAGTGCGTTTGGAATCAGCTTTGTGGTCCACCCCAGGCCTTTCAGAAGCATGAAGACTTGGGCAAGTGCGGAAGGTGTGAGGTGTAGCCAGACCTGCTCTAGGACCTGCTCTGTCGTGCAGGATTCATTTATTCCACTTGATACAAAATATGTCAGTACATTAAGAGACGATTATGTATATTAAAAATGTGCAGAACTGTTCAGAAATCAAGGAGAGTTGGGAGGTCCTCCAAACTACCCTTCCCCAACCAACATTTCCCTGGGAGGCCACAGAGTCATCACAAGATAGTTCCAGATGGAATAGTGAGGGTGAAAACCCTGGAATCATTTAAGAAACAATTGAATATTACAGTGGTGGAGACTTTAGGACTTTTCTGGATGGATGAACTGATATTGGCCAAGTAACCTTTCTCATGCATAAGACTATCCGTGTAATAAAGAAGGCACCAAACCTGTGGAGTTCGGTATTTAGCACAGCTGCAACCCTTCGTATTGTCCAAAAAAGACTTCAAAGCAAGTGCTAGGCCTCAAAAGCATGCGGTCATTCACATTAATTGTTACTCTTGCAACAAATTGCAATTGCAAAGGACAATTAATCCAAAATTACTTTGGCTTCAGCCCCTGTGTTACTTCATTTTCAGCTCAGGGAGGTTTAGTCACGGAATTGACCGTCCCGCCCGCACACTCCTGCCATTGGTCGGCCAACGCGTCCAACCTCGCGACGCACCGCCTTCCTGCGCCAATCGGAAAACGACCAGCCTCTTCGTCACCCAGTAGCTGGTTCTTGACTGTCAATTTCCCCCCCCCCCCCCCCCGCTCCCCCCAACCCCCAACCCACAACCCATCCAATCTCCAATATTTTTCTCTCAGGTTTGCCCGCGGCAGTGTCCAGGAGATTAATTCCTGGAGACTCCAAAAACAATCCCAGAGGGCTGGTGACCCGACTCCCATTTTATTAAATGTGGGGGGGGGGGGCGGGGGGGGGGGGGGACTATCTTCACAGATTGAAAGCTTTTTCTTGGTCCTTTGTTGGCGTTGTGCTGAGCGGCTTGCTGCACAGAGCAGTGTTTCCAGCCACAAGAAAGGTACCGGGGTTAATTAGTCCATAAGAAAGGTTAAAGAGTTGCCCCTCACCCATCCTCCTGGCCTCCCTAAATTATTCAAATATAGTCATCATAGCAACCTAACTGTTTATGCAGGTAATGAGCATATGCAGTCTATTTATGCTAGATTATCCTTTTATCACATTTCAAACCTCATTTCAGCTCTCATGTCTCATCCCTGAGGGCATCATCAAGCAACTTAAGTCGTGCTATTTCCCTCCTGCGGTGAGATAGCAGGAGCTTCTCAGAGTGACTGATGAGGACCACTGGCTTCCTCAAATAGCGTTTGCTTTAATAGATATTTTCCTTGTGATTATCATAGCTAAAAATTATCATGATTATTGAGGTACAATGATCTTTCGATAAATGTGTTCCTTTACATGCCAGTACCCACAGCAGCACATCTCTGTTTTAATAGTCACTAGCTATAAGCAGCAGCAACAACAAAAGAGACCCGCTTATATAAACCTATTAAAGAACCACTTGTTTCCCCCCAAATGATTACGCGGCTTAGCAAAGTGTATTAGTTATACTGATAACTAGCGGTAGGCTGATTGAGTGATTACGTTTTCTTTGATGCACTGGAATCCTGCTCACATCCCAGTTGAACTTCAACAACACCCCTGTGTAATGGTCGGCATTAATGTCCGTGTGGTGCCCACTGCGTTTAATCTTCAAGCTCGGAAATGATCAGTAAAAGAACAAAATCAGACAGAGAGGAGGGAGGGGAAGAGACCGGACGAAGTGCTGGCTTTGCCTACTTTGTTTTCCTGGCTCCTCCTCTGTGTCCGAAAGTGTCAGCTGTGGCTCAATTGGCAGCACTCTCACCTCTGAGTCAGAAGGTTGTGGGTTCAAGCCCCACTTTGGACTTGAGCACATAGACTGGGAATTTTAATCAGAGCTGCTCATTGATTCCCTCTGCTATATATATATATATATATATATATATCTCACTCCAATCGCACTGATTCCTTCTGCTAAATAACTCACTCCATTCTCACTGTTTCCCCGTGCTATATATCTTATTCCAATCTCACTGATTCCCTCTGCAATATAGCTCACTCCATTCTCACTCGTTCCCGGGTACATGCGTAAATGGAGCTTCCGCCATACTTCCGGTGAAGTTACAGCGGCAGAGCGGGGAGAGCACTGAGGAAATTCCTGGCCATAATTCCTGGCAAAAGAACCAGGGAAGCGAGTTGTTGTGATCTGGAACGCGCTGCCTGAAAGGGCGGTGGAAGCAGATTCAATAGTAACTTTCAAAAGGGAATTGGATAAATACTTGAAAAGGAAAAATTTGCAGGGCTACGGGGAAAGAGCAGGGGGGGAGTGGGACTAATTGGAGAGCTCGACCAAAGAGCCGGCACAGGTACAATGGGCCGAATGGTCTCCTTCTGTGCTGTAAGATTCTGTGATAATCTAGTCTGAGACTTTTGAGTTACATTATCAGGGACAAACGTTTAACACAAATTTTACCCTGTTTATTCCAACTAGGCTAATGGTGGGCAGTAAAATAACAGGCGGCAATATAATTTCTAGGCTCAATGTTGGAAATTGAGGAGTTCCTGCAATGGGTCAGTTGGTAAATGCATTATCCAGCACAGAACTGATGTACACAGACCAGGGAGGGACCAGGTCCAATCCCGAGCTTGTGCTCTGGGGTGGCCGTCAGGACAATTATCACAATTGGCCTCAGCGAGGGGGAAAAATAAATCAGCCAGGGCTCCCCTTCCTCAACGCCATTGAGTGACCTCCCCTTCTCGACAGTATGAATGTGTGGTGCATGTGCATTCTCGACAGTATAAATATTATGTGCTTCAATGTGGGGTTGTTAGATTCAATCAAAGTCATAAGCCAACTCCAAGCCAAATCAGAGCTACTTAATGTCAGTTTATCTCTGATGTGTCTCGCCTCTTAAAGCTTTGATTGAGTTTCCAAATGGAGGATATGCCCAGTTACCCATCTCAGATGGCATTTATACCGCAAGTGGACATGTTGACAGAACACACAAGTGAAAAGTGTCAAGAGTGTTCCATCCAGTCTCATCGCACTGTCTCCTGCTCAAACTCAGAGCCTCAAACCTGTGAAACACGTTAATGCCTTCGTTTAACCTTCCTCCTTCAATCTAAGTGCTTGTAAAACCCAAGATTGGAGTCACTTAACCATTACTTTTCTATTTATCTCACATTCTCTCCTGCTGTCTTCAACCTTGGTGCAATTTCATCTCGACGTTTCAAATTAAAAACGAGTTGGTAGCGGCTTTTTTACTGTATGTGAGATACACTGGTTTTATTTGTTCTATTTTAAGGTTTGATGCCACAGGGAACCAGATAGATAATTAACAGAAAGGACTTGCGTTTCTATAGCGCCTGTCACAACCTCAGGACGTCCCAAAGCGCTTCACAGCCAATGAAGTACTTTTGAAATGTGGTCACGGTTGTAATGCCAGAAAAGCGACAGCCAATTTGTGCACAGCAAGCTCCCACAAACAGCAATGAGATGATGGCCAGGCAATCTGTTTCGTTGAGGGATAAATATTGGCTAGGATACCGGGGATAACTCCCCTGCTCTTCTTCAAATAGTGCCCGTGGGATCATTTGCGTCCACCTGAGAGAGCAGACGGGGCCTCGGTTCAACGTTCAATCCGAAAGACGGCACCTCTGACAGTGCAGCACTCCCTCAGTACAGATTAGCCGGCCGTCATCTCATTGCCGTCCGCGGGAGCTTGCTGTGCACGAATTGGCTGCCGCGTTGCCGACATTACAGCCGCGACCACACTTCAAACGTACTTCATTGGTCCTGGAGCGCTTCGGGACGTCCTGTGGTTGTGAAAGGCAATGCAAGTCCTTTTCTGTTAATTATCTATCTGGTTTGTGGGTTCAAGAAGTCCCACTCCAGAGACTTGAACCCACAACCTTCTGGCTCAGAGGCGAGAGTGCCCCCCACTGAGCCACGGCTGAGACCTAACGTATATTCAGTTCTGTTTGTTTCAGCAGCCACGGTTTCATTGCCAAACCCATAAAAATAAATGAATCACTCACATTTAAATAATCCGATTGCCTCCTCTGTGTACATCCTGTAATATACCTGAATTTTCCTTCACGGTTCATTAGCAGTGAATGAATTTTTTACACAGGCAACACTGAACTGCAAAAAGATTGATGGCAGGGCCCAATCAAACAATGGTGCTGTGGATGCGAAGGCATTTGCGCTACAATCTATTTTACGTCTGTATGAAAACGATGACAGGAAAAAAAAAACAATTACTTTTGCCTTACCGGAGGTTCCTTGCTGCTGTGCTATGCTGTACCCAGGTGCAACTGCACGAGGGAGGCAATGCTGAATTGAGATTCTGGCGACCCACTGTTACAAAAGAAAGAAATGTCGAAATATGGAAAAAATAAAGCAATACAGCGCCTTTCACAACCTCAGGACGTCTCAAAGTACTTTACAGCCAATGAAGTACATTTGTTGTAATGCAGGAAACGCGGCAGCCAATTTGCGCACAGCAAGCTCCCACAAAAAGCAATATGATAATGACCAGATAATCTTGTTTTTTTAGTGATATTGGTTGAGGGATAAATATTAGCCAGGACACCGTGGGAGAACTCACCCCCTGCTCTTCTTCGATATAGTGTCGTATATAGGATCTTTTACATCCACCCGAGAGGGTAGACGGGGCCTCGGTTTAAGGTCCCACAGACAGCAATGTGACAATGACTGCTGTACTGTATGTTCCTATGATTCTACGAACTGCCAACTTTGTTGAAACCCCCAAGATAGGGATTTGGTCCTTTTGGGTCCTCGGGGCTTAATGTGCTGTCACACTACATTCCTCGCTCGTTAGATGCCATGGACAACCACTTTACCTTCCCTCCCTGGTGCCGACCTGCATTCGTGGTAAGATCCCGCCCACCAGTATAGAATTACATGGAAATTACAAGCAGTGTTGATCAGTGTTCCCCTAACTTTTTTTTTGACGGCCCATTCAAAATTTTGTGCATGCGCGAAATCGCCCATTCAAAATCCGGTAAGCGGCCTGCGCAGGACCTTCAGACAGGGCTTAGCGCGAACCTTGGTGTTGATGTTTACCCTCAGCAGGTGCAGCAGCCCGAATCTCACTGCCCACTCTGATCCCATATCCTCTACCCCACTTTCCATCAACCACTCATCTAACTTATTCTTAAGTGTCGACATGATGCCCGCTTCAATCAATAGCTCCGATGGTTTATTATACAGCCACACAACTCTCCGCTTTTCCTGGGGGGGGGGCGGGTCTCCCAATCGGCTGGCATACTTCGGCGCAAGATCAGTGGGAACCCCGGCTAAAATGTGTACGCAGGGTTTCCGTTGATCTTTGGCCGAAGTTACCACAGCCAATCGAGAGAAGCCAAGGAAATTTGTGACGTCCACTTCCATCTACTCTGTCCCATCCCTTCTTGTACTTGGATATGCACTTGAAGTGCCGTAACCTACAAGGTTACGGACCAAGTGCTGGGAAGTGGGATTAGGGTGGATCGCTCTTTGTTGGCCGGCACGGACAAGATGGGCCGAATGGCCTCCTTGTGTGCTGTAAATTTTTATGATTCTATAATTCTTCATATTTGTATTTCCTCAAACCAGGCAGCAGTCTAGTGACTCAGCGCTGTGTCCTCTCTATTCATTCAACGTCCTTTCGAGTGCGGAGCCCAAAATTGCACACAGTACAGTCCCACCGCTTATAAAGGGCGCGTTGGTTTTAACGTGATTAGCCCGCTCTATGCGTGGGACGGTGTATCGTCCTTTAGAGACAGAGAGAGGGAGAGAGAGAGAACGGGAACAGAGAAGGAAACAAACGGCTGACTGGATTCCGAACCCAGCCCCTCGGTTATCGTTAACAAACTTTAACGTGGGAAGGGATCAACAGATGATTTGTCTGGGATTTAAACCAAGGGTTTTTCCAGCGTTCCCGGGGAGCTGGTGAGACGCCGGAGGAACGGGCTTTCTTAAATCTCTGCAGTGACTGGTAACTGAACCTTGGGCGGGATTCTAGTTCAGAATGGGTGATTGTTAATGAGAGAGATCATGGGCTCAAAACAGAGACAGAATGATCCATGGAGGGATTTAAATACAGATATGATAACAAGGTACAAAGAACTGATTGAACTGCCCAAAATAGCCAGAGTGCTTAACACATTATAAACGGCGCCTTCGCAATTGACTCCTGTGGTAATGGCAACTGGTCAACATCTAAGTGTAAATGTGGACAGTATAAGTGGTGGAGACTGTACTCCAACTGTGGTTTTACTGAGGTTATAGATAGATTCACCATTATATCGCCACAATTATATTTTATACCTCTCGTCATAAAACCCAGTCCTGTTACTGTTGCGGTGGCTGTTTCGATGGCCAACATGACACGAAACCCATCCTGTGACCCTCCACCAGAGACCCCAACATGCTCCTCCAGCCTTAGCTCCTGGCTGGAGCAGTTTAACCCCGGCCCCCCCCCCCCCCCCCCCCCGCCCCCTCCATTGTAATGTAGGAAACGCAGCAGCCAATTTGTGCACAGCAAGGTCCCACAAACAGCAATGTGATAATGACCAGATAATCGTTTTTTTTAAGTGATGTTGGTTGAGGGATAGATATTGGCCAGGACACCGGGGAGAACTCCCCCTACTCTTCTTCGAAATAGTGCCATGGGATCTTTTACGTCCACTTGAGAGGGCAGAGGCGTCCTCAGCCTAACGACTTTCCGAAAGACGGCACCTCCGACAGTGCAGCGCTCCTTCAGTGCTGCACTGAAGTGATTTTATTGATATATCGTTCAAGCTTCATTTTCATGGTTTCAGATACATTCTGAATCCCTTCATGTGTCATTGCCTTGTAACACTCACAGTCAACTTGTCAGACGCACATCGAGAGAGTTAAGACTCCTCCAGTCTAGGATTGGTCTTCAATGCAATCAATGTGCCATTGAGTCTGCAGAAAAACACAAGAGCATAAAGCAGTCCTGATGAAGCCTAGACAATGATTTAATGAGTTAGACATCTTAACCATGCTTAGCTTGTCTGAATATTGTAATATAATCAACCTGGCGGTTGCGACTATACCTAATAAAAGTTGCAAACAGCCAGAGGATGCAAATACTTAAAGAAGATTAAGACTTCTTCACCTCACTGTATTACTACGACATGTAAACAAATTAAATTGCTTTATTGTGTTGTAAAGTGTGTTATTTTTATATTCCTACAGTTTCTGTTTTATTGTGCTATTAGAAGCAAAACATTTGCTATAATTTTGGAGCTGTGCAGGAATAATGAGGTGGCAGCGCTCAAACCAGTAATGATTAGGATTTCTTCTTTTTGAGAAAGTGCACTTAAAAAATTACGCCTTTTTTATATATATATATATATTAAAAAATTATTTTGTATTTGTGCGGGTGGCTTAATTATCTCTCCATCGCCCGAGGGGGTGAAAAATATAATAATGATAAAATAAGCTACTAGAATTTTAGAGTCAGGAAGATAAGACATTTCCACTCCTGAATCTCACTGAAATATGACATGAACCCATGACTATTTAGCCTCATCCTTGCACTTTATGTTTTGCATTAAGAAAAGTAATTTCATGCATACGGCTGAAAAGTGATATGTCGAGGCATTAAAAATATATCGAAGCTAATTTTATGATGATTAGTTAAACGGGAGGAAAAAAAAATACAGAGTTTATGTCATCCGTATATGCACTGATTTGCATAAAAATGCCCAAAGTTGCTATGCCAACATTTTCCATGGCACTAGTCAGGGTCGTTTCTATGTCAAGACTATGTACTAAAATGGTCTCCTGTGTTTTCTGGTTTAATTCATTCAAAGCTGTAAGTCATTTGTTCCAAATTGCTTGCAGTAAAACAAATGAATAGCTAAAATACTCATTTGCATGATTCCCATTTTAAAATGATTCCCCTGAAATTAAAGAGCGTGTTTGATGGTTGTAAAGATGAATGTGCAGATGAGGCATGCAATTAATATTTCTGTGTTCTGTTTAAAAGCCCTCTGAAGAATTAAGGAACCACACACACACACACAGACAGACAAACAGCCTTCAAGACAGATTGGGCTTTGCGACAGTTCCAAACCAGCACCGTGCGGTCTGCTCTACCTTTCCCTCCTGTTATCCCAATTACATTATTCAGTAATTAAAACTATTCACTATTCCTGCACATCTGCCATCTGCTGCCAGTGCTGGTCTCACTCTGCCCATTTAGGATTCTGACAGAAATGGCGCTGGACACTGTTACTAAGCTAAGTCGGGCAAACCTGCTTGGGATCTGTACTAAGTGGACTTGGAGAGGCGTTTGTAGACTAAACACCTTTTTGAAAGGAGATAACGGACCTGGATAATACCCGATTAGGGTCAGGATTGAAGGCTAGAAGGACAAATATGGACAGACATGATTGAGTGCTGAGTAAGAGCATGATGCTAGGACCACGAGAATGTCATGTCAACAAGCCAATTGGTCAAGAAAGAATAATGTAGGGTTTAACATATGAGATAAGATAGATAGTCTGGAACTTTGCTCAACTTACCTTTGAGGTGGGGGTGGGGGGGAGGGGGGGTGCAGGAAGAAACTTTCGAGGACATTTCCTGAGGAGATGGTATGAGTTGGGTAGAGTCCATGATACTATAGGCATGTAAATAGACTGGTCAAGAGGACTTTTCTCTCCGAAGTTCCCTTGCGTTCTTATATTTGTCTAACAATCACTTGTCATTTTAGCGATGGGATCATTCCTTAACCGTTTCCTGGCCAGGCATTTTAAGAACATAAAAAATAAGAGCAGGAGTAGGCCATATGGCCCCTCGAGCCTGCTCCGTCATTCAATCAGATCATGGCTGATCATCGACCTCAACTCCACTTCCCCGCCCGATCTCCATATTCCTTGATTCCCTTAGAGTCCAAAAATCTATCTATCTCAGCCTCGAATATACTCAAAGACTCAGCATTCACAGCCCTCTGGGGCAGAGAATTCCAAAGATTCACAACCGTCTGAGTGAAGAAATTCCTCTTCATCTCAGTCTTAAATGGCCGACTCCTTATCCTGAGACTATGCCCCCTAGTTCTAGACACTCCAGCCAGGGAAACAGCCTCTCAGCATCTACCCTGTCAATCCCCCTTCAGAATCTTGTATGTTTCAATGAGATCACCTCTCATTCTTCTAAACTCCAGAGAGTATCGGCCCATTCTACACAATCGCTCATCATAGGACAGCCCTCTCATCCCAGGAATCAATCTAGTGAACCTTCGTTGCACTGCCTCCAAGGCAAGTATATCCTTCCTTAGATAAGGAGACCAAAACTGTGCACAGTACTCCAGGTGTATTTTGGGAATATCCGTTATTTTCAGTAGGAAATTGGTGGCCATTTTGGCCACTTTTAAGGGGAGGGGGAAGATAAAGCCTATGCTTGCTCCAGAATTTTATTTGGCTCAAGTCACGCTACGATGAACTTTCTACTTAAAGAAAAAGACAATGCCATCCCAATGGTTAGTTACTGCATTACCTCAGTTCCTGGCACAGCCAATCACATTAGTCACATGGGAGATGCTGGGCCACTGACATTCGCAATTATATTTCAGTCTTTAGTAAAATTTTATATATATATATAAATGTTAACAATTGTTCCTCAACTTTCTCCTGAAGGTGTTGATAGAGTAGAGTTCCAGAACACCCTGTGCCTCACGAAAAATGGTGCTTTTTCATGTGTAGGGCTAGACAATGAGTGGTGGCAGGCTATTCAACTATGGAATGCAATGCAAATGGGATGCGCCACATACCAGAGTAGGAACGCAAGAGAGTGGCAAGAAAATGCCATTCAGCTCATCTAGCTCACCATGCAATTCAGGCCAATGTGCAGGAACTGCTCAGATGATTTTCATCTCTCTCCTAAACTTGATATCAAGATCAGATCCCTTTCGCTCCCTGTTACTGACCTACCTTGGCTCCCGGTTAAGCAGCGCCTCGATTTCAAAATTCTCATCCTTGTTTTCAAATCCCTCCATGGCCTCGCCCCTCCCTATCTCTGTAATCTCCTTCAGCCTCACAACCACCCCCCGAGATATCTGCGCTCCTCTAATTCTGCCCTCTTGAGCATCCCTGATTATAATCGCTCAACCATTGGTGGCCATGCCTTCTGTTGCCTGGGCCCTAAGCTCTGGATTCCCTGCCTAAACTTCTCCGCCTCGCTACCTCTCTTTCCTCCTTTAAGACGCTCCTTAAAACCTACCTCTTTCCTGCCCTAATTTATCCTTATGTGGATCGGTGTCAAATTTTTTGTCTTAAAATACTCCTGTGAAGCGCCTTGGGACGTTTTACTACGTTAAGGGCGCTATATAAATACAAGTTGTTGTTGTTAAATCAGGATATTGCCCATAACTTTTTTGGAATGCTACAATCAAGCCACTATTAACTGCATCAGGTGACAGTCTATTGAAACAAAGTTGTTAACTGTGAAGAGCTATTTTTTGAGATTCAGTTACCTGAAGGAATTATCAGATTGCGATCATTTGCACCAGCTCTCTGCTTTTGATTTGACGCAAAAAAACCTTCAGATCCAGCCCCATATTGCCTTCATCAGTTGGAACAAAACCTCCATTATGTCCTCCTTTAGTGTTAAATTTCCCAATGGGACTAAATTGAGCTCTCTTGGTCTTTTGATAAGTCTGATTTAGTAAGGTCTCAAAGTGTCAGCTGTGGCTCAGTGGGTAGCACTCCTCGCCTCTGAGTCAGAAGGTTGTGGGTTCAAGTCCCCACTCCAGGGACTTGAGCACCTAAAGCTAGGCTGACACTCCAGTGCAGTGCTGAGGGAGCGCTGCACTGTCACAGGTGCCGTCTTTCAGATGAGACTTTAAACCGAGGCCCCGTCTGCTCTCTCAGGTGGACGTAAAAGATTCTATGGCACTATTTCAAAGAAGAGCAGGGGAGTTGGCCCTGGTGTCCTGGGCCAATATTTATCCCTCAACCAACATAACAAAAACAGGATTATCTGGTCATTATCACATTGCTGTTTGTGGGAGCTTGCTGTGCGCAAATTGGCTGCCATGTTTCCCACATTACAACAGTGACTACACTCCAAAAGTACTTCATTGGCTGTAAAGCACTTTGAGACGTCCGGTGGTCGTGAAAGGCGCTATATAAATGCAAGTCTTTCTTTAGTTGAGTAGACTAGGCCTATATTCCTCAGAGTTTAAAAGAATAAGAGGTGATCTCATTGAAATATATAAAATTCTTACAGGGAATCACGGGATAGATGCTGGAAGGATGTTTCCCCTGGCTGGAGAGTCTAGAACCAGGGGTCACAGTCTCAGGATAAGGGGTCGGCCATTTAGGACTGAGATGAGGAGAAATTTCTTCACTCAGAGGGTTGTGAATCTTTGGAATTCTCTGCCCCAGAGGGCTGTGGATCAATAGATTTTTGGATACTAAGGGAATCAAGGGATATGGGGATAGGGATGGGAAGGTGGAGTTGATGTAAAAGATCAGCCATGATCTTATTGAATGGCGGAGCAGGCACAAAGGGCCGAATTGCCTACTCCTGTTCCTATTTCTTATGTTCTTATGTTCTTAGATATTATATAAATTATGGGGCCTCCCCATAATGTGACTGAAGAAGTCAAGCATTCCAGATGCACAGCGACTATTTCCAACAAGTGAATCAGCAGCGGTCCAAATAACTAATTGTAAAATTTCGATCCAGGGTAGTTCTCTTCTTATAGGGTCACCCTTCCCTTTATTGCCATCAATCATTTGGAATTCAACAGTCAAAAGGACTTAAGTTCCCACCACATTTCTCCCCCCCGCCCACCGCCCCCACTCCCTCCCTCCACCTCCAAATAATAATTGGTGGCACATAACAAACAGTCAGCAGCCCTTTAATGGCTGCTGGTACTCAACACTCCAGCCTCCCGACCAACATGGTGCTCCCAGAACATCGGGCACTACACACCAGGAGGGTTATTGCAATATTTAAATGATCTCCTCGTGACCTGATAGAGGTCTTTAAAATTATGAAGGGGTTCGATAGGGTAGACGTAGAGAAAATGTTTCGGCTTGTGGGGGAGTGCAAAACTAAGGTCATCAGTATAAGATAGTCACTAATAAATCCAATAGGGAATTCAGGAGACACTTCTTTACCCAGAGAGTGGTGAGAATGTGGAACTCGCGACCACAGGGAGTGGTTGAGGCGAATAGCACAGATGCATTTAAGGGGAAGCTGGATAAACACACGAGGGAGAAAGGAACAGAAGGTTATGCAATAGGGTGAGATGAAGAGGGGTGGGAGGAGGCTCGTGTGGAGCATAAACACCGGCACAGAGCAGTTGGGGCGAATGGCCTGTTTCTGTGCTGTAACTTCGATGTAATTCTATGTAACTGACCTTGTATTAATTGGTGAGGTCGGTTAATTTCGACACAGGTGCTTGGAGTACCTAGTAAGCAAGAGGTCCTGGGTGTAGCAATTCCAGAACACGTTAAACGCAGCAATAACAATACGTTGGACGTGACATCTTGTTTCGGTGGGTTACACTCTGTGGATATTGTCGTTTGGTCAGGGTTGTTTCCCCTGTTCCGAGTGAACTGTTCCACTGGTTGTACTGCAAGTGGAATCTCCATGCTGAGTCGATGCAACAGTTCATTCGTGGAGAAGGGAAGAGGACCATCATCTTGTCGATAAAATTTAAGATGTAGTTTAAAGAGGATGCAATGAGGTGGCAGGACGTGTGCCAGGAACCACAAGCCCCCACACACTGGTTTCCCAATCACAGCTGTGCTGTTGCAGGGAGATGCGACATGGAAACCAAGCATTTTCTAAAGAGAGAGAGGAACAACTGAGGAGAGTTACTCCGTGCAGTTTGCCTACGCCTCCTAATAGCCATTTGCAGCAACAACAACTTGCATTTATATAGCGCCTTTGACATAGTAAAACATTTTTAGTGTAAGGCCCACGCACTCGTACGTAAGACAAAGGTCCTCTACCAACGTGCCCCCGCCACACAGTACTGCCCCCCGATTATCAAAATCCACAACAAGACCTTGGACAATGTGGACCACTTTCCATACCTCGAGAGCCTACTGTCAACAAGAGCAAACGTCGATGACAAAGTCCAACACCGCCTCCAGTGCAGCCTTTGGTCGCCTGAGGAAGAGAGTGTTTGAAGACCAGGACCTCAAACCCGGCACTAAGCTCATGGTCTACAGAGCAGCAGTGATACCCGCCCTGCTGTATGCCTCAGAGACATGGACCATGTACAGCACGCACCTCAAAACACTGGAGAGGTACCACCAACGTTGCCTCCGCAAGATCCTGCAAATCCATTGGCAGGATAGGCGCACCAACATCAGTGTTCTCGCTCAGGCCAACATCCCCAGCATCGAAGCTTTGACCACGCTCGATCAGCTCCGATGGACGGGTCACATTGTCCACATGCCCGATACGAGACTCCCAAAACAAATGCTCTACTCGGAGCTCCGACACGGCAAGAGAGCCCCTGGTGGGCAGAGGGAACGCTTCAAGGACACCCTCAAAGCCTCCTTGAAAAAGTGCAACATCCCCACTGACACCTGGGAATCCCTGGCCGAAGACCGCACAAAGTGGAGGAGAAGCATCCGGGAAGGCACCGAACACCTCGGGTCTCTTCGCCGTGAGCAAGCGGAAGCCAAGCGCAAACAGCGGAAGGAGCGCACGTCAACCCAAGCACCCCACCCACCCGCCCCTTCAACCACCATCTGCCCCACCTGTGACAGAGACTGTAGGTCCCGCATTGGACTCATCAGTCACCTGAGAACACATTTTTAATGTGGAAGCAAGTCATCCTCGGTTCCGAGGGACTGCCTAAGAGAAGAGTAAAACATTCCAAGTCGCTTCACAGGGACGATTATCAAACAAAATTTGACACCGAGCCACATAAGGAGATATTAGGACAGGCTGGGTCAAAGAGGTAGATTTTAAGGAGCGACTTAAAGGGGAGAGAGAGGTGGAGAGATTTAGGGAGGGAGTTCCAGAGCTTAGGGCCCAGGCAGCTGAAGGCACGGCCGCCAATGGTGGAGCGATTAAAATCAGAGAGGCGCAAGAGGCCGGAATTGGAAGAGTGCGGAGATCTCGGCGGGTTGTTGGGCTGGAGGAGGTTACAGAGATAGGGAGGGGGCAAGGCCATGGAGGGATTTGAAAACAAAGCTTGATTTACAAAGCAGCATTGGCAGAACCATGCAGATGGTGGACACATTCAAAAGGGAATTGGATAAATACTTGAAGGGAACAAAAATTACAGGGCTATGGGGAAAGAGCAGTGGGGAGTGGGATTAATTGGAGCGCTCTACCAAAGAGCTGGCACAGGAACAATGGGCCGAATGGCCTCCTTCTGTGCTGTATCTTTCTATGATTCTAGCTGCCCTCTTGGGTGGATAATGGGCTGCGCTGTAGAGTATTGAACTGAGGTATGAGGGAGGAGCTTAGAATTAGGTTTCAATAGATAAACCATAAGCAGCGGACATGTTAAAAGTATACTGATAGGCAAGAAACATTTTCCCTTGTGTATTATAAAAATATAATTGATTTGACTATAAGAATAGAATATGTAAAAAGTACATTGCATTGATTTTTAAATCATTTTTATGCATCAGATTTACTCTTATGGAAAATATAGATATGATTTTAATAGGGTAAAAATATGGCAGGTTTATCATAATCATAATTCAAATCTAAATCATTGTAATAGTTATATGTGGGACACACCAATACACCGAACCATCCCATATGCCCTTCCTCTCCTCTGCATCCTCACTGTACTGAAACTAGACTCCCTTGTATGATTCCAGAAACAAATCCAAGATTTCATAATCAGTCTGGCAACTTGGCAAATCGCTAATCGGTGGACTCCCAATTATAGATCCTGAGTTGGAGTCCCAACCCCACCGTGTTGATATCAAGATTTATCACATTGTCCCCTACTCGAACTCACTCAATCCTCGGGCCTCAGAACTGTGAAACTCCTCACCTCCCCAGTCTCTCCTTCTTCCTACACTACAGACAATCAAAACTCGAGCTTGGCGTCATCTGATCACCATCTCCTCACTTACCTCATCTTCTCTTTCATTGTTTACAACCTTAGTGATGTCCTGCTCTGTCAACCCTGGCCTATCAGGTAGGCTTCTCAGCTTTTATGAAAAAATACATAGTTACATAGAATTTACAGCACAGAAAGAGACCATTCAGCCCAACTGGTCCGTGCCGGTGTTTATGCTCTACACAGAGCCTCCTCCCACCCCTACTTCATCTCACCCCATCTGCATAACCTTCAATTCCTTTCTCCCCCATGTGTTTATCTAGCTTCCCCTTAAATGCATCTATGCGATTCACAAAATGGATCAGGAAAATACAGCTTTGTGGTCTGTTGTAAATCTAGAGCAACAGGATTACATCTTTCGGTCTCAAAAAGAGGAAAGCAGAGAATTTTCTCTCACTCCGGACGATTAAACCACCTTTAAATCACAAAAATGTCTACAGTTTTGGTCTCCTTACCTAAGAAGGATGTATTTGGACTTTCAGAAGGCTTTCGACAAGGTCCCGCATAAGAGATTAGTGTGCAAAGTTAAAGCACATGGGATTGGGGGTAAGGTACTGACTTGGATAGAGAACTGGTTGGCAGACAGGAAGCAAAGAGTTGGAATAAACGGGACTGACGTAAGAAAACTACTAGGCACTTGGTCTAAGCGTTAAACAAAGCTTTAATCAACTGTTTTACAACATGGAGATCTAGTTGTGTCCTTCACTAGTTCCTGTTGCAGAATGTCCTAAGCAAGCTGGGCCCATGCCTGAGTATTTATACTCTCCCTGGACAGCACCACCAGCAGTCCGCCCAGTATTACTTCATACATGAATGACAAGATTCATGTCAGGGTCTTTTTCCGAGTGGCAGGCAGTGACTAGTGGGGTACCGTAGGGATTGGTGCTAGGACCCCAGCTATTCACAATGGGCCGAAAATTGATCCCGGGACGCGAGAGTACGCACTGCGTACTCTCGCGTATTCCCACTCCAATTGCCGGTTTTCTGCATGCCCTGCGCATGCGCTGAAAACCGGCAATTGCTCTTCTGAAAAGGGGGCGGGGCCTGGGTGCATCGCGTGCGCACTACAGGCTGCACGCACGCTGTGCACTTCATGCTTTGGACGCGCAGGTAAGTACTGAAGATTTTGGAAATGTAAAAAGGAGGAGTAAGACCCGCTTTTAAGAAGGTAAGTAGTGAATTAAGTATTTTTTTGAATTTTTTTTTACAGGTATATCTTTTTTAGAGACTTTAAAGACAGGTAAGTTTATTTTTATAACTTTTTAAAAGATTTTAAATTTTTTCAAAAATTTAATTTTTTATTTAAAATGGTTAATTTAATTAACTATACTTATTTTATTAATGTGATGGTTTTTTTAAAAATTTAATTGAGGTTTAGCTGTTATTTTGGGGGGGTGTAAGATTCATAGATTTCACAGCCATGCTGTGAGACTTATGAATGGAAGATGGTGTGCTGCCATTGGCTCTAACTGAGTCACGTGATCCCACAGCTCGCACGAATTCACTACGCCGCTGGGATACGCAAGCCCAGCACAGCTGATGTCTGGAACATCAAGTTCGTGCGAGCTGGATCTGAAAAAGCACAAGCGAGGTGAGACATCGCGGGGAAGGCTTACCCCCGCGGGAACAGAGCGAGATCAATTTCTGGGCCAATATATATTAACGATTTAGATGAGGGAACTAGATGTAATATATCCAAGTTTGCAGACGACACAAAGCTGGGTAGGCGAGTGCGCTGAGAGGAGGATGCAGAGAAACTCCAGTATGATTTGGACAGGTTCGGTGAGTGGGCAAATGCATGGCAGATGCAGTATAATGTGGATAAATGTGAGGTTATCCACTTTGGTGGCAAAAACAGGAAGGCAAATTATTATTTGAACGGCAATAGATTGGGAGAAGGGGAAGTGCAACGAGACCTGGGTGTCCTTGTGCACCAGTCGCTGAAGGTAAGCATGCAGGTGCAGCAGACGGTTAAGAAGGCAAATGGTATGTTGGTCTTCATAGCGAGAGGATTCGAGTACAGGAGCAGGGATGTCTTGCTGCAGTTGTACAGGGCCTTGGTGAGACCACACCTTGACTATTGTGTGCAGTTTTGGTCGCCTTATCTGAGGAACGGTGTTCTTGCCATGGAGGGAGTGCAGCGAAGATTCACCGGACTGATACCTGGGATGGCAGGGATGACGTATGAAGAGAGATTGGGTCGATTAGGCTTATATTCGCTAGAGTTTAGAAGAATGAGAGGGGATCTCATTGAAACTTATAAAATTCTAACAGGACTAGACAGACTAGATGCAGGAAGGATGTTTCCGATGGCGGGTGAGTCCAGAACCAGGGGTCACAGTCTAAGGATAAGGGGTAAGCCATTTAGGACTGAGATGAGGAGGAATTTCTTCACCCAGAGAGTGGTGAACCTGTGGAATTCTCTACCACAGAAGGCAGTTGAGGCCAAATCATTAAATATATTCAAGAAGGAGTTAGATATATTTCTTAAGGCTAAAGGGATCAAGGGATATGGGGAGAAAGCAGGGACAGGGTACTGAATTTGGATGATCAGCCATGATCTCATTGAATGGCGGAGCAGGCTTGAAGGGCCGAATGACCTACTCCTGCTCCTATCTTCTATGTTTCTATGTTTACTTGCCTTAGAGGGAGTGCAATGAAGATTCACTAGATTGATGCCTGGGATGGGCAGATTGTCCTATGAGGAGAGATTGAGTAGACTAGGCCTATACTCCCTAGAATTTAGAAGAATGAGAGGTGATCTCATTGAAACATATAAAATTCTTACAGGGCTTGACAGGGTAGATGCAGGGATTATGTTCCCCCTGGCTGGGGAGTCTAGAACCAGGGGTCACAGTCTCAGGATAAGGGGTTGGCCATTTAAGACTGAGATGAGGAGAAATTTCTTCACTCAGAGGGTGGTGAATCTTTGGAATTCTCTACCCCAGAGGGCTGTGGAGGCTCAGTCATTGAGTATATTCAAGACTGAGATGGATAGATTTTTGGACACTGAGGGAATCAAGGGATATGGGGATAGTGCGGGAAGATGGAGTTGAGGTAGAAGATCAGCCATGATCTCATTGAATGGTGGAGAAGGCTCAAGGGGCCGTATGGCCGACTCCTGCTCTTATGTTCTTAAAAACGTTGCTACATGTGAGAAAATATTATGTCGAGAATTAAATATCGCACGAGTTTTGATCTCATTGAGAAGGTGTGGAACATTCTGGAGGTAATTCATTTTCATGTAACCAAATACTGCTGGCCGATAAACCGACCTCACTGTCTTCTATAAAATAAGCAGAGGCTTATTTTTCCCCTAAGATTTTTTCCCTTTCTGGCCTTTTCTGCATATAATGCCTTGTAAATATGAACCTCTCGCACGGGATATTTTCACATGAAACACTTTGTATTTCTGGCTGGAACTACGTACAGACTTGTTGGACGGAATGTTCAACCTCAGCGGGGGAGGGGCGTGAAGCGGGCGATATCGCTATACACCCCCGTCAGATTTTCCCTTCGCTTGACGTCAATGGTCCCGCACCAAAGGGGGTTGCGACCAGACCTTGTTAATGGCCCCAATTAGTTAATTTGGCCGCATCTCAGCCTGGACATGCGCAGCGTACTCCGGGCGCACTGTGCCGGTAACACCGGGGCACGGAGCTGCCCAGTGAGCTATGCCGAGATATGAGGCAGAAATGACTGGTTTGTGTGACACCGCCTTGCTCCTCTCGTTCAACCCATTTATAACGAAGGGGTTTTACACCTCTGTTAAAATCATGAACAGGAAAATGTCACATGAGCACATTTAAGTGTTTGCCAATGCTATCTGCCCTGGGTACATCTGAGCCTAGGCCTAGACAGTGGGTGTCAACAGGCCATTTCAGCACAGGCAAGATGGATCCCGTCCATACTCATTGTTCACATGCACAGCCACTTTCCACCAGGAAACTAGATAGTGCGCAGGAGTGGGAACCCTGGCTTATTGTTTTTGCCCATAAAATACATAATTGGAGGGCCATGTCAATAAGTAAGGAAGGCACTGTGGGGGTGGTGATGCTCAGACTATTGATTGATGACACTGTTGACAGTAAGATGCACCCCTTTGCTGCATGTCCTAGACGAGAGAGTGAGTGAGACAAAGAGCGAGAGAGAGAGAAAGCAAGCAATCTTGCATTCATATCGCATCTTTCATATCCTCACAATGTTCCAAAGTGCTTCACCGCCAATGAAGAACTCTTAAAATGCCGTCACTGCTGATATGAAGGCAAATGTGGCGACCAAGTTGTACGAATGAGTAGTTTCCGGTGGCGTTGGTTGAGGGATGAATGTTGGCTCGGACACCAGGAAAGACCAGCGTTCACACTCAACGGGCTGCTTCGTGATCTCAGTGTCGCGGCCGCCCAGCCATTGTTAGCCTCGCTTTCGATGTTTCTGCTAACTTAAGAGCGTCGTGGAATGAGACTGGGGCGTTTGGCCCATCGACCTGGTCCCGTCTTTAACCCACGAATAATCCATTCTATTGTGAATTCTGCCCAATGCATTTTATCTCCAGAAAAAAAAAGGGTTTCTCCTTGCTTTACCAAACCAAATCCTACACAACTTCAGAACACCCATTCTGTGTGATTTGCCCTTGCCCTTCCTCGGCATATCAGTTCCAAGACCGCAAAGCCAGGAACCATTCCTTTGCTGCTATCAGTCAGGCCTCACTATTTGCACCCACCTTTTCGAGCCCTCAATCCCATTCCTCGTTATGACAGAGGTAAAGGAGAGCTGACGTTTCATGCAACTCCCAATCTGCCTTAGACCCACCACCCACTCAACTGGCTTCCGTTAAGCTTACAGGACACCATCAGCCTACTTCAATATAGGAATCCAGAACCAGGGGGCACAACCTTAAACTTAGAGCCAGGCCATTCTGGGGTGATTTCAGGAAGCACGTCTTCACACAAAGGGTGGTGGAAATCTGGAACTCGGTCCCCCACAAAAGGCTCTTGAGGCTGGGGGTCAATTGAAAATTTCCAAACTGAAAAGATAGTATTTTTGTTGAGCAAGGGTATTAAGGGTTACGGAACCAAGTTGGGGAGATGGAGTTAAGATACAGATCAGGCGCATGGGAACACCACCACCTCCAAGTTCCCCTCCAAGTCACACACACCATCCTGACTTAGAAGTATATCGCCGTTCCTTCATCGTTGCTGGGTCAAAATCCTGGAACTCCCTCCCTAACAGCACTGTGGGAGCACCTTCACCACATGGACTGCAGAGGATCAAGATGGCGGCTCACCACCACCTTCTCAAGGGCAATTAGGGATGGGCAATAAATGCCAGCCTTGCCAGCGACACCCACATCCCGTGAATGAATAAAAAGCCATGATCTAGTTGAATGTTGTGATGCGGAGATGCCAGTGTTGGACTGGGGTGGACAAAAGTGAGAAGTCGCACAACACCAGGTTATAGTCCAACACCTTTATTTGAAATCACAAGCTTTCGGAGCGCTGCTCCTTCGTCAGGTGAAGTGAAGAAATATATATGAGCACAGCATAAATGAATGTTGGAACAGGCTCGAGGAGATGAATGGCCTGCGCCTGTTTCTATTTGGAAAAGAATGGCTTGGGAAGGTGGGTTTGCTATTGGTCTTCCAGGATCCTGGACTGCATCAAGCCACATCATTTGTTTGTGTATCTGCCTCTGCCAGCTAAGTATTGACGTTGAAACAATTCCCATGAATTTGTTTTTTTTTTCGAGGGGGTAGGTCGGGTGTATATTTCGAAGAAGAGCAGGGGAGTTCACCAGGGAGTCCTGGGCCAATACTTACTCCTCAACCAACATCACGAAAACAGATGATCTGGTCATTATCACATTGCTGTTTGTGGGAGTTTGCTGTGCGCAAATTGGCTGCCGCTTTTCCTACATTACAACAGTGCCCACACTTCAAAAGTACTCCATTGGCTGTAAAGCACTTTGGGACGCCATGAGATCGTGAAAGGCGCTATAGAAATCCAAGTCTTTCTTTTCTTTTTTCAAGCTGGTATTGCCTTGGGTAATTACACTCCCATCTCAACAGGCCCTCCAAGAGGGTAAAGCCTAAATCAAGGTTGCTAGGATACTCTTTTTTATATGAACCAGCACTTGCAGAATTTAAACAATGTCTTGTTAGTGGCTAGACATTTAAGTTTTAGCTGCTGTGCTTCATTATGTATTATTAAGAAAAAGAAGGACCCGGCATAAGGGATTTACAGTGTTGTCATCCGAAAATTATAGTTACCACAGCCTAGATCCTGCCAGCAACTCTTTGTAGGCCTCTAAAAGTTCACAGGGGGTCAGACATGAGAAGAAATAAAAGGCAAACAGTGGCTTTTGAAAGCATTCAGTGCAATCAGCTTAAACATAATGAGCTCTGACTGTGAACTTGGATGGAAGCCAGCCTTTCATTTACTACAAGTCTCGTGTAAATGATTACATTACCTTGCATCGGTTTCTGCAGCACCCCCAACTGTTCCTTCGGAGGTAAGTTCAACACAGGCGGTTGGCTGGCTGTTCGCTCGAGGTTTTTTTTTTGCTGTAATTACCGTGCGAGGTACAGTGAAGATATAATAAAAGGTTCTTTTGAGATTGTTAAAGTGATAATTAGAGGCATGTGGGCTTGCCTGCCCTCCCCCACTCACAAGTGTTCCCAATTTGCCACACCCCTCAGGCCCTCACATTCCCCCACAGACACAGAGGGGTGAATTTTAACCCCCCAAAAAATGGGTGGGATGGGGGTCAGGTGAGATGTAAAAATGTTTTAAATCTCAAACCCGAACCCAACCTGCCTCCAACCCACCCGCTCCCAGGAGGCGGGACAAGGAGCAGGCAACCAACCCGCTCCCAGGAGGCGGGACAAGGAGTGGGCAACCAACCCGCTCCCAGGAGGCAGGTTGACCTTCGAAATATTATAATGTGCTTGGGAGCCTCACATTTAACTTCCCTTGCAGGTTTAACCCTGGTCGACCGGGCCTCTGGAAACCCGGCAGCTCAAGGGAGGCGAGCACAGATTTGGGGGAAAAGGTAAGTACCTTTACAGCACCACTTGTGGGCCAGGAGGAGCAGGAATGCTTCCCCCCCCTGGCCCCCCCCAAGCTAACCCTGAGACTTCCAGGCGGGGAACATGTTAAAACTCCACAGCATGCGGGGAAACCCAAAACTCCGCTCCCACCCCGGCCCGGAAAACCCGCCCCTGTCAAAATCCAGGGCCAGAGTGTTGGCGGACTGTGGGTCGGGCCACTCTTGAGCCCAATCCTGCCTTCACCTGACAGCCAACTAAGGGTTGCCAACCCTCCAGGATTGCCCTGGAGTCTCCAGGAATTGAAGATTAATCTCCTCCTGGACACTGCTGCGAGAATTCACCGGGAGAAAAATCATAGGGGCATTAAAAAAATTGTGTGTTTATTTTCCATTTTCTATGAACGCTTTCGTTTATTAGTTATCAAAATATTGGAGATGGGGTGGAAAAGGAGGTTTGACTGGGTGGGGTGGTTGGAGGTGGGAAGTTATGTGATTAAAACCTTCAGGAATTTTTTTTATTCATTCCTGGGATCTGGGCGTCGCTGGCAAGGCCGGCATTTATTGCCCATCCCTAGTTGCCCTTGAGAAGGTGGTGGTGAGCCGCCTTCTTGAACCGCTGCAGTCCATGTGGTGAAGGTGCTCCCACAGTGCTGCTAGGGAGGGAGATCCAGGATTTTGACCCAACGACGATGAGGGAACGGCCAATATATTTCCAAGTCAGGATGGTGTGTGACTTGGAGGGGAACTTGCAGGTGGTGGTGTTCCCATGCGTCTGCTGCCCTTGTCCTTCTAGGTGGTGGAGGTCGCTGGTTTGTTTAGCCAGAGTTGGTGACGTAAGAAAACTACTAGGCACTTGGTCTAAGTGTTAAACAAAGCTTTAATCAACTGTTTTACAACATGGAGGTCTAGTTGTGTCCTTCACTAGTTCCTGTTGAGGAATGTCCTAAGCAAGCTGGGCCCATGCCCGAGTATTTATGCTCTCCCTGGACAGCGCCACCAGCAGGCCGCCCAGTATTACTTCATATATGAATGACAAGATTCATGTCAGTTGGTAACTCTATAGATCTCACTACGTAGTGATTGGGAGCAGGAACTTCAATTAATTAATTTTTCACCATTCCCTGGTCCAGGAGAAAGAAAGAACGAAAGACTTGCATTTATATAGCATCTTTCACGACGACCGGACATCTCAAAGCGCTTTACAGCCAAATGAAGTACTTTTGGAATGGAGTCACGGTTGTAATGTGGGAAACGTGACAGCCAATTTGTGCACAGCAAACTCCCACAAACAGCAATGTGATAATGACCAGATAATACTAGGAGCTATGACACCAATGGTAGGGCCCATCACTGCTCAAGTCGGATGGAGCTAACTCAATCCAGATCAAAGCTGGGATTTTATTCCTGAAAAGCCATTTCAAAATCCATCTGTTTGACCACTTCTCCCCACTCTTGGTCAATGTTCCTTCACCCCCTCATCCGTCTTTTGGGTAACACTGTTAAACATTTTACTGAACTGAAAGGTGCTATACTATTGTTTGTTGCTGTATCTGGTCAATATGCCTTCGCTCCACACCATGTGGTGTATATAACCATTGAGCCACGGAGACTTCCATTTATGGTATAATCTTACTTTACATATAACCAATGCAGATATTTCCATATATATCCATCTGTGTATATACATGTTTTTGCTGATGCCACACTTGTGCAGTAACACTAATGTCCTTTAGGGAAGGAAATCTGCCATTCTTACTGGCCAGACAGACTCCAGACCCACATCAATGTGCTTGACTCTTAACAGCCCTCTGAAATGGCCGAGCAAGCCACTCAATTGCCAAGAAGGCGGCTCACCACCACCATCTCAAGGGCAATTCGGGACGGGCAATAAATGCTGCCTTTTCCAGCGACGCCCACATCCCGTGAATGAATTTAAAAAAAACACTTATGCAGTCACACCTCAGTCCCAATGGTATAAAAGGTAAGAGAAAGAAAATCATTCCTGTTTCTTCTGACCTGCAGCCAGAATTTACAAGCACCTGCCAATCTACAAACTTCCCTCACCAACAGTAATTAACCTCTAATCTAACGGAGAAGGTCTTAAAGGGAAAGGCCAACACAGTCGTGCCTGTGCAGCAGAATAATACATTGTACATCGCATGATGTAACGCCCCTAGCATCAAAGAGCGTATGCTTCGCCTGAGCACGAGTGATGTCACAACAGATCCGCCCGTATATGTTAAATAGCTCAGGATTTCCCTCCCTAAACCTCTCTCTCCTCCTTTAAGACGCTCCTTAAAACCTACCTCTTTGACCAAGCTTTTGGTCACCTGTCCTAATCGCTCCTTACGTGGCTCGGTGTCAATTATTGTCTGATTCCACTCCGGTGAAGCGCCCTGGGACGTTTTACTATGTTCAGGGTGCTGTATAAATGCAAGTTGACGTAAGAAAACTACTCGGCACTTGGTCTAAGCGTTAAACAAAGCTTTAATCAACTGTTTTACAACATGGAGGTCTAGTTGTGTCCTTCACTAGTTCCTGTTGAGGAATGTCCTACGCAAGCTGGGCCCGTGCCCGGGTATTTATACTCTCCCTGGACAGCGCCACCCGCAGGCCACTCAGTATTATTTCATAAGTCATTCTTTCATGAATGACAGATTCATGTCACAAGTTGTTGTTATTATTGTTAGCGGATTTCCCGTGGTAACGCTCACAACAAAGGGTTGTTAGTCCAGCGACAATAACTCCGCTCAAATTCAGGCCCGAGTGGTTTTTATACTACAGGAAACTTTCGTTTATCCGGCACCCAAATAACCGGAATTCTCGCTTAACCGGCAAAAATCATCCTCCGAAAACTCCTCTCAAATAACCGGCAATGTTGCCGAGTCGCAGTCGAGTCTCCGCGAACGCCGAGTGCTCCGAAAACTCCTCTCAAATAACCGGCAATGTTGCCGATCCCGAGTCCGAGTCCGAGTCCGCGAACGCCGATTTAGTCAGTAGGGGTACTTTTCAAAAGTGCCACTACTCGGCCTCCTGGCGCTGTCGCAAGTCCGAAACATTGCAGTAGCATGAGTAGATTCTCCCGCGCTGCCTGGAGTCTCTTCGGATCGGCCATTTTGCTGGGTGTCTCCCACGATGCTGGTAGTCTCTTCTGATCCACCATTTTGCTGGGTGTCTCCCACACTGCTGGTACTGTAGTCTCTTCTGATCCACCATTTTGCTGTGTGTCTCCCACGCTGCTGGTACTGTAGTCTCTTCTGATACACCATTTTACTGTGTGTCTGCCACGCTGCTGGTACTGTAGTCTCTTCTGATCCACCATTTTGCTGTGTGTCTGCCACGCTGCTGGTAGTCTCTTCCTAGCCACCATTGTTCTGTGTGTCTTTCCATCTTCATCGGCAATTATCTCCTCCATCTTGCATTATGGAATTCCCAAAAGCTGGTCCAAGCAAAAGGAAGAGAGTGGTCTTAACTTTAAAACAGAAAATCGAGATATGCCAACGACTAGAAAGGGGAGAGAAGCGTATCAACATTATGAATGAATTCAAAATCGGTTCGTCAACAATCTACGACATCAAATCGCAGAAGGATAAGCTGCTCAAGTTTTATTCAAGCTCGGAGACATGCAAGAGTGTAGAGAAACGGCGTACGCTTCGTAAGCCTAAGCTTGAAGAGCTGGATACCGTGCTTTATGAATGGTTTTCTCTTAAGCGTTCAGAGGGTGTTCCAATTTCCGGACCCATGCTCATCGAGAAAGCGAAGGAATTCTACGATAGGATGGAGCTCACTGACAAGTGTGCTTTCTCCGATGGATGGCTAACGTGCTTCAAGTTACGGCACGGGATACGACGACTCGATATTTCCGGGGAGAAGAAATCAGTAGATCACGAAGTCGCAGAAGAATACTGCAATTATTTCAATCGGATTGTGCAGCAACATGATTTGTCGCCAGCACAGATCTACAATGCCGATGAAACTGGCTTGTTTTGGAGGTTTTTGCCAGAATCAACGCTTGCTGGGGCTAGTGAGGCTAATGCTTCAGGTTACAAGAAAAATAAAGATCGTGTAACCGTGCTAACATGTGCGAACGCTGCTGGATCACACCGGGTTAAACTTCTTGTTATCGGGAAGTATAAAAATCCCCGTGCATTTAAAAATGTGAGGCACTTACCTGTTGAGTACAAAGCTCAAAAAAATGCTTGGATGGATAAGGAAATCTTCTCCGATTGGTTCCATCATATTTTTGTTCCATCTGTGAAGGAACATTTCCGCAGAATAGGGAAACCTGAAGATAGCAAATGCATTTTATTGCTTGATAATTGCAGAGCCCATCCGCATGAATCCCAGTTGGTTTCGGGAAATATTTTCACCATTTATTTGCCACCAAATGTAACTTCTCTCATCCAACCCATGGACTAGGGCGTTATCCAAAATCTGAAGTGTCATTACAAGAAAGACTTCCTACGTAAACTGCTAAGCCAAGATGAGAATATTCAAGATTTGCAGAAGGAATACAATATTAAAGATGCCATCTATAATGTTGCATGTTCCTGGAAATTGGTGAAAGGTCACACTCTGAGGCAAGCCTGGTGCAAATTGTGGCCTTCTGTAATGTTTGCTGAAGGTTCTTCTTCAGAGGAGGAATTTCATGGGTTCAGTGTTCGTCCCAAGAAGAGTACAATAATGGAAATGGCTGGAATGGTGAAAAATGCAGGCCCAGCAAACCCTCTACGTCACCTCAGTGAAAGTGATATCGAGCAGTGGGTTGATGCAGATAGAGAAGTTGGTGTTGTGCATATGCTAAGTGATGATGAAATAATTCAGAATGTTTTGAATCCAAAGAAAGAAAAGGAAAGCGAGATGGAAAGTGAAGAGGATGAGATTTCTGAAGAAGAGAAGATTTCTTGGGCTAAAGCTGCAGAAGGATTTTCTACAATCCTCAAATTTGCTGAAAGGCAGAATTGCTACACCGCACAAGAAGTTATGCAACTCCATATTCTGCATTCCACCTTTCTACAGAAAAGGCAAGAGTCCACTAAGCAAACCGACATCCGCAACATGTTTAAGAAAGCTTCCAAAAGAGTCGCAGCAGCGGAAGTGCCTGAAGAATCTGTGGCATCGGTGGAACTGCGTGATCCTGATGACCCAGCTGGCACGGATACAGATATTTCTGATGAACCAGATGACTCGGAATAAGTGTACAGTCAACTACAGTACTGTCGACAGTCGTTTATAAGTTTTGTTTTACTGTTAAGTAATTAAAGAGTTATGGATTACCCTCAACTGGCAGTACTGTACTTAATCAAGCATCTTCCACCATCCATTTAACACAACATTCTGTAGGTGAGTACCCAAATACTGTATACTGCACATTTCTTGATTTTTTTAGGTTAAAAATAGCCTCGGTAGATATAACTCTCCGTTATCCGGTACTTTCGATAAACCGGCACCACGCCGGTCCCGTCGATGCCGGATAAGCGAAAGTTTCCTGTACAAGCTTTAATATACATTGACTGATAACAGTATCGGCTTTTATATTAACTGTTCTACAGTATTATATTAAATGACAAGATTACAGACATATAACAACCTGGTTCCCAGGCCTGGAGTGATCAGTTCCGGCTCATCACTCCGGTCCTGTGGGCTTCCGACTGACCCTGAGAGCGCTTCGAACCCCAAGAGAACAACACAGCCCGGTTCCCAGGCCTGGAACAACCACTCTGGCCCTCCAGGCCGTCGACGCGTCCCCTGACCACCCCGAGAAAAATGTCCCATTCTCATATTACTCGGCTACCTTGGGATGCGTCTATGCACAACAGTGTCGATGCACGTTTGCCGAGACCATGTATTTAAGAGTTCTACTAATCTTTAAGCCTTCATCTCCGTCCTACAAGCTTTGCTTAATTTTGACTGCCTTGTACAGTACTAGCTCTTACTGTGGAATGTGGTGTCTCAGCAACTCTGCTCCCTTATCTTGGTGTCTGATTCCCAGGGCTCAGCTCATTTCTGTTCACAGAGAAGCAAAAAGCTTCTAATCTTATCTCCACATTCGCTCTCTGGCTGAAAATGCTACAACGAAGCTTTGCTGGGATACTTTGACCAATTTAAACCATTTGAAGATATTCTAACCATTATCTATAAATAAATCAGATGGAAGGAATGTTATGACACGTTTCGCTCCACTTGAATATGTAACTGATGTCCACATTGCGACAGTGACTCCACTTCAAAAGTACTTCATTGGCTGTAAAGCGCTTTGAGACGTCCGTTGGTCGTGAAAGGCGCTATAGAAATGCAAGTCTTTCTTCTTCTTCAATGTTACTGCACTGCAGGGGGTGGAATTCCTCTTGTCGATTATCTTACCACAAAACATCAAGTTCCCACTTTCCACGAATGCCAACTTTCGTTTGCTATAATTATTGATGGAAGGAAAGACACTGCTTTGTGTAATAATCAAGGCAAAAGTGCATGGCGCAGAGAAAAACACAACCGACTGAGAATAGGACAGGCCGAGATATTTTAAGAGGTTCGGTTTATGACAAAGATTTGCAACTTGATTTTTTTTTTCTATTTATCCCCTCGCACTTCACGAAAGGAATTTAACCAATTTAGAAATCTATATTTAAATTTTCAAGTGTGAACGGCGAGCGGAAAAAACACTTCACGGGTTCGCAGGACTCACAAGCGACTGATTAGCGTCGGCAATGCAGTCGGTGATAGTTAAAAGAAAGAAATAACTTGCGTTTATATAGCACCTTTCACGACCTGCTGACATCCCACAAGCGCTTTACAGCCAACGAAGTGTAGTCACTGTTGTAACGTGGGAAACGCGACATCCAATCTGTGCACAGAAAGATCCCACAAACAGCAATGTGATAATGACCAGATACTAGCTGGTGACTAATGCAGTAGGGTAGACTCTTGGCCCATGGCTTACCCAATCTGTGCCACTGGCATCAGGCCGAAACTTTAGCCCTGATTTTAACTCGGGTCGCGAGTGTGGTCTGCGGTTGGGGGGGGGGTTGGGGGGGGGAGGGGGGCACGGGACAGGCGCGATGCGCCCATGATGGCACCAGCGTGAGGCCCGAGCCACTTTAACTCTCAGCACCTCATTCCCGTTCCTCACTGGGTTACAGTCCCAAAGGATGCCACTCACCATTCAATACATCAGCGAGGCTCGGCCATCTGTGAGGCTCAACAGTGAATGTCGGCAGGCTAGTGCGTGCAGGCGGACCCAGATCCTGCCCTCGCCTGACACTGGCACACACTGGGTAGCAGTTAGGAGTGGGAAGCCAGGCTGATTTTTCTCCTACCCTACCCCACGGGACACTGAGGCAGGATTCAGTCGGCTAACTACTCCGCTGGATTGAAGCAGGGACCTTCCTACTCCTCGTGGCTCAGCTACACACTGGGTGCTGCATTTTTTTCAGTCGTCTTTTGAATCATTTTTTTTGTTCCTCCCCCACCGTAGGCATGATCGAGGACGCAATAACATCACCAATCACATCCCCGGTCAGCTCTGTTTACAAAGTGTGCAGCAACGGCTTCCATTTATTCAGCGTCCTTAGAAAGAAAGACTTGCATTTCTATAGCGCCTTTCACGACCTCGGAACGCCCCAAAGCGCTTTACAGCCAATGAAGCACTTTTTGAAGTGGAGTCACTGTTGTAATGTGGGAAACGCGGCAGCCAATTTGCGCACAGCAAGCTCCACAGACAGCAGTGTGATAAATGACCGGATCATCTGTTTTAGTGACACAAAAAGAAAATACTGCAGATGCTGGAAATCTGAAATAAAAACAGAAAATGCTGGAGAAACTCAGCAGGTCAGGCAGCATCTGTGAAGAGAGAAACAGAGTTAACGTTTCAGGTCGATGACCTTTAACTCTGTTTCTCTCTTCACATTATCTGTTTTAGTGATGTTGATTGAGGGATAAATATTGACCAGGACACCGGGGTTAACTCCCCTGCTCTTCATCAAAATAGCGGCCATGGGATCTTTTACGTCCACCTGAGAGGGCAGACGGAGCCTTGGTTTAACGTCTCATCTGAAAGACGGCACCTCTGACAGTGCGGCACTCCCTCAGCACAGCACTGGAGCGTCTGCCGAGATTTTGCTGCTCAAGTCTCTGGAGTGGGACTGTGAACCCACAACCCTCTGACTCAGAGGCAAGCATGCTACCCACTGAGCCCCAGCTGAAACACGTGGCAGATTAAAGCATCCCACGGTCCTTTACAGAGGCGTATGGAAAAAAAACTGGTCACCGGGCCAAAGAATTCGAGATTGAAAAGGGGTGGCCTAAAGCTTGGTCTTTGAGGAGGTCCTTAAGGAGGAGAGTGAGGCGCCGAGGCAGACAGGTTTAGGACGGGAATTCCAGAGAGTGAGACCTGAGCTGCTGAGGTTCATGGCCGTCAAGGATGGTCGAACGGAGAGAGGATGTACAAGAGGTCAGAGTCAGAGGGGAATTGGGTGGGGAGGGGGGGGAGGGTTTGTCGGGCTGGATAACATTACAGAGATAGGGAGGGCGGAGGGGGGGCGAGTCCATGGAGGGATTTAAACACAAGGATACACATTTTAAATTTGAGACATTGGGTGGCCAGGAGTCAATGCAGGTTCCGACATGGACACCAACAAGATTATGCTGCCAGGGTGGCAGGAGGCTGGTGTGGAGCAAAAAGCACCGGCGTAGACCAGTTGGGCAAATGGCCTGTTTCTGTGCTGTAAATTCGATGTAAGTTGTGCCCTATCATTGAAAAACTGCCCTCATTTTTATTAAATTATTTTCTCATCAGTCTGCTGCTGTTAGTGCAGTATGATTCCCAATTTGTGTCCTCCAACCATTCTGATACATCAACACACTCGCCGCCGGTTATGCAGATCACCTCCGCAGGCTGGGGGCATTTATTTTCTTGTTGAGCTACAAATGGACTAAAAAGAGCCTCAACGCGCGAGAGCCGCGATTCACTAATTTTTTAATGACAGTGTAGATATAAGAGGCTAATTTCAATGCTTATTTCTCTGCTCCTCAGTCAAAGCCACCAAACAAAACAAAGCGCTCTCTTCCCTTGTTAATTTGCGGCGGAATTATAAAATGTTAATAGGGGTGGCGCGAGTGTTTACTAGAGATCGCTGCAATTAAATAAATGAAATATTTAGTAATGGAGCCAGATGAAAATAATTTCACAAGCTGAAATCTAGTTATGGCATTAGATTATTGTCAAGTGAAGCTGCTGGTTATAATTCTGTGTTACTTTAATAAGCAAATACAAGACCAGTCAATCTGTTTTCATTTTAAAGCCGTAGTGTCTGATCGGAATTCCAGGGCCTGTCGAAAGCCTCATTATAAAAAGAAAAAGAAAGACTTGCATTTCTATAGCGCCTTTCACATCCACCAGACGTCCCAGTTTATAGCCAATGAGGTACTTTTTTGAAGTGCAGTCACTGTTGTAATGTGGGAAACGCAGCAGCCAATTTGCGCACAGCAAGCTTCCACAAACAGCAATGTGATAATGCCCAGAGAATCTGTTTTAGTGATGTTGATTGAGGGCTCAGTATTGGCCCAGGACACCGGGGAGAACTCCCCTGCAGATGATCTTTTTGTCTTCCTTAACCAGAGGTTTGGATTGCTGCTACTTAGGAATTTGGAGTGTCTCCAATACCTCAAAGGCTTACAATACCTCTGTGAACTACTTTTATCCACACAGCCTCCATAGTCCCCTCAAGCAAAGAGCATGCAACAAAGTATAGTTGAGAGCCAGGAGCAGCATTGAGCGGATATTGAGTATGTTCAAACATCCGTTCCAATGTTTGGATTACAAAATATTTACAGCACAGAAACAGGCCATTCGGCCCAACTGGTCTGTGCCGGTGTTTATGGTCCACACGAGCCTCCTCCCACCCTACTTCATCTCACCCTATCAACATATCTTCTATTCCTTTCTCCCTCCTGTGTTTATCTAGCTTCCCCTTAAATGCATCTATGCTCTTCGCCTCAACCACTCCCTGTGGTAGCGAGTGCCACATTCTCACCACTCTCTGGGCAAAGAAGTTTCTTCTGAATTCCCTGTTGGATTTATTAGTGACTATCTTATATTTATGGCCCCTAGTCTTGCCTGAAAGTGGAAACATCTTCTCTACATCTACCCTATCAAACCCTTTCATAATCTTGAAGACCTCTATCAGATCACCCCTCATTCTTCTCTTTTCTAGGGAAAAGATTCCCAGCCTGTTCAATCTTTCCTGGTAGGTATAACCTCTCAGTTCTGGTATCATTCTAGTAAATTGTGCAAGGAAAGTTCTGCAAAATGACCCAAAGAGAGCTGGAGGTATATGGCTAGGAGATAGCCATAGAAAGAAGTATACGCACGGTCTTGGAAGGTGCGCAGCAGCAAGCCATGGCACAGGACGTGAAAAGACTTGCATTTATATAGCGCCTTCCCCGACCATCGGACATCTCAAAGCGCTTTACAGCCAATGAATTACTTTTGAAGTACAGCAAGCTCCCACAAACAGCAATGTGATAATGACCAGTTTTTGTTATGTTGGTTGAAGGATAAATATTGGCCAGGGCACCAGGGATAACCCTCCCTGCTCTTCTTTGAAATAGCGCCATGGGATCTTTTATGTCCACCTGAGAGAGCAGACAAGACCTCAGTTTAACATCACATCTGAAAGATGGCACCTGTGACAGAGCAGCACTCCCTCAGCACTGCACTGGGAGTGTCAACCTAGCTTTATGTACTACAAGTCTCTGGAGTAGGACTTGAGACCCACAACCTTCTAATTTGGAGGCGAGTGTGCTACCCACTGAGCCACAGCTGACACTGGAAGGGAAAGCAGAGGATGATATTGAGAATCCAGTAGAAGTTCAGTAGTCATTGCAGGAAGCAGCAACGGTTTGGCAGCATTGGGCTGAGCTGATCTTTCTCTCAGGCCTGCCTTTTATTTTTAAGTAGACTTTTTTTTTGTTGTCCCTCAGTCGTGCTGCTTATATTAATTGGACTTAAGTGGTGTATCAGAATTGAGTGTTAATTGTATGCAGGTGGTGGGATTTAATTGGGGACGCTCTTGCTCTCCGATATAAATGGGAGTAGGCTGGGGAAGAGTGGCATGCTGATCTTGGGGGTGCACAGTATGTAATGTGTGTATCTGTGAATAAAGGCTTGTAAGCAACTAAAGACTAGGGCCTAGAAATGAGACTTGGGCAGGGGCGCAGAACGGGCGTTATCGGATCGGCCGTCTGTTACGCTGTGTATAACGAGCGGCCGATCCAATAACTCTATCTTTCACCACCTGGCTATCCGTCTTTTACAGTTTATGTGTACTGTAACATTTAGGGTGATCTGTTGGCGTCTTTACTGTGGATTCTGTAAACTCCAGACTAGATAGACTTTTACAGAATGTGGTCTCCACGGGTTAGTCAGGCGAAACGATTCAATTATAGGCCCACGAAAATTACAACACATAACTGCAAAAGATTGCTGTTAAACTTTGTACAGCTTTTTGGACTCTGACATATTAAAAGCACAAGAACTACTCCTTCCCGAGATAGACATGCAATTTCAATAATAATAGAAAATGCCAGATTTCAGATTAAAAATCTTACATCAAACGGGGAACGATTCCTTTTTCTCTCACATTGAATGCAATGAGCCGCGAGGTAAATTTCTCGACGCCCGCAAATATTTAAAGGGCTTCAAGGAACATCATACGACTGACCATGTCGAATTTTCTTTATTAGGGGTTGGTCTTGATTTCGTGTGCACAGCAAGATCCCAATCTGGATTGAGCCTCCCAATGATCGCTCGCCAAAGTGGGCTGGTGGGGGAAGAATACCTGATCTGTTAGCAACTCCTAAAGGGCTGCAGTTGGCATTTAATGGGGGGGGGGGGGGGGGGGGGGCTATTTAAAGGCAAGTGGCCACTTTTCCAAGGGTTGTGTTCGGCAAATTAAAGGGTTTGGAAAAAGCAGTGGGTGGCAAAACAAATGCAGAAGCAGTGGCCACAAGATGGACCTTGTTTGAAGCAGAGGTGGGTGTGGGGATGGTTGTCCTATTTGGCCTTCCAGGGAGCTCTCCCCAGAGAAAAGAGTGCAGCATGCCTGCCAGGAGCTGATGGGCAGGGTTTACAATGGCCCAGAAATTCGCCTCCCCAGCTTGCCGCGGGGGTAAGGATCGCGCGCGCACTTACCTACCGCGCCTGCCGTTGACCTCTGGGCCCACGGGGACTTCAGCTCCTGGGCCTGCCCCAAGTGCCGGCGCGCAGTGCTTGCGTGTCCCAGGGGCGTAGTTAGTGCGATGCGTCCCCTGGGATCACGTGGGCCATGGAGAGCCAATGGCAGCAGACCATCTTTCATTCATAGATTTGACAGGAAGACCTGTCAAATCTATGAATTGAAATCGGCCCCAAAACAACACCTAAATTTCAAATAATTTTTTTTAAAAACCATCACATTTTTAAAATAACTATAAGTTAAATAAATTAACTACTTTAAAAAAAAATTTAAATTTTTGAAAAAATTAAAATACTTTTTAACAGTGCTAAAAATAAACTTACCTTTCTTTAAAGTATCTAAAAAAGGTAAACCTGTTGAAAAAATTTTAAAATTGTAATTAATTAACCACTTACCTTGTTGAAAACGGGTCTTGCGCCTCCTTTTTAAAAGCGCAGCTTCTTCCATACTTACCTTCCCGGAGAAACCTGAAAAAAAAACGAAGTTCGCTGCGTGCGCGCAGCCTCTCCCGCGCACGCGGTTCACCTCTGAACCCCTCCCTTCATGAGACCGGAAGTTCCGGTTTCCCACGCATGCGCAGTGCATGCAGGGAACCGGCACTTCAGGGGGCCTTACGGGTGAGTACACAGCGCGTACTCACCCGACAAGTGCCGAATTTTTGGCCCATTATGTACACTACCTGCTACACAGCACATACCAGGTATGCACACCGCAAAGTGTTAAAGAAAGAACTTGCATTTCTACAGCACCTTTCACAACTTCAGGGCGTCCCAAAGCGCTTTACAGCCAATGAATTACTTTTTGAAGTGTAGTCACTGTTGTAATGTCGGAAACACGGCGGCCAATTTGCGCACAGCAAGCTCCCACAAACAGCAATGTGATAATGACCAGATCATCTGGTTTTTTTGTTGTGTTGATTGAGGGATTAATATTGGCCCAGGACACCGGGGAGAACTTCCCTGCTCTTCTTCGAAATAGCTTCATGGGATATTTTACGCCCACCTGAGAGAGCAGATGGGACCTCAATTTAACGTCTCATCCGAAAGACGGCACCTCCGACAGTGCGGCACTCCCTCAGCACTAGCACTGGAGTGTCAGCCTAGATTTTTGTGCTCAAGTCTCCTGGAGTGGGGACTGATGAACCCACAACCTTCTGACTCAGAGGCGAGTGAGAGCGTGCTGCCCACTGAGCCACGGCTGCCACGGCAATTTGGCAACCCTAAGCGACATGGCATACGTATTAATGCTGAAGCATATTTATTGCAGCAAGGCGTGTTTGCTCTGTCTGTCATTCTGCACTGCCTTCATTTTAAAATCACGCTAAACAACGCTGAAAGAAATTATGCCCGAGTATTCTGTCAATAAAAGTGCAAATGGTCACCACATCACGTTTAACATCTTGCCGAGATGTTTTAGTGGGATTCGGGGCTAAGCTCTCTGCACTCAGCAAACATTCTTCTCGACCAATTTAATAACAAAGGATTTTCTTTCTGTCCCAACAAACTTAGCTGCTCTCACGGATTGCCTGCCCCAGGCCTGAATTATGAAGCCGAGCTTTGGTTCTTTGTGGTTTAACTGCTGCAGTGTCTGTTTACACTTTCAGTGGCCTCAAACGTCATAAATACATGCCTCCTTCGAATTTATTTGCTTAACGTGAGACTTCTGAAGGAGAGCTCAGGCCTGGCCTCTTTCCCTGTCTCTCAGAGGCACAGCAGCACTGAGCAAATAAATAGTCCAACATCAGAACCCATTTTGAAAAGCCCAGGAGGTTTCGGAAGAGGATGGAAAAAATATTTTCGGATTCCCTAGTACACTGAAGGAAACTTTCAAAGACAGTGGGAGGACACAGTGAGCAGTTGCCCTGTTTAATGTAATTATACTAAATAAAAATGGAGAACACTAGTTTAAGTGGAACTAATATAGCTCAGTCTTTCCTGTCTTTATTTACCTCCTCGGTACTAAGGGAGCATTAAGCCTCAGTTCACAAATACATACACTAAAGCTGTTTTAGTTTCCAAAGGCAGTTAATCCCCCAATTAGAATCGTACAGTGCAGAATTAGGCCATTCGGCCCATCGTGCCTGTGCCGGCTCTCTGAAATAGCTCTCCAATTAGTCCCACTCCCCCTGCTCTTTCCCCACAGCCCTATAGAATCATAGAATCATAGAATGGTTACAGCACAGAAGGAGGCCATTCGGCCCGTCGAGCCCGTGCCGGCTCTCTGCAAGAGCACTTCAGCTAGTCCCACTCCCCCGCCCTTTGCCCATAGCCCTGCAAAATTTTTTCCTTCAGGTACTTATCCAATTCCTTTTTGAAAGCCACAATTGAATCTGCCTCCACCACCCTTTCAGGCAGTGCATTCCAGATCCTAACCACTCGCTGCATAAAAAAGTTTTTCCTCATGCCGCCTTTGGCTCTTCTGCCAATCACCTTAAATCTGTGTCCTCTGGTTCTCGACCCTTCCGCCAATGGGAACAGTTTCTCTCTATCTACTCTGTCTAGACCCCTCATGATTTTGAACACCTCTATCAAATCGCCTCTCAACCTTCTCTGCTCTAAGGAGAACAACCCCAGCTTCTCCAGTCTATCCACGTAACTGAAGTCCCTCATCCCTGGAATCATTCTCATAAATCTTTTCTGCACCCTCTCGAAGGCCTTCACATCCTTCCTAAAGTGCGGTGCCCAGAATTGGACACAATACTCCAGTTGAGGCCGAACCAGTGTTTTATAAAGGTTCATCATAACTTACTTGCTTTTGTACTCTATGCCTCTATTTGTGAAGCCCAGGATCCCGTATGCTTTTTTAAACGCTTTCTCAACCTGCCCTGCCACCTTCAACAATTTGTGCACATATAAACTCCAGCCCTGTAAATTTTTCCTTTTTAATTAGAGATCCAATTCCCTTTTGAAAGTTACTAGTGAATCTGCTTCCACCCCCTTTCAGGCAGCACATTCCTGATCATAACAACTCACTGTGTAAAAAATCCTGATTGTTACTGTAATAACATATTGGCGATAATCACCTCCTGGCTCCACTGGTTTTAGGGCAAACTAAGATCACTGAAGGCTGAGTCACTTCTGCTCAAAGAGTTGAGGCCAAGCTCAATTGTTTAATAATCCTTTTTCCTTTTCAAGCTTTATTCCCTCTTGTGAAGCCATTGACTCTCACACGGAGATCTGGTTTGATGGGCACCTCCGAGTGAGTGGTCACTTGTCACGCACAACTCTAGATTGTGGTGTCTGCTGATTATTTCACTGTGGGGTTCAAGCTCAGAAAGAATGAGGCAAGCATGGACCTAACATTGGCTCCCGGTCCGGCAACGCCTCGATTTTAAAATTCTCATCCTGGTGTTCGAGTTCCTCCATGGCCTCGTCCCCTCCCTATCTCTGGAATCTCCTCCAGCCTTACAACCCTCCGAGATCTCTGCGCTCCTCCAATCCTGGCCTCCTGCACTGCCCCAATTTTCTTCGCTCCACCATTGGCGGCCATGCCTTCAGCTGCCCGGGCTCTAATCTCTGAATTCTCTCCCTAAACCTCTCCACCTCTCTATCTCTCTCCTCTTTTAAGACGCTCCTTAAAACCTACCTCTTTGACCAAGCTTTAGGTCACCTGTCCTAATATCTCCTTATATGGCTCGGTGTCAAATTTTGTTTGATAATAGTTCCTGCGAAGAGCTTTGGGAGGTTTTACTATGTTGTTGTTGTTGAGTATGTGACAGTGATGGTGAACCCTGTGCCAATCATTGGAAGGATGCAGATGGAAATGAGACGAAGTTCAGTGACTTTTTATTTGTGGTTTGGTTGAGGGAGGAATATTGGCCAGGACACCGGGAGAACACGACACCCTTCTTCATATAGTGCAATGGTATTTTTCTACTTCTACCTGAACAGGTAGACGGAGCCTCAGTTTAATGTCTCACCCAAAAGACGGCACCTCTAACAATGCAGCACTCCCTCATTACTATAGTGGTATATGAGCCTGGATCACACGCTCAAGTCTTGAACCCTCCCACTTTGAGGCGAGACTGCTAAGGTTAAAGAAAAATGAGGCCCTGAATATTACTTTGAAGTGGTCACACAGGGCATGGACCAGATGGAAAGTTGTAGTTGTAAAAGGTTGATGAAACACTGGGCTGACACAATGACATTTTAACAAAAAAATAAGGAGCAACTAACATATCAGAAGTGGAAATTGCAGGATTATGCAAATTATATGCATGACTGCAGCGATGAATTTCCATGGCCCAATCCCCACTGCTCTTATGTTTACAGGCAAAATTCCTACATAATTGGCGAACACAACATGAAGCAGCTGGTGGACCCCTAGCCATCAGACGCCCATGTGAGCAAGCAATTGTAGATATGTTCAGGACAGCTTTGAAGGTTTCGGGTCTGTGGAGATTAGGGAACAATGCATTATTGATGCCTTGTACTATATTATTCAAGTTATTCGGAGTTGTATGGGGCTACTGTAACGGGCCTGCTTTCAAGTGGAGGCGGGCACAGTCCCAAAACAATGTTAGGCGGACACAGTAGAAACCTTTTTCATAAATGTTTGCACTGCTGCTATTGAGACTGTGGGGTCCCAACCTCCAAGATACAGTCATGGATGGTTCCAACTGACTTGGCCAACAGTTCCAGGCAGTCACACTACACTGGGGGGGAATATAATACAAGGCTTTAAACGATTCTGCATTGAGAAGGCATAGTACCTCTTTTGGAGAGATGGTGCTTTAACACAATAGGTCCATGGTCCATCACAGGCCAGTGGGAAGTTAGGGCATTAACTTTTCTTTAAAAAGGTCTACCCTCTGCATTGGGGGACTCCATGAAGAAGCAGAGAATGACAGGAAAGAGTGATTAAATGGCCAGGATAGAGATAGACTCGAGAGCAGGACAGATCCCAAGAAAGTCACAGAAACAAATTGAAAAGCTGGTATCAGTAATGGTGACCATGAAGCTGTCGAATTGTCGTGAAAATCCAACTGGTCCGCTCATGCCCTTTAGGGAAGGAAACCTGCCGTCCTAATCCGGTCTGGCCTATACGTGACTCCAGTCCCACACCAACGGGGTTGACTCTGAACTACCCTCAGAAGTGGCCTCGCGAGCCAGTCAGTCGGGCAACTAGAGGATGGGCAATAAATACCAGCCTCGCCATTGATGACCACGTCCCTAGAATGAACTTTTATAAAAAGTAGTTCCTGTAACTGCACCCGAGATCAGGACAACAGTTCCAGGCAGTCACATTACACGGGAGTGTCAGTGGACTGGGTTATGGGGAAAGACTAGAAAACAGTATTGATAAATAGAGAGAAGAAAGGTTGTGAAACAGTCTATTTTTTTTGACTGAAGCAGGCCCCGAGGTGTATGAAACCCTGAAAAATGTGCTTGTTCCCGCCAAGCCGAAGGACACTAAAGGAGATTCTAATCAAGTTAGAACAGCACTACAGTCCTGAGCCCCTGGAAATTGCTGAAAGTTATCGTTTTGGAACACGTGATCAATTAAATGATGAGGGTATCAGTGAGCACGTTGTAGCTTTAAAAAAGCTATCCATTCACTGTCATTTCGGAAACTTTCAGGGCCGAGCTTTGCGTGATCGCTTTGTTTGTGGGTTGAAAAGCAAACGTATCAGAAGTAAATTGTTGACAACCCCTAACTTGATTTTTGACTTAGCTTGTCAGAAAGCTGTGTCAATGGATATGGCCGACGGATACTCCCGAGAGTTCCGTGCCATTTCTAGTCGTCAGACAACCGAGGTGAATCGGCTGCAGTCTAAAGGTAAAAGGCAGATGGGCCCAAGGCCTCAGCAACTGGCCAAGGTAACAGTGTATTGAAGTCGTGCTATCGGTGCCTGGGACAACACATCGCTCAAAGCTGTCCATATGTGAAGGCAGATTGTTTCTACTGCAAGAAAACTGGGCATCTTGCGAAGGCGTGCTGACAGAAGAGTAAACCAACTGGCAAGGCTAGAAGTAGAAATCGCCGGACACTACATACCATTGAAGAGAAGCAGCAGGACGAGGAGTTTCTGGAGATTCACGTCATCAGGAGCATGAAGGTATCTCACAGCGATTCGCGGGGTATCATCATCCATGTAGATGTTGCAGGAACCAGGATACCCATTGAAATCAACACTGGTGCATCCGTGAGCGTAGTACCAGAATCACTATATCGCGACAAGTTGTATGATTATCGACTAGAGAAATCGAAGGTAGAGCTGCTAGGCGACTTAGGAGAGCAAATTCCTGTAGTAGGAAGTGTCATCATACCAGCAAAACAATCAAGGCAGAAAGAGAGTCATGATAAAGGTAGAGTTAGAGAGAGAAGTGTGAAGTTGAACCAGAAGGTTAGAGTGAAGAACCATCACCATAAATAGTTAAAGAGTAGTGAAGATATGTGGCCCTCGCACATATTTGGTCAAGATGTTTGATCATGGAAAGGTGTGTTCACATTGATCATATCTAACCTACAGATGTGGAAGGAGTTGAAAGCTGGGATGATTCAATTTATTCTGATGAGTCAGATAGTCTTGTTACCAGTAGAGTACCAGCAGCAAATCCTACATCAGACGTACCAGAAACAAGTCCAAGACAAAGTCAGAATTTAAGTCTGAGCCCGAGTCAGGCAGACAAACAGTCTGAAAGTGTAAAGAGTCCAAATGTAGATCAAGGTCAGCCCTTGGAGAAAAAATCTCCGCAGGCTCAGCCTAGAATGAGTCAAAGTCCTTCAACAAGATCTGAAAGTTCTGTTCATGAAAGAAGGTATCCTCTTCGAAACAGAAAACCAGTGGTTAAGTTTAATCTGTAAATATGGAAAATAAGTTCATATCTTTTGTTTGTGTTACAGAATTCTATAGTAGAATTTGGAAACATAAAATGGGTTCTATTTGAAAAATGCATACCAAGAGTTGTGTATACCATGCAAGTCATGTACAATGATTATTTGCTATGATTAACTTCTTCAATAAGCAGGGAGAAGTGTAATAGAGCCACCTGGTGGACTACTGATGTATATAATAATAAAGCCATATGCAGTACAGTTCTTACCGGAAGCCATGTTGTGCTGTTGTATATATATGCTGTGTCTCAAGATATCACATCATCTGTTTTAGGGATGTTGATTGAGGGGATCTTTTACATCCACCTGAAAGATCCCATGATACTATATCGAAGAAGAGCAAGGGAGCTATCCCCTACATCAAATTAGAACTATTGGCCCAATAGTTTGTCATTTCCTATTGCAGTGGGGAAGTGCCTGGCTTGAACTGTCTACACTGGGACAATCACGGGCTTTTTTTGCAGAGGCCAGTGTCGGGAGCGGAGAGAGCGACGGTACAGTGAGTATTTAAACTCACTTTCGTGGGCTTTTTTCAGAGGCCGGTGTCGGGAGCAGAGAGAGCGACGGTACAGTGAGTATTTAAACTCACTTTCACGGGCTTTTTTCAGAGGCTTACCAGTCTCGCAGACCGGCGGCGGCGTTCCAGAGCCACGTCACTATTCAAAAAGTGACGCGGGCAAGAGGAAGCAGTTGATTGGGTGAGTACGGCCTGGTGAGTATTTATACTACTCTATAGTTTGACAGTTAAGGTTAATCGTTTATAAAGTTTAGAAGGTCTTAATTTTGTGGTTATAGTTTCTAAGGTCTCAGTTGTGTAGGGGGGAGTACGAGTAAACAAGGGCCCTTGACTATATCATTTAATTGTAGTGTAATTTGTGGAATTGATTTGATTTAATTTAATTTAAATTAATTAAAGGGTAATTCATGGCAGCACAGCTCGGCCCCGTGGCATGCTCCTCCTGCGCTATGTGGGAAATCAGGGACACTTCCTGTGTCCCTGACGAGCATGTGTGCGGGAAGTGTAGCCAGCTGCAGCTACTGGCAGACCGCATTGCGGCGCTGGAGCTGTGAATGGATACATACTGGAGCATTCGCGATGCTGAGGACGTCGTGGATATCACGTTTAATGAATTGGTCACACTGCAGGTAAAGGCTGCACAGGCAGGAAGGGAATGGGTGACCGCCAGGCAGAGTAGTAGGCGCAGGCAGGTAGTGCAGGGGTCCCCTGTGGCCATCCCCCTCTCAAACAGATATACCGCTTTGGATATTGTTGAGGAGGATGGCTTATTGGGGGAAGGCAGCAGCAACCAACTTCCTGGCACCATGGGTGGTTCTGCTGCACAGGACGGGAGGAAAAAGAGCGGGAGAGCTATAGTGATAGGGGATTCTATTGTAAGGGGAATAGATAGGCGTTTCTGCGGCTGCAAACGAGACTCCAGGATGGTATGTTGCCTCCCTGGTGCAAGGGTCAAGGATGTCTCAGAGTGGCTGCAGGGCATTCTGGAGGGGGAGGGTGAACAGCCAGTTGTCGTGGTGCATATAGGTACCAACGATATAAGTAAAAAATGGGATGAGGTCCTAAAAGCTGAATATAGGGAGTTAGGAGGTAAATTAAAAAATAGGACCTCAAAGGTAGTAATCTCAGGATTGCTACCAGTGCCCCAAACTAGTCAGAGTAGAAATAGAAGGATATTTCAGATGAATACGTGACTAGAAGAATGGTGCAAGGGGGAGGGATTCAAATTCCTGGGACATTGGAACCGGTTCTGGGGGAGGTGGGACCAGTACAAACTGGACGGTTTGCACCTGGGCAGGACCGGGACCGATGTCCGAGGGGGAGTGTTTGTTAGTGCTGTTGGGGAGGGTTTAAACTAAAATGGCAGAGGGTTGGGAACCTGTGCAGGAAGACAGAGGAAAGAGAAGCAAGGATAGAAGCAAAAGACAGGAAGGAGAAAAGCAAAAGTGGAAGTCAGAGAAATCAAGGGTGTAAATCAAACATGGCCACAGTAAACAATAATTCTAAAAGAACTAAGAGTGTTAAAAAACAAGCCTGAAGTCTTTGTGTCTTAATGCGAGGAGCATTCGTAATAAGGTGGATGAATTAGCTGCGCAAATAGATGTAAACGGATATGATATAATTGGGATTACAGAGACATGGCTCCAGGGTGACCAAGGCTGGGAATTCAACATCCAGGGGTATTCAATATTCAGGAAGGACAGGCAAAAAGGAAAAGGAGGTGGGGTAGCATTGCTGGTTAAAGAGGAGATTAGCACAATAGTAAGGAAGGATATTAGCTCTGATGATGTGGAATCTGTATGGGTAGAGCTGAGAAATACCAAGGGGCAGAAAACATTAGTGGGAGTTGTATACAGACCCCCAAACAGTAATGCTGAGGTTGGGGATGGCATTAAACGGGAAATTGGAGATGCGTGCAATAAGGGCACAGCAGTTATCATGGGTGACTTTAATCTACATATAGATTGGGCTAACCAAATTGGTAACAATACTGTGGAAGAGGAATTCCTAGAGTGTATACGGGATGGTTTCCTGGACCAATATGTCAAGGAACCAACTAGAGATCAGGCCATCTTAGACTGGGTATTATGTAATGAGAAAGGATTAATTAGCAATCTTGTTGTGCGAGGCCCCTTGGGGAGGAGCGATCATAATATGACAGAATTCTTCATTAAGATGGAGAATGAAGTAGTAGTTGACTCAGAGACTTGGGTACTGAATTTAAATAAAGGAAACTACGATGGTATGAGGCGCGAGTTGGCTAGGATGGATTGGGGAATGTTACTTAAAGGGTTGACGGTGGATAGGCAATGGCAAACATTTAAAGATCGCATGGATGAACTACAGAATTTGTTCATCCCTGTTTGGCATAAAAATAAAACAAAAAGGGTGACTCAACCGTGGCTAACAAGGGAAATTAGGGATAGCATAAGATCCAAGGAGAGGACATATAAATTGGCCAGAAAAAGCAGCAAACCTGAGGATTGGGAGCAGTTTAGGATTCAGCAAAGGAGGACAAAGGGATTAATTAAGAGGGGGAAAATAGAGTATGAGAGTAAGCTTGCAGGGAACATAAAAACTGACTGTAAAAGCTTCTATAGATATGTGAAGAGAAAAAGATTGGTGAAGTCAAGCATAGGTTCCTTGCAGTCAGAATCAGGGGAATTTATAATGGGGAACAAAGAAATGGCAGACCAATTAAATACATACTTTGGTTCTGTCTTCACAAAGGAGGACACAAATAAACTCCCAGAGATGTCGGGGAACATAGGGTCCAATGAGAGGGAGGAACTGAATGAACTCAGTATTTGTAGGGAAATGGTGTTAGGGAAATTGACAGGATTGAAGGCCGATAAATCCCCAGGGCCTGATAATCTACATCCTAGGGTACTTAAGGAAGTGGCCCTAGAAATAGTAGATGAGTTGCTGGTCATCTTCCAAAATTCTATAGACTCTGGAACAGTTCCCATGGATTGGAGGGTAGCTAATGTAACCCCACTATTTAAAAAAGGTGGAAGAGAGAAAACGGGGAATTATAGCCTGACATCGGTAGTGGGGAAAATGCTAGCGTCCATTATAAAAGATGTAATAGCAGAGCACTTGGAAAACAGTGACAGGATCGGACAAAGTCAACATGGATTTACAAAAGGTAAATCATGCTTGACGAATCTACTGGAATTTTTTGAGGATGTAACTGGTAGAGTAGATAAGGGAGAACCAGTGGATGTGGTGTATTTGGACTTTCAGAAGGCTTTTGATAAGGTCCCGCATAAGAGATTAGCATGCAAAGTTAAAGTACATGGGATTGGGGGTAAGGTACTGACTTGGATAGAAAACTGGTTGGCAGACAGGAAGCAAAGAGTTGGAATAAACGGGTCTTTTTCCGAGTGGCAGGCAGTGACTAGTGGGGTACCGCAGGGATCGGTGCTAGGACCCCAGTTATTCACAATATATACTAATGATCTAGACGAGGGAACCAGATGTAATATCTCCAAGTTTGCAGATGACACAAAGCTGGGTGGGCGTGTGTGCTGTGAGGAGGATGCAGAGAAACTCCAGTATGATTTGGACAGGTTGGATGATTGGGCAGATGCATGGCAGATGCAGTATAATGTGGATAAATGTGAGGTTATCCACTTTGGTGGCAAAAACAGGAAGACAGATTATTATCTGAATGGCAATAGATTGGGAAAAGGGGAATTGCAACGAGACCTGGGTGTCCTTGTGCACCAGTCGCTGAAGGTAAGCATACAGGTGCAGCAGGCGGTTAAGAAGGCAAAAAATGGTATGTTGGCCTTCATAGCGAGAGGATTCGAGTACAGGAGCAAGGATGTCTTGCTGCATTTGTACAGGGCCTTGGTGAGACCACACCTTGAGTATTGTGTGCAGTTTTGGTCGCCTTATCTGAGGAACGATGTTCTTGCCATGGAGGGAGTGCAGCGAAGATTCACCAGATTGATACCTGGGATGGCAGGAATGACATATGAAGAGAGATTGGGTCGATTAGGCTTATATTCGCTAGAGTTTAGAAGAATGAGAGAGGATCTCATTGAAACTTATAAAATTCTAATAGGACTAGACAGACTAGATGCAGGAAGGCTGTTCCCGATGGCAGGGGAGTCCAGAACCAGGGGTTACAGTCTAAGGATAAGGAGTTAACCATTTAGGACTGAGATGAGGAGGAATTTCTTCACCCAGAGAGTGGTGAACCTGTGGAATTCTCTACCACAGAAGGCAGTTGAGGCCAATTCATTAAATATATTCAAGAAGGAGTTAGATATATTTCTTAAGGCTAAGGGGATCAAGGGATATGGGGAGAAAGCAGGGACAGGGTATTGAATTTGGATGATCAGCCATGATCGCATTGAATGGCGGAGCAGGCTCGAGGGGCCAAATGGCCTACTCCTGCTCCTATCTTCTACATTTCTATGAAACTAAATAGCTCGCAAGTGGGCAAAATCATAGGCACAGCTCCCATCCCATCATTCCCCTGATAAGCATTCCTGGGAGTGGCCATCAACAACAACAACAACAACTTGTATTTATATAATGCCCTTAACGTAGTAAAATGTCCCAAGGTGCTTCACAGAGCGTCATAAAGTAAAATTTGACACCGAGCCACTTAAGGAGAAATTAGGGCAGATGTCCAAAAGCTTGGTCAAAGAGGTAGGTTTTAAGGAGCGTCTTAAAGGAGGAAAGAGAGTTGGAGAAGGGGTGAGGTTTAGGGAGGGAATTCCACAGCTTAGAGCCCTGGCAGCTGAAGGCACGGCCGCTGATGGTTGAGCGATTAAAATCAGGGATGCTCAAGAGGCCAGAATTAGAGGAGCGCAGATAGTGTATGACGTGGCAGTCCTTGACTAAAAAAGTTAGCTCGTAACATTGCCCTGGGGGAGCGGGGTGGGGGACGGGGGGTGGTGGGAGGAGTCATAGAGTCATAGAGTCATAACGGCACAGAAGGAGGCCATTCGGCCCATCGTGTCCGTGCCGGCTCTCTGCAGAGCAATCCATCAGTCCCCTTTCCCCCGCTCTATCCCCGTAGCCCTGCAAGTTTATTTCCCTCAAGTGCCTATCCAGTCTCCCCTTGAAAACATTTGATTGTCTCCGCTTCCACCACTTCCGTCGGCAGCGAGTTCCAGGTCCTCACCACTCCCTGTATCTCTTGCCCAAAACCTTAAATCTGTGTCCCCCTAGTCCTTGCACCATCAACTAGTGGGAACAGCTATTCCCCGTCTAGCCTATCCAAACCCGTCATAATCTTGTACACCTCTATCAAATCACCCCTCAACCTCCTTTGCTCTAATGAAAACAAATCCAGCTTCTCCAACCTGTCCTTGTAGCTAAGATCCCCCATCCCTGAAACCATTCTGGTAAATCTCCTCTGCACCCTCTCAAGTGCCTTCACATCCTTCCTAAAGTGTGGTGACCAGAACTGGACGCAATACTCCAGTTGTGGCCTAACCAGCGCTTTATAAAGGTTCAGCATAACTTCTCTACTTTTGTACTCAATACCTCTATTTATGAAGCCCAAGATCCCATATGCTTTGCTAACCACGTAGGAGTCTGTATGTCAGTGAAAATTGGGATTTCAACCCAGATTTTCATAAATGAAAATCCCAATCTGTAGCTGCCAGGACACTCAGGACTGACCCGCAAATACTTAAAACAAAATCCCCCTGTCCTTCTCCCAACCTGAAAACATCATTCACTGCAACAACAAAGGGAGGTCCACATATGTTTGGAATGGTTAACATAGAAACATAGAATCTAGGAGCAGGAGTAGGCCATTCGGCCCGTCGAGCCTGCTCCGCCATTCAATACGATCATGGCTGATCATCCAAATCCAGTACCCTGTCCCTGCTTTAATCCCCACAGTACACACATCCCACCCTACCCCCGTAACCCCACATATTTAATTCCCCCTAACATATCCCATCCTATCCCCATAACCCCACATATTTAATCCCCCCTAACACTAAGGGTCAATTTATCATAGCCAAATCAACCTAACCCACACATTTTTGGACTGTGGGAGGAAACCGGAGCACCCGGAGAAAACCCACGCAGACACGGGGAGAATGCGCAAACTCCACACAGACAGTCACCCGAGGTCAGATTCGAACCCGGGTCTCTGGCGCTGTGAGGCACCAGTGCTAACCACTATGCCACCGTGTTGCCCTGCGCTGATAAATGTTTTACCCAGAAGTAGCGAATCAAATACCATTTATCTATCCTCCGGGACAGGCTCTTACATTATCTGTCATCAGTATGTAATGATACTGTAATGTTCAAGGAAAAGGCTGAATTTAAAAGACGGTGTTTTGCTCTGCTATGCTACACAGGCTATCAAAAATCAATCTTAGCCTTTAAAGCAATTTCCACGGCAATAGTTGTGCCAGTTTCCGCTTATTTATTAGGGTCTAGGGTTAAAGGAGAGCTAAATTTAACTTGTAGCTGTGGTTATGCTGAAAGGATGCTCGCTATCATGGTTACAAAATGATTCGTACCAGGATTTGACCCAATCTTCTGAAGGGCCTGGAATCAGGGACAGGCTGTAAATAGGTGTATGTGTGTATTAAGGAATAGATTCTTTTCTCTGTGGGAATGTGCCTTTAATAGATGTACATATCAATATAGATACAGATGCTGATTGGCATTCTATCTTATTCCTGTCTTCATCTGGAGACTTTAGCTTCTTGCCTCAATGCTTTTCTGACTTCCTTTGAGGTTTCAATCAATCTGTCAGACTCAGTGGCCCACCCTACAGCGGGACATAAGGATATTTGGGAACAGACATGGCCACTGGGCTCAACAGGCCTGTCCTATATGTTTGTATTTCAACCCCATTCACACACTTTCTCATCACATCCCTCAATTCCTCCTCTCTCTCCAGCAACACATCCAATTGCCTCCTGAACTTATTCACGTTGACCCCCTTCAAAGTCGTTCCCCAGTCATTTTTTCCCCCCAACTCCATTACACCGGAGGTGAAAAAACTTCAGCCGGACTTCTTATCGCTATGTTCCTCCTTGAGTGGAGCTTGGCTCAGTTGGTTAGTACAGTTCTAATACTCTCGCTCTGAGTCAGATGTGGGCCTAAACCTCAGCCAGAACATAAACACAAGAAAGAACTTGCATTTATAAGGTGCCTTTCACAACCTCAGGACATCCCAAAGCACTTTACAGTCAATGAAGTACTTTTTGAAGTGTAGTCACTGTTGTAATGTAGGAAATACGGCATCCATTTTCCACACAGCAAGCTCCCACAAACAGCAATGTGATAATGACCAGATCATCTGTTTTAGTGATATTAGTTGAGGGATAAATATTGGCCCCAGAACACCGGGTAGAACTCCCCCTGCTCTTCTTCGAAATACTGCCGTGAGATCTTTTACCTGAGAGGGCAGATGGGACCTCGGTTTAACGTCTCATCCGAAAGACGGCACCTCTGACAGTGCAGCGCTCCCTCAGTACTGACCCTCCGACAGTGCAGCGCTCCCTCAGTACTGCCCCTCCGACAGTGCAGCGCTCCCTCAGTACTGCCCCTCCGACAGTGCAGCGCTCCCTCAGTACTGACTCTCTGACAGTGCAGCGCTCCCTCAGTACTGCCCCTCCGACAGTGCGGCGCTCCCTCAGTACTGATCCTCTGACAGTGTGGCACTCCCTCAGTACTGCCCCTCCGACAGTGCGGCGCTCCCTCAGTACTGCCCCTCTGACAGTGCGGCACTCCCTCAGTACTGCCCCTCCGACAGTGCAGCGCTTCCTCAGTACTGCCCCTCTGACAGTGCGGCGCTCACTCAGTACTGACCCTCTGACAGTGTGGCACTCCCTCAGTACTGACCCTCCGACAGTGCGGCGCTCCCTCAGTACTACCCCTCCGACAGTGCGGCGCTCCCTCAGTACTGCCCCTCCGACAGTGCGGCGCTCCCTCAGTACTGCCCCTCCGACAGTTGCTATTTGCGGGACCTTGCCGTATGAAAAATGGCTGCAATGTTAGTTTATATAACAGTGACTGCACTTCCAAACAATCCATTCTCTGTGAAGTTCCTTGGGATGTTGCTGAGAGATGTGATAAGGCACTATCTCTGATATTTCTCACAACCTACCTCTTTGACCAAGCTGTTGCTCACCTGTCCTAATATCTCCTAATGTGCCTCGGGGTCAAACTTTGTTTGATAATCGCTCCTGTGAAGCGCCTTGGGACGTTTTACTACGTTAAAGGTGCTATATAAATACAAGTTGTTGTGTTTTACAAATCCAACCTCTATTTTTCTTTCCCAATTATTAGCTTGTGTCTCTTGACATTTCAACGTTTTGCTACATTTTTTCCAATTCCATTCATAACCTTGAAAACTTCAATTAGGTCACCTCAAAGTCTTTACTTTTCCTAATAAAACAAGCCCAACCTCCTTTCCCTTGCCTTATAACTTGAATTCTTCATATCAGGAACCATCTCTGTTCTGGGATCGCTGGATCCACTCAAAGTAAATAACATCCTTCCAATGACTGGGTGACTAGAACATTACACAGTGCTTCAGACTGGTCTTAACAGTACCCTATACAGCAACTATATAACCCTGGTAGAATTTCCACAGTGTAATGAAGACAGGAATAAGGGAGGACCTCGGTTCATTCCTCCTATTTGTCTCTGAGGCTCAGTGTCGCTTTGAGTCAGAAGATTGTGGGTTCAAATCCGCACTCCAGAGACTTGAGCATAAAATCTAGGCTGACACTCCCAGTGCAGTGCTGAGGGAGCCTCGCTGCACTGTCAGAGGTGCCGTCTTTCAGAATCGACATTAAACCGAGGCCCCGTCTGCTCTCTCAGGTGAGCGTAAAAGATCCCATGGCAATATTTCAAAGAAGAGCAGGGAAATTCTTCCCGATGTCCTGGCCTACCCCTCAACCAATATCACTTAAAAAAACAGATGATCTGGTCATTATCACATTGCTGTTTGTGGGAGCTTGCTGTGCACAAATTGGCTGCCGCGTTTCCTACATTACAACAGTGACTACACTTCAAAAGTGTTTCATTGGCTGTCAAGCGCTTTGGGACGTCCTGAGGTCATGAAAGGCGCTGTAGAAATGCAAGTCTTTCTTTCGTACTTTTCTCTATTTCTTTAGATCTGTCTACGCTGTGCCCCAACCTAGAGATCAGACAAAGATTTGCCTGTGTCACCCTTTGAGTTGGCCACTAAATGTCATGTAACGTGCCCTCTCTCTAGGGTAGGGGCGAGCCTCTGATTACCATGTTGTCCCAACTAACGGTGCCACCCATCTGGTTTTTGACCACACGGTTCTGCTATTGAACAGAAACATCTAGGGGGAGAAATTCGGTATCGCCCCGTTTGGGGCGCAATTATCGGCCGGGCGCAGAGTTTAGCGCCTGACGCTAATTATCGCCTCCGACTGCAAACTTGACCTCTATCGCCCCTGGAGGTGATTGGAGCGCTAAATCAGGCGTTACAGACCTCTCTTAAGGCGCTAATGCCGAGGAGCGAGGCGCTACCTCAGAGCGCTGGCGAAGCTCATGTGATGTCAGTCAGCAATGGAACACAGACACACTGGCGCCAGCCAATTCTTAAAGGGGAGGGTCGATCTTGCTCTTCATCCACACCCTGCTCATTGCAGCCTTGAATCTCAGCCTGGAGAGACCTGTACATCAATTCTGCTGGAAAGAACAATGGAGAGGCCCAGGGAAAGAGCTCAGAGTGCAGCCCCCACAGTCTCTTCTAACTCGATACAAGGAAGGACAAATCAAAATGAACCTGCAAAGTGCTGCTCAGTACCCAAAACTCCTTCACACAGCGTTGAATCTCTCCAGAAGTCTCTCTCTCTCTCTGAGTGCGTGGTGCAAAAATGTCGCCGACAAAAAAAGTCAGGAAGCGGTCGCCTTTAAATAGCGCTCCCCCAGTCGCTTCCCGACTGCAAAGTGTTCCCCTCAACCTGTCGTTGCTAACGGCAGGCGGAAAGGCAGGGGGCGCTACCGGGGCGTTGCACGCTCGACTGACGTCACGATCTGCGGGTGCAGGAGATCTTGGCGGTAGTGTATAACGCCGCCGCAAAATGTCTGGTCAATTTCTCGAGTGGCGCAAACATTGCCGCACCCGGGCGCTAGTTGCTTTGCGCCCCATTAGCGCCCTCTTAGTGTGCCAACGGGAGGCACAAAGCAACCAAATTTTTCCCCCCTAAATATAAATTAGACACCAAAACATCTAGTTTTTTTAAAAACAAAAGTCTACTTTTTTCCCCCAGTTACTTCTTCGTGTCATGATGTGGAGGTTTGAAGTACATTTTCATCAAGAAAGAAAGACTTGCATTTATATAGCGCCTTTCACAATCTCAGGACGTCCCAAAGTGCTTTACAGCCAATTAAGTACTTTTTGAAGTGTGGTCACTGTTGTACTGTAGGAAACACGGTAGTCAATTAGCGCACAGCAAACTCCCACAATCAGCAATGTGATAATGACCAGGGCATCTGTTTATAGAGATGTTGGTTGAGGGATAAATATTGGCCCAGGACACCGGGGAGAACTCCCCTGCTCTTCTTTGAAATAGTGGCCATGGGATCTTTTACGTCCACCTGAGGGGGCAGACGGGGCCTCCGTTTAACGTCTCATCTGAAAGATGACCAATTCCACGGGCGATGGAACTGAAGAGGCCCACCAAAGGTAAGTGTCGAGATATTTTTGTGGGCCCAGGGGAGCCCACAAAAATAATCTGGGCCGCTGCTGCCCCGTGACCCCGCCCCGCGCGATCGCACCCCCCCCCCCAACCCCCACCCGCAATATACCTTCCTGGTGGCCGCCCCGACCATTCCTTGAGGCCTCAATGCAGTGAGCTGTATTGGGCCTGTTTGGTGCCCCACAGCTCGCCTAACAAATTGAACGAAGTCCGGGGCCTCAAAATCGAGGGGACCTCTTCACCGCCTGAACCCTTCGATCGTCCAATCGTCAAAAATTTTAGATGGGGGACAGCACCAGATGCTCCGGCAGGATTGGTTTTCACCTGATTCTACCCCGTCATCAGCCTGTCGAGAACAGGACGCTTCCTGAAGTGAGCGAATGTCAATAAATGCTCACAGAAGTGATGTGGTTTGACTCAATTTAACTCACTTCCTGGAGTCCAATTTTCCCTCGTCCTTGAGACTCACCGCCTTGCGGGTGGAAATATTACGGGCAGGCGGGGGAACTGCCAACACGCACCAACTCCACTGAGGCGGAACAGCACAGACAGGAACTTTAACACAAGTGTCCTCAACCAACCCGATTGAAAATAACGCCAGATCATTGAACCCCGAGGTGTTTGAAAAAACTTAGGCCAACACATTTTCTCATAAAGCGTTGCCCTTTATAAAACAATTATTTTTCCCTTGCCCCTTTCTCCAGGAGGTGCGTGAAAAAGAAGGCACAGAAGAACCCACCAATGGAATTTCAGGGCCCGAGTGTCGATGGGCTCTTTGACTATGGAGAGCATCACACCCAGTTCCTTTCCTCACTCCCTAGCGCAGGGGCTCCAAATAACAACAACAACAACTTGTATTTATATAGCGCCTTTAACGTAGTAAAACATCCAAGGCGCTGCACAGGAGCGATTATCAAACAAAATTTGACACCGAGCCACATAAGGAGATATTAGGGCAGATGGTCAAAAGCTTGGTCAAAGTGATAGGTTTTAAGGAGCGTCTTAAAGGAGGAGAGAGAGGTAGCGAGGCGGAGAGGTTTAGGGAGGGAATTCCAGAGCTTAGGGCCCAGGCAACAGAAGGCACGGCCGCCAATGGTGGAGCGATTAAAATCGGTGATGCGCAAAAGGCCAGAATTAGAGGAGCGCAGAGATCTCAGAGGGTTGTAGGGCTGGAGGAGGTTACAGAGATAAGGAGGGGTGAGGAGGCCATGGAGGGATTTGAAAACAAGGATGAGAATTTTAAAATCGAGGCGTTGCTTAACCGGGGGCTGATGTAGGTCAGCGAGCACCAAAACCAAATTGACGCAACACAGAATAAACCAGCGATTTGAACTGGGACCCTTTTTGTTGGGGGGAGAGGGGGGGGGGGGGTGGTGTTGGGGGGAGGGGGGGTTCCTGTATGGCTCTGTACCACACCTAGCACTGCCGTAAGCCATCAGGGGAGATATCAGTAGTTAACTCAAAGCAACATAGAGACTCCCCATGTGCAGTCAACGTGTTGTAATCCCTTGTTTAATCATTGTAAAATATACACTAAGGAGACACTAGAGGGTGCTGGAAGACAGAATACTGCTTCCAGTGCTCAATACAGAGCGACAGAGCTGCTGGCACACTGTGCCTTACATTGACTTTGTTTGCATCCTGTGAGGGTACATCTGTTGCCAGTGACGAGAGGAAATCTTTCTGACTGAAACCCCCTTTTAAAAAAAAATGGTGTTGAAATAAGAATATTAGAGCTGGACGTTAAGCGTGATTGGCTAATATTTCACGCAGACCAATTCGAAGGCCTACATATTTTCCAGCTGTTTATTTCCCTGTTCCTCTTCTATAATTATCTTCCAGCCTGCTACAAGTGGACGAGTGAGGGAGAAATGCAGCCCATTACCCTCGAATAATTGACCCCTAACGATCATTAAAGCTCAGAAATGACTGTTGACAATATTAGCGGATTAAAACGCAGCCGGCTAGTTTTGCGGCGGCTTTAACCCATTTAAGATCAACAACGGGTAAAAGCAGGCACGTCGAAGCTCTGCGTCCCCTTTCTGAGCCTCAGGTCCGTGTAGAAAGTTTCAGTCCGTGCTCCTGGTAGGTCTCAAGTTGCTGATACTGACCCATTTTAATAAGAACATAAGAATTAGTAGCAGGAGTCGGCCATTCGGCCCCTCGAGCCTGCTCCGCCACTCAATCAGATCACGGCTGATCTTCCACCTCAGCTCCACCTTCCCGCCCGATCCCCATATCCCTCGATTCCCTGAGTGGACCAAAACATTTTGGGGTTCTGTTTTAGTATTTGAGGCAAAATTGCGAGAGAGAAAAAACCCTTTCGAAATCTCCAGGTCCCGCAGAATTCTAACCAGGGAGCGAGCAACGGAAGCGGAAATAAAACCGAGTTGCCTCGGCTTCACGGGTTGGATTGCCTGAACTCATGGCCCGCGTTTAGGCCAAAAGACTGAAGGTTGGACACCTTGCGGGATCCAAGGGGGAAAAATTCAGCTGCTTGCGCCTCCCGTTAGCGCCTTAAGAGGGCGCTAATGGGGCGTAAAGCAGCTAACGCCCGGGCGCAGCGCCGCCCACGCCTCCCGTAAAATTCAGCGGGAGGTTAGCGGCGGCGCCAGCCGGTAGCGCCCTGTGGCACTGCGCCGCCGGCGATGACGTCATCGCCGTGCGCAGCACCCCGCTCGCGCTCCAGCCGCGATCTTTAGTCGCGCCCCCTGATTTACCGCCAGACGCTATGTCCGACGGGTTCAGGGAGGCGTACGTGCGGCCGGGGCGGCGATATTTAAAGGGGAGGTGGCAGGCGGCCATTTTTGTTGCTGGCCGCTTGCCAGCACCTGCCCCCGTTGCTGTCCCCGGCCCCCGTGAAGCCCCCCCACCGTGAAGTGCCGGCTGCGCTCCAAGAGCCCGGCACTTCTCTTGAGTGCCGGGCTCTTTTGCCGGCACTCCCGATCCCTGGGGGCCCAGCTGGGCCCCGGTTCGCGTTGCGCAGGGTCCCTCCCCTTTAAGAAGGGGAGGAAGGCCTGCAATACCGCGGCGCGACGTGCCGCAGCGCCTTCCCTCGCAGCGCCCCAAGAGGGATGCGGGGTGCTTCCAGTGGCGCCCCGCTTCCCTCTTGGGGCGCAACCACTGAAGTTCCGGCGCGGGGCCGCTAATTTTTTCGGGGCGCTACTTTTAGCGCCCCGGCGAGGTTAGCGCCCCAAATGGGGCGCGACTCAATTTTTACCCCCAAGAGTTTCACACCAACACGCTAGGCTTCTGTCCCCCGGAATATCGGCAACAGTCATTTCCCAGGCCGTTAAATCTTCATTGTTATAACTGGTTGGAAATGGGATGGCCTCGAAAGCGTCGCTCACCTCGCGAGAGCCGATCAAACAAAAGCTATGTTGGAGATTGTGCTGCAGACTTCAGGGAGCGCACTGGGGCTTGAGGAAAGAAAGAAAGACTTGCATTTATATAGCGCCTTTCACAACCTCAGGGAATCAAGGGATATGGGGATCGGGCGGGAAAGTGGAGTTGAGCTAGAAGATCAGCCACGATCTCATTGAATGGTGGAGCAGGCTCGAGGGGCGGAATGGCCGACTCCTGCTCCTATTTCTTATGTTCTTATGCTCGCAGTATGTCCCAAAGTGCTTTACAGCCAATGAAGTACTTTTCTGAAGTGCAGTCACTGTTGTAATGTAGGAAACGCGGCAGCCAATTTTCGCACAGCAAGCTCCCCCAAACAGCAATGTGATAATGTTTTTTTATGATGTCGATTGAGGGTTAAGTATTGGCCAGGACACCGGGGAGAACTCCCCTGCTCTTCTTCGAAATAGTGCCATGGGATCGTTTACATCCACCTGAGAGGAAGAGAGCCCTACCCATTTCAAATCAATTTAATTCCATTTCCCACAGAGAGGGCCATTAACCTTGATTACCTCAGCCAGGTATTGCTAGCTCCTGGTCTCTACACACGGAGATACTGCAGGGCGTCTATCAAACTATCAAACGGTGTCAGGCGTGGCTCACTCCCAGCACTCGCAGCCTGGAGGAGAGAAGCAGAGAAACATTGAACCAAAAATGTAACTTTGTGATCAATAGGTAATAAAGATAATCGATATATGCGGATATTTTTTTTTTTTAAACACTCCCTTGCTTTCCTATGTTTCAGCCGTGGCTCAGTGGGTAGCGCGCTCGCCTCGGAGTCAGAAGCTCATGGGATTAAGTCTCACTCCAGAGACTTGAGCACAAAATCCAGACTAACAGTCCCAGTGCAGTACTGAGGGAGTGCTGGACTGTCAGAGGTGCCATCCTTCCGATGAGACGTTAAACTGAGGAACGGTCTGCCCTCTCAGGTGGATGTGAAAGACCCCATGGCACTAGTTGAAGAAGAGCAGGGGAGTTCTCCCCGGTGTCCTGGCCGATATTTATCCCTCAAATAACATCACTAAAAAAAAACAGATTATCTGGTCATTATCGCTCTGCTGTTTGTGGGAGCTTGCTGCACGCAAATTGGTTGCTGCGTTTCCTACATTACAACAGTGACTACACTTCAAAAGTACTTCATTGGCTGTAAAGTGCTTTGGGACGTTCTGAGCTATGTAAATGCAAGTCTTTCTTTTTCATAGATACCACTTTCACCAGTAGGTGCCAGTAAATTCCCTGCAGAGGAGGGTGTCAGATATGTTGTGCAGATGGAAAGGAAGTGACGGATTTCTGACACGAACAAAGACGTCAAATGGATGTTATGTGATTGCACGCTGAGTCAGCCAGTGAAACGAATACCGTGCAACAGCTCACAAGTGCACAGCTCTGGGACCACAGAGCTACATCATCAGGAAACGCTCACCCAGGACGGCAACCTCGAAATGATGGGCTGGAACATCAGCAGGGGGCGCGATCACAGCGGGATTGCTCCTACCACAGAACTCTGCCACTGACCCCGCCGAGGGTCACAGAGGCAGGGGGCGAGCCTACCACTGTGTGGGGGCCACGTCTGTGGCACACTGCTGCCAAAGGCTTCTGGTTGGACTGGGGGTGGGATGTAATCTGCCAGATCCTCGCCCGGCCCCCCCACTCCACCCCGCAACATCCCCCTTCTTCCCACCATCCCACCATCCACTCCTCTCCCTACCACCCCACCATTTCCTTTCCCCAATCCCCTTCCCCTCCATCACCCCCACCCCTACCCCCCACCATCGCCCCTCCCCACCCCTACCCCCCACCATTGCCTCTCCCCACCCCCTCCCACCATCGCCCCTCCCCACCCCTACCCCCCACCAGCGCCCCTCCCCACCCCTACCCCCCACCAGCGCCCCTCCCCACCCCTACCCCCCACCATCGCCCTCCCCACCCCCTCCCCACCACCTCCCCACCATCGCCCCTCCCCACCCCTACCCCCACCATCGCCCCTCCCCACCCCTCCCCACCATCGCCCCTCCCCACCATCGCCCCTCCCCACCATCGCCCCTCCCCACCATCGCCCCTCCCCACCATCGCCCTTCCTCACCCCTACCTCCCACCATCGCCCCTCCCCACCCCCTCCCCCCACCATCGCCCCTCCCCACCCCTACCCCCACCATCGCCCCTCCCCACCCCTACCCCCCACCATCGCCCCTCCCCACCCCTACCCCCCACCATCGCCCCCTCCCCACCATCGCCCCTCCCCACCCCTACCCCCCACCATCGCCCCTCCCCACCCCTACCCCCCACCATCGCCCCTCCCCACCCCCTCCCCACCATCGCCCCTACCCCCCACCATCGCCCCTCCCCACCCCCCCCACCATCTCCCCTCCCCACCCCGACCCCCCACCATCTCCCCTCCCCACCCTTTCCCCACCATCACCCCTCCCCCACCCCTACCCCCCACCATCGCCCCTCCCCACACCCCTCCCCTCCCTACCCACCCACCCCACCCCACCCCTCCCCACCATCCCCCTCCCCACCCTCGCTGAGATCCACATGCACACACACTTTCTAACAGAAGTCACTGGAAATACCCAGCACTCTGAACCCTGGCCGATCTTTCCTCTTTCTAGCCCAGATTGTCAAAGGCCAGTGTCGCACTTCAAACGCAATGATCTCAATGTCTCCCAGGGTTGCTACTGATTATGAATTGTGTGAGACCAAATATGGAATGCCGACTGGGGAATTACTATGGACTGTGAGAGGAAGGCATTGACCTCACTGAATAGGCGTGACTCATCAAACTACTACAGAACCTTAGATCCAGTTCGTCACAACGAGAGGAATGGGTTATTGACTAATCTGGACTTCAGCCCACTAACCCTGATATAAAGAGTAGACCCAAGCTGTTGGACATGAGATAATACAGCTTTCTCCTTAGAGCAGAGAAGGGGTTAAGAAGAGGTGTTCAAAATCACTAATGGTTTTGATAGAGTAAATAAGGAGAAATTGTTTCCAGAGGACACAGATTTAAAGTAATTGGCAAATAAACCAGAGGCGACATGAGGAAACATTTTTTTTATGCGGCGAGTTGTTGTGATCTGGAACGCGCTGCCTGAAAGGGCGGTGGGAGCAGACTCAATAGTAACTTTCAAACAAGAATTGAATAAATACTTGAAGGGAAAAAATTTACAGGGCTATGGGAAAAGAGCAGGGGGGAGCAGAACTAATTGGACAGCTCTTTCAAAGAGCCGGCATAGACATGATGGGCCGAATGGCCTCCTTCTGTGCTGTATCATTCTATGATTCCTTTCTAAGCATGGAAGGCTATTGTCTAGTACTACCTTTTCTTTGAAAGTATACCGGCCAAACCTACCATCCACAGACATGAAACTTTTGAGCTGGAGGTACTGGACAGCATTAGTGATGGAGAACCCTTGGTTGACCTTTACCTTCCCTAGCCTCGGGGGCGAGACAGTCATTTTTAGCTCCTCCGATGAGATCAGTTAACTCGGCGTAAACCAGGGTTCAAATCTGGGGCTTTCTTGCTCTGTGCGGCTCACAAGATGGCACATGTACCCAAGGAGCTATCGGAGGAGCTGTAAACCCATTCTTTTAATCCTAAGCTTTTTTGCCCCCTTTCTCACAGCTTCACCCCGCCCTCCTTCTATCCTGGGACACCTCGATGCAGCTCTGAATGAACCATTTGAAGGTGCACAAGAGAGGCTGGGATACATCCTGTTCTGCTTTTCCCTCCCTGTCTCTGAGTCACTATTTATCTGTATCATATCTTGCAAGTAAAACTATAGACATCCAAAGGTTGAAGATAGTCTTAGAATTGTTACAGTGTGGTGCCAGTTTAATGGTATTATTATTCATTCAGATTGCCTGAGGGGGGTGGGTGTCGGAGAGGAATTTTCCAGGAGTATTTTTTTCCCTTATTGGCCCTGGGTTTTTCTCTAGTTTTTTGCCTCTCCCAGGAGATTACTGCGGGGTGGCTGGGGGGGAGCGAGGATGAGGGATGGAGTGTTTAGTCACGATGTTACAGCCATCATGAGTGTGGGGCAGGTTTGATGGACCAGCTGGTCTTTTCCTGCCCACCAATTTTGTACCAATCAGCTGGGTAGCATTGTTCCATCACAGTTGGAATGCAAAGGGCTTGAGAAAGCAGACAGCCCCAGGAGAGACCACGCAAACTTCATAGCAAAAGAAGAAGACATAGGAATAATAAAAGGCCATCAGACCCATCAAACCCAATCCTTCTACACGCAATGTACTACCTATCTTATCGTGGAATCTCCACAACTAATTAATCTCCTGCAGAAAAGTTGTGTGCAAATATCTCCAAAAAGGTCATCAAAGCAAAACTCCAGAATATCCACCCATCCTCACATGGGGCCAAGTGGCTTTTACTTACGGGTTCCCCGCTTTGGTCCATCTGGGTCTGAAATTGAAGAACATAAGAACATGAGAAATAGGAGCAGGAGTAGGCCATTCAGCCCGTCGAGCCTGCTCCGCCATTCAATGAGATCATGGCTGATCTTCTGCCTCAACTCCATTCGCCCTATCGCCATATCCCTTGATGCCCTTACTAGTCAGAAATCTATCGACTTCTGTTTTGAATATGCCCAATGACTGAGCCTCCACAGCCCTCTGGGGTAGAGAATTCCAAAGATTCACCACCCTCTGTGTGAAGACATTTCTTCTCATCTCAGTCCTGAATGGCCTACCCTTTATCCTGAGGCTGTGGCCCCTGGTTCTAGACACCCCAGCCAAGGGAAACATTCTCCCAGCATCCACCCTATCAAGCCCTGTAATAATTTTGTATGCTTCAATGAGATCCCCTCTCATTCTTCTGAATTCAAGAGAATACAGGCCTAGTTTACTCAATCTCTTCTCATACGACAGTCCCGCCATCCCAGGAATCAATCTCGTGAACCTTCGTTGCACTCCCTCTATGGCAAGTATATCCTTCCTTAGGTAAGGAGCCCAAAATTGTACACAGTACTCCAGGTGTGGTCTCATCAAGGCCCTATATAATTGGAGTAAGACTTCTTTAGTCCTGTACTCAAATCCTCTTGTAATGAAGGCCAGCATACCATTTGCCTTCCTATTGGCTTGCTGCACCTGCACATTCACTTTCAGTGACTCATGTACAAGGATACCCAGGTCCCTTTGAGCATCTGCATTCCCCAATCTTTCACCATTTAGGAAATACTCTGCCTTTCTGTCTTTTCTACCAAAGTGGATAACTTCACATTTATCCACATTATATTCCATCTGCCATGTTCTCGCCCACTCACTGAGCCTGTCGAGATCCCCTTGAAGCCTCTTCACATCCTCTTCACAACTGACACTGCCACCTAGCTTTGTGTCATCAGCAAATTTGTAAATGTTACATTTAGTCCCCTCATCCAAATCATTGATATAGATTGTGAATAGCTGGGGCCCAAGCACCGATCCTTGCGGTACCCCACTAGTCACAGCCTGCCATCCTGAAAAAGACTCGTTTATCCCTACTCTTTGTTTTCTGTCTGTTAACCAATTCTCAATCCATGCTAGTATATTACCCCCAATTCCATGTGCCCTAATTTTGTTCACCAACCTCTTGTGTGGGATCTTATCGAAGGCCTTCTGAAAATCCAAATATACCACATCTACCGGTTCCCCTTTGTCTACTCCACTAGTTACATCCTCAAAGAACTCCAATAGGTTTGTCAAACAGGATTTCCCTTTCATAAATCCATGTTGACTCTGCCCAATCTTACTATTAGTTTCTAAGTGCCCAGTTATTGCATCCTTTATAATAGATTCCAGCATTTTCCCAACTACTGATGTGAGGCTAACAGGTCTGTAGTTCCCAGTTTTCTCTCTCCCTCCTTTCTTAAATAGCAGGGTTACATTTGCTATCCTCCAATCTGCAGGAACCGTTCCAGAATCTATAGAATTTTGGAAGATGACAACCAATGTGTCCATTATCCCAATGGCCACCTCTTTCAAAACCCTAGGATGTAGGTCATCCGGTCCTTGGGATTTATCAACTTTTAGTCCCATTAATTTTGCTAGTACTGTTTTTTACTAATAATAATTTCTTTAAGTTCCTCATTCTCGCCACACCCTTGGTTTTCTCGTATTTCTGGGAGCTTTTTTGTGTCTTCCTCCGTGAAGACAGAAGGAGAAATTCAGTATCGCCCCATTTGGGGCGCAATTATCGGCCGGGCGCAAAGATTAGCGCCTGGCGCTAATTATCGCCACCGACTGCAAACTTGACCTTTATCGCCCCTGGAGGTGATTGCAGCGCTATATCAGGCGCTTCACACCTGTCTTAAGGCACAAAGGCCGAGGAGCGAGGCGCTACCTCAGAGCGCTGGCGAAGCTTATGTAATGTCAGTCAGCAATGCAACACACACACAATGGCACCGGCCAGTTCTTAAAGGGGATGGTTAATCTTGCTTTCCATCCACATCCTGCTCATTGCAGCCTTGAATCTCGGCCTGGAGAGACCTGCACATCATATGTGCTGGAAAGAACAATGGAGAGTACCAGGCAAAGAGCTCAGAGTGCAGCCCCCACAGTCTCTGCTAAATCGATACAAGGAATGGCAAATCAAAATGAACCTGCAAAGTGCTGCTCAGTTCCCAAAACTCCTTCACACAGCTTTGAATCTCTCCAGAAGTCTCTCCCTCTCTCTCTCAGAATGCATAGTTCAAAAATGGCACCAACAATAAAAGGCAGGAAGCGGTCACCTTTAAATAGCGCTCCCCCTTTCCCTTCATGACTGCAGAACGCTCCCCTCAACCTGTCGTTGCTAGCGTCAGGCGGTAAGGCAGGGGGCGCCACTCAATATCCGCTCCGGGGCGATACCGGGGCGTTGCGTACTCGAGTGACGTCATGATCTGCCGGCGCAGGAGATCGTGGCGGTAGTGTTTAGCGCCGCCGCAAAATGTCTAGTTAATTTCGCGAGCGGCGCAAACTTCGCCGCGCCTGGGCGCTAGATGCTTTGCGCCCCATTAGCGCCCTCTTAAGGCGCTAACGGGAGGCGCAACCAACTGAATTTTTCCCCCAAAGTATTTATTTAATTTCCCTGCATTTCCTCATTCCCCATTATAAATTCTCCCGTCTCTGACTGTAAAGGACCTACATTTACCTTCACCAGTCTTTACCTTTTCACATACCTATAGAAGCTTTTACAATCCGTTTTTATATTTTTCGCTAGTTTGTGCTCATATTCCATTTTCCCTTTCTTTATCAATTTCTTGGTCCCCCTTTGCTGATTTCTAGAAAGATCCCAATCCTCAGGCTGACCGCTTTTTCTGGCAGCTTTATAAGCTTCCCCCTTTGACTTAATACTAGCTTTAATTTCTTTTGTTAGCCATGGTTGGATCACTTTTCCTTTTGGGTTTTTATGCCCTAGAGGAATATAGGTTTGTTGCAAATTATGCATTATTTCCTTGAATGTTAGCCATTGTATGTCCACCTTCATACCTTTTAGTGTAGTCTCCCAATCTACCATGGCCAACTTGTCCCTCAAACCCTTGTAAACGTGGGGCGTTGTGAGCAAGTAACCGCTTCCCGCCCCTTGGTGGTGCACATGTAGGTATTGCAATGCACCACCATCAAGGCTGCTCTTAATATGGCGCTGCAACTTTGAGGGATGCGACGTACCTCTACAAGATGCACTGCAGCAACTCGCCAAAGCTGCTTCATCAGCACCTCCCAAACCTATGACCTCTACCACCTAGAAGGACAAGGGCAGCAGGCACATGGGAACACCGCCACCTCCCAAGTCCCCCTGCAAGTCACACACCATCCTGACTTGGCAATATATCACCGAGTTCCTTCATGGTCGCTGGGTCAAAATCCTGGAACTCCCTCCCTAACAGCACTGTGGGAGCACCTTCACCACACGGACTGCAGCAGTTCAAGAAGGCGGCTCACCACCACCACCTTCTCAAGGGCAACTAGGGATGGGCAATAAATGCTGGCCTTGCCAGTGATGCCCACATCCCATGAATGAATTAAAAAAATCTCGACTATTCAACCTTGGCCTGCTGATCTGGCAGAATATTTCCCCTCTATCTCAGCAACACCGGAACTATCATGTCCTGTGGAAAATCTGATCATCTCTATCTAAACCTCTCCCTAGAACCTCCAATCCAATTCCTGCCCAGATATTTATCCACCTCTCCCTTTTGAAGGCGTTAAACCACCTCGGCCTCAGCTTGCTGGGAGCCGGTTCCACATCCACAACTTTTTATGGAGAGTTTAAAAGAAATATTCTAACATCCAAGTTTTGGCTTTATTTGAAAGCTGTGCCCTCGGATGGTGCACTTATATCCGCTTCATTTTTGACTCCCAGCGTTTTACAGACGTGGATCCCGAGGTTCCGGTGGGGTGGGAGGGAAGGGAGTCCTTTTCTCCAGTGGAAACAAGAATCGGCTGCGCCTTCTGCACACGGATTGCCGAGGTAATCTGTCATTGATATTTGACATCTGTTATTAAACTTTGTCCGAATCTGCGCCATTAACACTGCTTCAGCTTCCCTTGTTTACATTAATATTCCGTGAAAGCATTCCATGGCTTGGAGATCAAAGGACGGACCTAAACCTGATAATTGTAGTGTAACACGTTGCGTTTTGCTTATAAGCAGTAATAGGTCATCAAGGACACAAAGTGCTTCAGCCCCCTTGGCATGGGCACAGCTTTCCTCTAACAAACCCAGATAGGCGAGAAGAGACTACTCACCCACTGCTTTTCTTCCTGAAATCCCACCTTTCGTTCACTCAGTCTTGAACATTGTATCTCAACAAGCAACAGCCAGTCAGGGCAAGGCTGGCTAGTACAGTTGTTTACCGCAATGCCCTTTCAGCTCTTGGACCTGTGCTTGAATCCAGTCCCCCGTTGACGGGAGGCCGTGCCAACTTACCAGAGTTTTCAAAACTGCGATTGCTGCCCAGTGACTCCCACCGGAAAGCATGTGCTCGAGAACATCAGGTGAGGAGAGAACCAAGCTCACCTGTAATGCCCATCATTCTCCCCATTCCTACCGTTGAATAGCTTGGCGATACTCAAGCCACGATTTTAACCCAACAGAGAGGGGAGCGGGAGGAAAGATGCCACATAAATGCCATGGCTACAAGAGCAGCTCAGAGGCTGGGTATTCTGCGACGAGTGACTCACCTCCTGACTCCCCAAAGCCTTTCCACCATCTACAAGGAGTGTGATGGACTACTCTCCATTTGCCTGATGAGTGCAGCTCCAACAACACTCAAAAACTTGACACCATCCAGGACAAAGCAGCCCGCTTGATTGGCACCCCATTCACCACCTTAAACATTCACTCCCTCCACCACCGCCACACCGTGGCTGCAGTGTGTACCATCTACAAGATGCACTGCAGCAACTCGCCAAGGCTTCTTCGACAGCTCCTCCCGAACCCGCAACCTCTATCACCTAGAACGATAAGGGCAGCAGGCGCATGGGAACACCACCACCTCCAAGTTCCCTTCCAAGTCACACACCATCCTGACTTGTAAATATATCGCCGTTCCTTCATCGTCGCTGGGTCAAAATCCTGGAACTCCCTCCCTAACAGCACTGTGGGAGCACCTTCACCACATGGACTGCAGTGGTTCAAGAAGGCGACTTACCACCACCTTCTCAAGGGCAACTAGGGATGGGCAATAAATGCTGGCCTTGCCAGTGATGCCCACATCCCAGGAACGAATAATAAAAAAATGTGGCTGGGAGTGGCGTCAAGTTGTAGTTGGTGGAAATAGCAGAAGATGATTTGGCCAATGTGTAGTGAAAGTTAAGGACAAAGGTGGGGGTGGGGGGGCGGGGGGAGTCAGTCACTGTTGTGAGAGGAGAGAAAGGGAGTGGCAATGGAAGCATACGAAATAAAGCAAACATGGCCAAGGGCCTATAGACTATGGCCAAGGGAAGATGCTGAGGAAAAGGGAGGACATTTCGGAACCTCTGGTGCAGAGGTCATTTGAGCAGATAAGGCAGAAATGGAAAAACTGAGAGGAGTGGTTGGAGTCTTTCCAGCAAGCAGTGTGGGAGGAGGCAATAATTTAGTCAGTTGTGGAGAATTTTGGCTTATAATAGGTGCCTGTAGAATGACCCTTCCAAGAAATGGAGAGAGCGAGGTCCAGGAAACTGAAGGGAAGAGTCGGAGATGGACGGTGACTGTGGAGATGAATGATGAGGATTTCACTTCCAATATCTCAGGTCAGAATGAAGGCAGGAAGAAGCATTAACACAGTCATTAGTATAACATAGGAAGAGTTCAATGAGGGGGCTTGAGCAAGATTGGAGAAACTTCACCAGAAATAAAAAGGGGGTGAGATGTAAAATGGGCTGCTGATTCGTTATCACCCGTTTCACACAATCACACAAAGTCCAGATCTACCCCACGGGCTTTGAAATTCCACCACGGGCTATAAACACCCGAACCCTTAATGCAAACCAGCTTATGCCTTGGTTACAATAACAGAAGAGGGAGGCTTAAAAGAAAAAGACTTGCATTTCTGTAGCGCCTTTCACAACCTCAGGACGTCCCAAAGTGCTTTACAGCCAATGAAGTACTTCTTGAAGTGTGGTCACTGTTGTAATGTAGGAAACGCGGCAGCCAATATGCGCACAGCAAGCTCCCAGAAACAGCAATGTGATAATGACCGGATAATCTGTTTTTGTTACGTTGATTGAGGGATAAATATTGGCCAGGGAGAACTCCCCTGCTCTTCTTCGAAATAGTGCCATGGGATCTTTTATGTCCACCTGAAAGAGCAGACATCTGATCCGAAAGACAGCATCTCTGACAGACGCAGCACTCCCTCGGCCCTGGAGTGTCAGCCTAGATTTTTTGTGCTCAAATCTCCAGTGTGGGATTATGAACCCAAAACCTTCTGACTCAGAGGCAAGGGTGACACCCACTGAGCCACCACAGCTGACAATTTTTCACATCGACATTAGTGTTTGTACTTATTGTCACATAGTGTAATTACAAGCCAGATGTATTTGATGTCCATTGATAAACCATGTTAAAGTTACAATAAGGACTATGGCTCTCAGGGGTGCTGTGATTAAGAGTTGTGTGAGATCAAATATGGAATGCTGATTGGGGAATTACTACGGACTGTGAGAGGAAGGCATCAACCTCACTGAATAGGCATGACTCACCAAACTACTACAGAATCTTTTGTTGCAGTTCACAACATCGAGAGGAATGGATTATGACTAATTTTGGACTTCAGCCCACAAACCCTGATGCGAAGAGTTGGCTGCAGACGCAGGCTGCTGGATCTGAGGTAATTCCTCCTGATTCATTTCTAGGCGTGTAGGGCGATCATCCAGTAAACAGAAAGAAAGAAATAACTTGCATTTAGACAGCGTCTTTCACAACTTCAGGACATCCCAAAGCGCTTTACAGCCAAGGAAGTACTCTTGGAGTGTAGTCACTGTTGTAATGTAGGAAACACGGCAGCCAATTTGGCATAGCAAGCTGCCACAAACAGCAATGAGATAATGACCAGAACATTTTTTTTAGTGATGTTTGTTGAGGGATAAGTATTGGTCAGGACACTGGGCATAGTGGTTAGCACTGGTGCCTCACAGTGCCAGAGACCCGGGTTCGAATCTGGCCTCGGGTGACTGTCTGTGTGGAGTTTGCACATTCTCCCCGTGTCTGCGTGGGTTTCCTCCGGGTGCTCCGGTTTCCTCCCACAGTCCAAAAATGTGCGGGTTAGGTTGATTTGGCTATGATAAATTGACCCTTAGTGTTAGGGGGGGATTAAATATGTGGGGTTACAGGGATAGGATGGGATAGGTTAGGGGGAATTAAATACGGGGATAGGGTGGGATATGTGTCGGTGCAGGCTCGATGGGGATTCTGTGTGAGAAAGCAGGGACAGGGTACTGGATTTGGATGATCAGCCATGATCGTATTGAATGGTGGAGCAGGCTCGACGGGCCGAATGGCCTACTCCTGCTCCTAGTTTCTATGTTTATGTTTCTATATATACCCTGCTCTTCTTTGAAATAGTGCCATAGGATCTTTTATGTCCTCCTGAGAGGGTAGGCAGGACCTTGGCTTAACGTCTCATCCGAAGGACGGCACCTCTGACAGTGCGGCGCTCCCTCAGTACTGCACTGGAGGGTCAGCCTACAATTTGTGCTCAAGTGCCTGGAGTGGGACTTGAACCAACAACCTTCTGACTCCGAGGCACTGAGCCACAGCTGACAATTATAAGTACTTCAGTACTACGTCGAAACGAAGGCTCATTGGGAAAATCTCGCAACCACGTTTCCAGCCAGTGCCAATGGACAGTGAATGGATGTCGAGTATATTCAAGACTGAGATTGATAGATTTTTTGGACTTGGCAATCGAGGGATATGGGGATAGTGCAGGAGAGTGGAGTTGAGGTCGAAGATCAGCCATGATCTTATTGAATGGCGGAGCAGGCTCGAGGGGCCGTACGGCCGACTCCTGCTCCTATTTCTTATGTTCTTATTAGGATTAGGACGCGTGACTTTTTCCCCCCCTCCCTAGCTAAGGAATTATGAAGCCAATTGCAGAGCTCCTCCCACCACCTAGCTGTAATTAGCTGTTTCAGCACAGAGCAGGGAGCAAACCTGACACCTTCCATATCTGAACTAGAAACAGAAAACGCTGGAAATACTCAGCAGGTCGGGCAGCATCTGCGGAGAGAGAAACAGAGTTAGCGTTTCAGGTCGATGACATTTCAACAGAACTGGAAAAAGTTAGAGATGTAACCGGTTTTAAGCAAGTCCTGAGGCAGGGAAAGGGGCGGGGGCGGGGGCCGGGGGGGAAGAACAAAAGGGAAGGTCTGTGATAGGGTGGAAGGCAGGAGAGATTAAATGACAAAAGGGATGATGGTGCAAGGCGAAAGGCGAAGGTAATGGGACAAGAAAAGAAACAAAAGATGGGTCTTATCTGCACGGTTGAGTACTACACTTACAAAATGAGTCAACTAGGGAGCTGGGTAACTTTCTTTTAAACACAGATGGGATGGGGGACAATTTGGGCGACTGAAGTTAGGGGAAGCATTCCTGCTCCTCCGGGCACCATGGCAACTATTCAAAAAAAAAAGTATATGTAAAAAATCTCTTTTGTTAGCAGCCAATGTTTAACCTGCAACAGCTGCTGAAGAAGAATCCGGGGCAGAACAGGCCCAACTCCCGCTTGGCTCTGCCATATCCAGTTTCTGCAAGAGGGCCGAAAGCAAGTGTAAAGCGCTTCATTTACCTATCTAAGAGGGCCGAATGTCTGTTAGAGGTGCCCGCCAGCGATTGGCCCGATCCAATTGCGAGTGGGATGTTTTTCAGGCATCCTTGGGGTGCAGGACACTGCTCTTCAAAATTGAGCCTTGTCGCGCTTGTTTTATGTCCATATAACGGGCGCAACGAGGTCCAATTTCTACCCGTTACTGTTAAAAATCTAAGCTCAGCTGGCTTAGGCAGTGACTAGCTGAGCTACACAGTCCCAGGTCCAATCCCTGGTCTGTACTGCCTGGCTGATCTCAGTCGGAGTAGCATTCTGCCTTGGTGCTTCTGGCTTTAGGAAGGTGTCGACGCGCTGTGGTCCTCACTCTCCAGTGAGCCCAGCTGGAATGTGTGTGAAGCTCAGGTGAGGATAGGATCGAGGTAGCCGTCATAAGCTGCTGACCATGACTGTCTAGGCTCACACTGGATGAATGGCTATTTGGCAAAGTACTCAGGTAGCAAGTGTAGAACGGGACACTGGCAAGGAGTCAACGGCTTGAGAAAAAAAGAGGTGGGGGGGTGGGGGAAGGAAAATTGGCAAAGCAACCAATGGGGGCAGGGCAGTTTAGGGGGATTGCCTTTTGTTTAAAGGACTCACTGGAGTTTAGAAGAATGAGAGGGGATCTCATTGAAACTTATAAAATTCTAACAGGACTAGACAGACTAGATGCAGGAAGGATGTTCCTGATGGCGGGGGAGTCCAGAACCAGGGGTCACAGTCTAAGGATAAGGGGTAAGCCATTTAGGACTGAGATGAGGAGGAATTTCTTCACCCAGAGAGTGGTGAACCTGTGGAATTCTCTACCACAGAAGGCAGTAGAGGCCAATTCATTAAATATATTCAAGAAGGAGTTAGATATATTTCTTAAAGCTAAAGGGATCAAGGGATATGGGGAGAAGGCAGGGACAGGGTACTGAATTTGGATGATCAGCCATGATCTCATTGAATGGCGGAGCAGGCTCGAGGGGCTGAATGGCCTACTGCTGCTCCTATCTTCTATGTTTCTATGACTCCTCCAGTCTATCTGTACCTCTAACTGAGTGCCAATTTCAGGCCTCCTGCTGCTAGGCCACTCTATTGGTGTCACTGACAGGGGAGGCATCTCAACTTGTGCCACAGCAGGTCCTTCGAAAGCAATAAGGGCTGTGACTTCAAACCAATGCCTGTACCAGCACCGAAAGAGAGCCACCCGATCTCAGGAAAGAGTATCCATCCCCCACTTCATTCACCCCACTATTGGAGGCCATGGGGGCAAAATTCGGTTGCTTTGCGCCTCCCGTTAGTGCAAAGCAACCAGCGCCCGGGCGCGGCGCCGCTAACGCCTCCCGCGAAATTCAGTGGGAGGTTAGCGGCGGCGGTGGCCGGTGGCGCCCCGTGGCGCTGCGCCGCCGGCGATGATGTCCTCGCCATGCGCAGCGCCCCGCTCGTGCCCCGGCCACAAACTTCGGTCGCGCCCCCTGACTTACCGCCGGACGCTATGTCCGACAGGGTCAGGGGGGCGTACGCGCAGCCACGGCGGCGATAATTAAAGTGGAGGTGCCGGGCGGTCATTTTTGTTGCTGGCCGCCTGGCAGTACCTGCCCCCTCTGCCGCCCCCTGCCTCCTGTGAAGCCCCCCCATCGGCACCCCGATCCCTGGTGGTCCAGCTGGGCCCTGGGTCACGCTGCGCTAGGTCCCTCCCCTTTAATAAGGGGAGGAAAGCCTGCAGTACCGCGGCGCGACGTGCCGACGCTCGTGGCGCCGTGGCACGTAGCACCACGATATTCCCTGGGAGCGCCCAAGCTGGCGGGGGAGCACTTCCAGTAGCACCCCGCCTCCCTCTTGGGGCACTACCATTGAATTTTGGGCGTGACCGAATTTTTGCAGCTGCCTAGGGCCCTGAGCTCTGGAATTCCCTCCCTAAACCTCTCTGTCTCTCTCTCCTCCTTTAAGACGCTCCTCAAAACCTACCTCTTGACCAGGCTTTTGGTCACCTGAACCCAATATCTCCCTCTTTGAACTTCACGTCAATCTTTGTCTCCTGTGAAGTGCCTGGGGACGTGTTACTACGCTAACGGCGCTATGTAAATGCAAGATGTTGCTGTTGAGACACTTTTGTGGGGTCACGAAACAGCCTGGCAACAAGGCGAACTGGTCAGATCTCACAGAAGTAAAACTTTGACATCGATTTTTGCGGTAGAATTTTTGTTTTAAGGGAGAACTTAGAACCTTGAAGAAAAAGAGCTCCCTATAGCCTTTCTGCTGTGGCAAAAGAACCGGAGGCGAGAGGAGGAGAATTTTTTTTTTACCCAGTGAGTTGTTGTGATGTGGAATGTGCTGCCTGAAAGGGCGGTGGAAGCAGATTCAATGGTAACTTTCAAAAGGGGAATTGGATAAATACTTGAAAAGGAAAAGTTTGCAGGGCTATGGGGAAAGAGCAGGGGAGGAGTGGGACTAATTGGAGAGCTCTTTCAAAGAGCCGGCACAGGCACGATGGGCCGAATGGCCTCCTTCCGTGCTGTAAGATTCCGTGATTCCATATGGTGCAGTTAATAGGTTGTTTAACGATTCATTTAGATTTTTTTATGTAATGCAGTGTTGTTGCTATGACTCACTGGTTGTGCATTTGAAAGTCTGCTACATTCATCACCGCCACCCTGACATTGGGAGAGACTGAGCCAAAACCAAAGGGTGAGGGATGGTGGGTGAGGACCAATCAGGGTGAGCTGTGTTGCCAAGATACATCCTGCCAGGAGCCACTTGAGGAGCAGTTTAGCTGGAACGTCGGGAGCAGTTCAACCACCCACTGGCTCCGTGTGCCCAAGACAACAGCAACAACTTGCATTTATATAGCGCCTTTAACGTAGCAAAGCGTCCCAAGGCGCTTCACAGGAGTGCTAAGCAGACAGATATTCAAGTTCCCCTGCCCTGACTTGGAAGTATATCGCCGATCCTTCATCGTCGCCGAGTCAAAATCCTGGAACTCCCTCCCTAACAGCACCGTGGGAGCACCTTCACCACACGGACTGCAGCAGTTCAAGAAGGTGGTTCACCACCACCTTCTCAAAGGCAATTAGGGATGGGCAATAAATGCTGGCATTGCCAGCGATGCCCACAACCCATAAGCGAATAATAAAAAAAAATTTGGCACCGAGCCACATAAAGAGATATTAAGACCGGTGAGCAAAAGCTTGGTCAAAAGAGGTAGATCTAGGCAGCTGAAGGGATGTCCACCAATGGTGGAGCGAAGGAAGTCGGGGATGCGCAAGATCGATACACGCAGGAAAAGAGGGGAAATTAAAGGGAGTGAACGACCTCTCATTAAACGTATTTATGAAACAAATCCAGTGCAACCTGGAAGAGAATGGAAATCTATTACAGTGTCAGCCCTGGCTCAGTGGGTAGCACTCTCGCCTCTGAGGCAAAAGGGCGTGGGTTCAAATCCCACTCCAGAGACTTGAGTACTGAGGGAGTGCTGCACTGTCGGAGGTGCCGTCTTTGGATGAGACATTAAGACGAGGCCTTGTCTGCTCTCTCAGGTGGGCGTAAAAGATCCCATGGTACTATTTTGAAAAAGAACAGGGGAATACTCCCTGGTGTCCTGATCAATATTAATCCTTCAATCGACATCACTAAAAAACAGCTTATCTGGTCATTATCACATTGCTGATTGTGGGAGCTTGCTGTGCGCCAATTGACTGCCGTGTTTCCTACATTACAACAGTGACTACACTTCAAAAGTACTTCATTGGCTGTAAAGCACTTTGGGATGTCGTGAAAGGCGCTATATAAATGCAAGTCTTTCTTTTTGTTTATGCAAGTGCTTTCAGTTTTCTCAATAAGGTGAGAAGTTCCTGTCTGACTTCCTTACACAGATGCTCTCAGATTAGGAAGGGGGGGAAATCAGCCGGGGTTTCTCCTCCTGATCACCATCCTACTGGAAAGCGCCCGCGCTTTCAGCATTGTGGAAGGCAGGACCGGGCTCGACTGTGCTGCCCTCCATGGTTCAATATCTCACCGCCGCTCACCATCTAAACTCAGACATGAAGAATGGCCGTCCGGGTGAGCTAGCTTAAGGCCAGCGATGCCCGTGGAACTGTACCCCAGCAAGACTCAGAGCCTGGAGGAGTGCAGCAGAGAAAAATTAAACCAAAAATGTAACCTTGTGATCAATAGGTAATAAAGATGATCGATATCTGCGGGATATTTTTAAAAACTGCGCCTCTGCTTTCCTATGTATCAGCTCCATGGCTAACACTCTCGCCTCTGAGTCAGAAGGTTGTCGGTTCAAGTCCCACTTCAGAGACTTGAGCACAACAAATCCAGACTGACACTCCCAGTGCAGTGCTGAGGGAGCGTCGCACTGTCGGAGGGGCAGTACTGAGGGAGTGCTGCACTGCCGGAGGGGCAGTACTGAGGGAGCGTCACACTGTCAGAGGGGCAGTACTGAGGGAGCGTCACACTGTCGGAGGGGCAGTACTGAGGGAGCGTCGCACTGTCGGAGGGGCAGTACTGAGGGAGCGTCGCACTGTCGGAGGGGCAGTACTGAGGGAGCGTCGCACTGTCGGAGGGGCAGTACTGAGGGAGTGCCGCACTGTCGGAGGGGCAGTACTGAGGGAGCGCCGCACTGTCGGAGGTGCCGTCTTTTGGATGAGACGTTAAACCGAGGCCCCGCATGCTTTCTCAGGTGAAGGTAAAAGATCCCGTGGCACTATTTCGAAGAGGAGCAGGGGAGTTATCCCCGGTGTCCTGACCTATATTACTCCTCAATCAACATCATTAAAAACTGATTATCTGGTCGTTTTCTCATTACTGTGTGCAAATTGCCTGCCGCGTTTCCTACATTACAACAGTGACTACACTTCAAAAAATTACTTCATTGGCTGTAAAGCACTTTGGGACGTCCTGAGGTCGTGAAAGGCGCTATAGAAATGCAAGTCTTTCTTTTCTGCAAAGTTGGGAGTGAGGTTGTGACATATTACATTTACTGCAACATGTTGGGATCTGATTTTGAATTCCAGTTCAGACTTTTACCAAGGGTTTTGCCGAAGCTTAAAAAGTGACTGGGATTTTCTCCACCCAGCCCCTGAAAGGAATTTCTCAACAGATAATTGAACTGCAATTAGTGGGGGACTAATTCATTAGAATCTGGGGCATTGACAACAGCAACAGTCCTTAAACTGAAAATAATAACATTTTATTTACTCTCTCTACCAGAGTCCTGCTGTGCAGGGGTTCAATATCTATAATATATCAAGTCTTGAGTAAAGTAGGCAGTTCCTTTAAGTGTTACACTCACTTCCTGTTACACATTCCCCACACTGTTGTGTAACACTGGAACCTGTGGGCAAAGCTTTGGAGATCTCTTAGAATATATAAAAATGTCTACTGTCCAGCACGTGTTTATCACACTCCAGGTGTCTCACTCTCGGCCCAGAATTTTGCCTACCTGGGCGGGTCACGACCCCGCTGCTGTCTCCATCCCGCTGCTGAAACTGAACTTACCTTAATGGGGGCCTATTAAGCCCCGCCCAGCGCGTTACCCGGCCCAATGAGACGGAGCGGGTCTGGTGACGTCATTCATGATGCGTTTTCAGCCGGGATATTTAAAGGAGCCATGGCCACATTAGATTTGAAGTTTAATCTAACATAGTGCTGTCAGTGTACTACAGCATTGAAGTGCTGCAAATACTGACAATGACTGCATAGAGGCAGAGGGCTGCACCCAGGCTCTCCGATGACTCCCTCTATAGGCTTATGAAGGGAGTCAGAGCACACAAGGAGGTCCTCTTCCCTTCCAATGGGTGGAAAAGACCTCCCCAGGAGACCAAGACAGCCTGGTTGCAGATTGCAGAGGAGGGCACAAGCAGGGATGTGGTCAGGAGGACCTGGGTGCAGTGCTGCAAACGTTTCAATGATCTCATTAGATCAGGAAACATTAGCCACACTCAACTGCATCCTGCTGTGCCTCTCATCACATCCCCATCACTCTGCCTTCCCTACCCTACTCCTGCACATCCTTACTCACACCAACTTACCTTGCAACTCCACCCATCCCTCTCTCTCTATCTACATTATCGCATCCCCATCTCACTAGCCACCCCTCACACTCACCCTCATCCTAGTGCAATCATACCAACTAACAACACACAAGGGTAGGCACTTGGGTGTTTTATCCAATGTTTATGTAAAGTTTCTCTTAATGTGGTGTCAAACATAAAAATCTTTATTTTCAACACTTTCCGTTCTTGGACAGATTTGTGTGCACCTTTGGAAGTGTCTTAGTGAGTTGCAGTGAATGGTGAGACATAACGGTACCCCCCGTAATGGTGATGAGTGTGAACGGAATGGCTTGGACATGGTAAGGATACTTTATGGTGTTGGTGTGGGGTGGTGTCAACCATGTGTCAGCCAGGCTGTACAGCATCAAGTGAATTAAATCTGGCTATGGTGAGGCCATCCCTGGCGTCCCGGGCAGCAATGTGGTCGGGTGCTGATGCCCTGTGTCCTGTGCAGCATCAGTTGATTGCGGAGAAGGTTGGTGTTGTTGTTGGTGCTACTGGTGTGCCTGGTGCTGCTGGTGTTGGGGCTCATTGTGGTCTAATTCTGAGGACCAAGGTGAGAGAGTATAAATGGCACCCATGCTGATGGAATAGATGGATAGCGAAGTAGAGATGACAGAAGCATTCCGTCAATGGTGAGAGAGTTCTTCCAATGAGGTGACACTGGATGGAGACTTTGCTGGAAACACTTGCAGCCTGCAGAATCTGTGCTGGGAATGGACTGAGCAACAGCTTCTGCCTGAGGAAAGTGATGATCTGTCAGGTGGGAGCTTTTACTGTACATTTGATGCTGTCAAGTAATCAGCTGGAGCAATGGCCACTGAACTCCTGCCTCAGGTTGACAGACGTGGTTCCCGAGCAGCGTGAATCCTGTGGCCATGCAGGGAAATTTAAAAAGTAAGTGAAAAGTGGCTCTTAAGTGCCTGTAAACTACCTGATAATGATTTCAATTGGGTCGCCCGCCATTGCCGGTCAGGCCGGCTCCGCGATGACAGACGTGCCTGGGGGAAAGGCGCGTGGGAGCGAGATGACAGCGGGTTCCCAACCTGCTGATAAAAATAACAACTTTCCCACCCGACCCGCCACCGATCGCGCCCGCTACCACCCCAGAAAATTCCGGCCCTAGGTGTCTCACTCCAGGCATCTGCTAGTTTGCATAAAATATAAATGCAGTTTGTTCCATCCAGCACTTTCCCCCTTCTTTTCTTCCCACCTTCCAGAAGACGTTGACTCTTGCAGGGGGTACAGTTGAACGGCCACTCTACGGTAACAGGCATCAGAACCAAGCCAGATCCTGCCCTCACCTGACCTCCACATACTTGCACTTCTTACCTGGACTTGGATCAGAGTGGGAAGCCTGGCAGATTAAGTTCTCCTCCTTACCCTGGAGGCTACTAAGGCCAACTATACTGCCTGTATCATCATGAGATCAGCGAGCTCATCACAGGCAAATGACCTTGGGGCTGCAGAGGGGGAGTAGGCAAGTGGCATTCCCGCTCCTAATCACCAGGATGTCTTGCCAAACAGCCTACTGACACTCACACATGAAGAATGACCACTCCAGTGCAGACCACGAGGGAGTACCAGCGTCCGTGGAACTGCATTCCTGAGCACAGGGCTTTAGGAGAGGGGAAAGGAAAATAGGAGCATTAAAATAGGTCAAAGTAGCTACCTATTGCTAAAACAAGCAACTGAAGAAAGATAGAGACCAGACATGTACATCTAAGTGTACAGAAGATGATGATTAATCAGATACTTTATCTGAGACACCCACTTAACATTTCACCCTCAGGGCTTAAAAAGTCTCACCATCACTACCGTATTCAACTGAATGAACTCTGACTAACCGAAACATCCTTTCGGTGTGTCTAATTCTACTGATTTCGCATCCCTCCCCCCCCCCCCCCCCCTCAATGCTTTGTGTAAATGATGAGTATTGAAGGCATCATCATCAGAAGGAGCTGACTTGCAGGGGTCAGGAACAAGGGAAGCTGATTTGAAATGACAAGATTGATGGAAAACACTGGGATTATGAGTGTGCTTCTACCGTTGATAATTCAGTTCCATCACAGCGTCACTCTGAGTCAGTTCCGCTGACGATGTCACAGCGGCTCACCGTGTAAACAAAAATGTGCACGGTATCGAGAAAAACAAACAGAAGGAAGGGTTGTTAAAGTCAGTCAGAGGAACAGAGGAACAGGAGGAGGCCATTCAGCCCCTCGAGCCTGTTCCGCCATTCAATGGCTGATCTGTATCTTAACTCCATCTACCCTGTAAAAAACTGAGTTCAGGTTTCTCCCAAAGTGGGGAGAGGGGAAATGGAATTACAGGGAGTCCTCTCTGGGCTACTCATGGATACCTCCCAGCACCCGGTCCAGAGTGCATTCAGTTTTGGATACCGAACCTCAGGAAAGATGTACTGGTCTTGGAGGTGGTAGAGCACATATTCACCAGAATGATACCAGGGCTTAAAGATTTAAGGCTTAGGGAGGATGTTTCCCCCCTGGCTGGAGGGTCTAGAACAAGGGGTCACAGTCTCAGAATAAGGGGTCGGCCATTTAGGACTGAGATGAGGAGCAATTTCTTCACTCAGAGGGTGGTGAATCTTTAGAATTCTCTACCCCAGAGGGCTGTGGAGGCTCAGTCGTTGAGTATATTCAAGACAGAGATCGATAGATTTTTGAATATTAAGGGAATCAAGGGATATGGGGATAGTTCAGGAAAGTGGAGTTGAGGTAGAAAATCAGCCATGATCTTATTGAATGGCGGAGCAGGCTCCAGGGGCCGAATGGCCTACTCCTGCTCCTATTTCTTATGTTCTTATGTTCTTAAATTCTGAGGACAGGTTGCACAATCTTGGTTGTATCCCCGTGAATTTGGAAGGTTGAGGGGTGATCTAATCAAGGTGTTTAAAATGATAAAGGGATTCAATAGGGTAGATACAGAGAAACTATTTGCTCTGATGGGGGAATCCAGAACAAGGGGGTGAAACCTTAAAATTAGAGCGGGGCTAGAGTGAAACCAGGAAGCATTTTTTCGCACAAAGGGTGGTGGAAATCTGGAACTCTCTCCCCCAAAGGGCTGTGGAGGCTCAGTCGTTGAGTATATTCAAGACAGAGATCGATAGATTTTTGTTGGGTAAGGGTATCAAGGGGTACGGAGCAAAGGCGGATAAATGGAGTTGAGGTGCAGATCAGCCCTGATCTAATTGAATGGATGATGTGGAGATGCTGGTGTTGGACTGGGGTGGACAAATGTAAGAAGTCGCACAACACCAGGTTATAGTCCAACAGTTTTATTTGAAATCACAAGCTTTCGGAGCGCTGCTCTTCCTACACTTCACCTGACGAAGGAGCAGCGCTCCGAAAGCTTGTGATTTCAAATAAAACTGTTGGACTATAACCTGGTGTTGTGCGACTTCTTATAATTGAATGGAGGAGCAGGCTCGAGGGGCTGAATGGCCTCCTCCTGTTCTTATATTCCAAGTAATTCATTCTATGTGGAGCGCTTCGAGATATTTCTGAGAGGCATAATCAGGCACTCTTTCTTTCTATTAGCCCTCGTCTCTCCTAACGCTCTTCATAGTTATCCTTAACTGACTTTTGTAAGTCTCTCAGCCCTCACTGCTGTTTGTTTCCCTGTATCATTTAAAATAAATGTTTATACCCAGAAGGAATTTAAGACTCAAAGGCTTGAAACCCTTCGACACTGCCCCATTGAAAACCAAGGGAGCATTTCTGCGCCAAAACAAATACTAAAATATTTTTGACGTCTATTCCCAGGACGCTGTATATGAAGGCATGTGTTGTTCCATACATTTCTCTAATTCTTCTTTTTACTTCTGAAGGTCGAGTCTGCAAGACTCTTGTTTCCCAGTGCCGTGTCACACTCAACAAAGAACCAGATCAAGGAATCGGGTGCAGAGGTCAGAACATCGGATCTGAAGTACTCCTAGTTTTCTGGCCAATAATTGTAATGTTCAGAAAATCAGGAGTGCTATGAATTGGACATGTGTGGGAAACTCTCCAATCTGCACTCCCATTCAGCGAGACTCTGGGCCTGCAGTGGACCCTTGTGGCTCAGTGGGTAGCACTCTCGCCTCTGAGTCAGCAGGTCGTGGGGTTCACAGTCCCCACTCCAGAGATTAGAGCACAATAAATCCAGGCTGACACTCCCAGTGCAGTACTGAGGGAGCGCTGCACTGTCAGAGGTGCCGTCTTTCGGATGAGACGTTAAACTGAGGCCCCGTCTGCTCTCTCAGGTGGATATAAAAGAGCCCAGGGCACTATATCGAAGAAGAGCAGCGGAGTTATCCCCAGTGTCCAGGCCAACATTTATCCCTCATCCAATATCACTAAAACAGATTATCTGGTCATTATCACATTGCTGTTTGTGGGAGCTTGCTGTGCACAAATTGGCTGCCGCGTTTCCTACATTACAACAGTGACTACACTTCAAAAAGTCCTTAATTGGCTGTAAAACGCTTTGGGACATCCTGAGGTTGAGAAAGGCGCTATATAAATGCAAGTCTTTCTTTCTTAATCTTTACTTTAAGACACAACTTTGTACGTGGTAGTAAAGTTCTTTTTAACAATAAAACTCTAGGCTTAGCCCCAATTTTTTTCAGTTGCTAGTTGTCAGTCCCACGTACTGCCGACAATGCGTGTCCTTGCAAGAAAATTTCCTTGTGCCATCTGAAAAGGCCTCCTCATAAAGAAAAAAGATGTTCATTGTATCGTGTGCCTTTACAGAGCGAAACAGGCAGCAAATGCAAAAGATTACTGAACTATAACATGCACAGTAAACCAAACATGAAATGGAAAAGCACCTTGAATGACTTTCTGTCCATTATCTATAATGGATTAAAAGTTTTGTCTTCCTGTATGTTTTTAAAAATTCGTTCCTAGCAAGGCCATCGCTGGCAAGGCCAGCATTTATTGCCCATCCCTAGTTGCCCTTGAGAAGGTGGTGGTGAGCCGCCTTCTTGAACCGCTGCAGTCCGTGTGGTGAAGGTGCTCCCACGGTGCTGTTAGGGAGGGAGTTCCAGGATTTTGACCCAGCGACGATGAAGGAACGGCCGATATATTTCCAAGTCAGGATGGTGTGTGACTTGGAGGGGAACTTAGAGGTGGTGGTGTTTTCATGCGCCTGCTGCCCTTGTCCTTCTAGGTGGTGGAGATCCCGGGTTTGGGAGGTGATGTTGAAGAAGCCTTGGCGAGTTGCTGCAGTGCATCTTGTAGATGGTACACACTGCAGCCACGGTGCGCCGGTGGTGCAGGGAGTGAATGTTTAAGGTGGTGGATGGGGTGCCAATCAAGCGGGCTGAAATTACTTCCTGTGTCATGCTGGTCTGTCCCTCCTGGTTGTCACAGTTGGGTGTCAGACCTGTGTTAATTTTAAGCTAGAGGATTTACATACTTACCATTATACTTACTTTTCAGTGCTCCCAAAGCTTGGTGGTATTATCCGCACACATTAGCTTCCCTCACTGATCCCTCACAGATCCCAGCCAGTGGCCCTGGCCAGATTCCTGCCCCCCCACCGGTGATCCGTCGCATCCTGCTGGCATGTGGTCTTGGCTGGATGGCTTCCCCCACCAGCGACATGCAGCCCCAGTCACCCTGGCCGGAATCCTTCCCCAACCTGGAATTCACCTGCAGAAATTAAAAGAAGGAGAAAAAGGGGTGAGACTGAAAGAAGCAGAAGAGGTAAAGTGAGAGAAAGAAAGAGAAGAAGCGAGAGAGAGAAAAACAGCAATGTGAAGACAACAGAGGCAAGTAAGAGAAAGACGATGATTCATCATGAGGCTGTTCCATGGGAGATTCTCTGGTATTATTAAAAATTTGTGGTTTTAATAATGTGCAAGGCGAAACCTCCTCATTGGCACAGTACAAACAGATGGTTACTTCATCCAACTTTCTCCTCTCCCATAGATGGTGACTCATTCTATGGTCCTGTACCACAGGCATCAGTAGCTCTCTGGTGCATGTTTGAACTATGTAAGTGTAGGAGTAGACTGAATGTTGGGTGGTTCTTCTTTCCCCAGAGAGCAGTGAGCCTCTGGAATGTGTTGCCTGGTGCGGTGGGCGCTGACTCTCTGCCTTCAAGAGGGAGCTGGACCGGTTCCTGACTGGGGCAGAGATCGCATCATAGAGAAGGTCAGTGTCTTTATAGAGAACACTGGGTCCGTGTGATCTCCCAGATTGGTTTCCATCGCCTGCGGGGGTCGGAGAGGAATTTTACAGAGGATTTTCCCCCCTCTTTGTTGGCCCTGGGATTTCTCTTTGTTTTTTGGCCTCTCCCAGGAGATGACATGGCTGCGGGGTTGGTGGCGGGGGTGGGGAGGGAGGAAGTGTTTGGTCGTGATGCTCCGGCCATCACAGTGTGGGGCAGGCCTGATGGACCAGCTGGTCTTTTCCTGCCCGTCAGTTTCGAATGGTCGCTTTATCCACATAGTCATTCTCCAGTCGGACCTGAGCTGGAGAATGCCAGGGGGCTAGTAGAGATTGCACCGCAGCCGAGCATTATTTGTTTCTAAAGTCTACACATGTGCGTTCCCACAGCAGTCACTGAACTGTGCCAACACAGTCTGATGTTTCCACCCTTCCTTAACCCAGAGGTACTGCAGCCCCTTGCAGCAGCCCAACCACTTACCCGCCTGAGATCGGTGAACACAGTACAGACCAGGGATCGACCCTGGGCCTGTCCTGGTCTGTATGGTTCAATGTCACACCACATGGTGGACTTAGCCACTAAGCCACTGATGGAGCCCAAAAAGTAAGTTTGAAAGAAAACACTTATTGGGGAAAAAAATGAGAAGTCGCTCAACACCAGGTTATAGTCCAACAGTTTTATTTGAAATCACGAGCTTTCGGAGCGCTGCTCCTTCGTCAGGTAAAGTGAAGGAGTTGTGCGACTTCTCATTTTTGTCCACCCCAGTCCAACACCGGCATCTCCGCATCATGGCCACTTATTGGGGAAGTAGAGGAAATATAAGAACAAACAAATCAGTTTGCAAGCGTGACCCTGAGCTTCCGGTCGCTTGCCACTCTTAATTCTCCATCCCACTCCCACTCTGACCTCTCTGTCCTCGGCCTCCTACACTGTTCCAATGAAGCTCAATGGAAGCTCGAGGAACAGCACTTTACAGCCTTCCGGACTCAACATCGAGTTCAACAACTTTGAATCATAACCACCGCTCCCATTTTCTCAGACGGCAGGTGCTGGTAATGGTTCTGCTGCAACCATTCATCCTCTGGACCCATCTTTTGTTTCTTCACTTGTCCCATTACCATCTCCTTTTAGCCTTGCACCATCATCCCTTTTGTCATTGAATCACTCCTGCCCTCCACCCTATTCCCCTTTGTTCTCCCCCCACCCCACCCAACCCCTTTCCCCTGGCTCTCTACTTACTTAAAAACTGTTGAATCTCTAACTTCTTCCAGTTCTGATGAAAGGTCATTGTCCTGAAAGGTTGACTCTGTTTCTCTCCCCTCAGACGCTGAGCGTTTCCAGCATTTTCTCTTTTTATTTCAGATTTCTAGCATCCGCGGTATTTTCCTTTTGTCCCATTTAGCAGTGTTGTGAAGAACAGCTCATCGTGAAGGATGAAAAGCTCACTCAGTATTCACAGGTTGGTTCTGTCTGGAGATAGACTTCGATGTCCTCGAATTACTGAGAGAGATTCTTATGATGATTATTGAGCAATAGGCCTGACATTGATAATTGAAGGGCAACTGAAAGAAGAAAGAAAGAAAGAAAGAACTTGCAATTATAAAGTGTCTTTCACATTCTCAGGCCAACCCAAAGCGCTTCACTGCCAATGAAGTACTTTTGAAGTGTAGTCACTGTTGTAATGTAGGAAACGCAGCAGCCAATTTGCACACAGCAAGCTCCCACAAACAGCAACGTGATAATGACCAGATAACCTGGTTGTTTTGTTATGTTGATTGAGGGATAAATATTGGCCAGGACACTGGGGGATAACTCCCCCCTGCTCTTCTTCAAAATAGTGCCGTGGGATCTTTTACATCCACCCGAGAGAGCAGACGGGGCCTCGGTTTAACGCCTCATCTGAAAGACGGCACCTCCGACAGTGCAGCACTGCGAGTGTCAGCCTGGATTATGTGCTCAAGTCTCTGGTGTGGGACATGAACCCTCAACCTTCTGACTCAGAGGCGGGAGGGCTACCCATTGAGGCATGGCTGACACTATGCAGCAAGACCTGGACAACATTCAGGCTTGGGCTGATAAGTGCCAAGTAATATAAGTGTCACACAAGTGCCAGGCAATGACTATCTCCAACAATGTGAGAAGTCGCACAACACCAGGTTATAGTCCAACAGCTTTATTTGAAATCACAAGCTTTCGGAGCGCTGCTCCTTCGTCAGGTGACTTCAGATAAAGCTGTTGGACTATAACCTGGTGTTGTGCGACTTCTCACATATCTCCAACAAGAGAGAGTCTAGCCACCTCCCCTTGACATTCAACGGGGTTACCACCACCGAGTCCCCCACCATCAATATCCTGGGGGTCACCATTGACCAGATATTTAACTGGACCAGCTTCATAAATACTGTGGCTGCAAGAGCAGGTCAGAGGCTGGGTATTCTGTGGTGAGTGACTCACCTCCTGACTCCCCAAAGCCTTTCCACCATCTACAAGGCACAAGTAAGGAGTGTGATGGAATACTCTCCACTTGCCTGGATGAGTGCAGCTCCAACAACACTCAAGAAGCTCAACACCATCCAATTCAAAGCAGCCCGCTTGATTGGCACCCCATCCACCACCTTAAACATTCACTCCCTCCACCACCGGCGCACCGTGGCTGCAGTGTGTACCATCTACAAGATGCACTGCAGCAACTCGCCAAGGCTTCTTCGGCAGCACCTCCCAAACCTGCGACCTCTGCCACCTAGAAGGACAGGGGCAGCAGGCACATGGGAACACCATCACCTGCAAGTTCCCCTCCAAGTCACACACCATCCTGACTTGGAAATATATCGGCCGTTCCTTCATCGTCGCTGGGTCAAAATCCTGGAACTCCCTCCCTAACAGCACTGTGTGGGAGCACCTTCACTGCACGGACTGCAGCGGTTCAAGAAGGTGGCTCACCACCACCTTCTCAAGGGCAAGTAGGGATGGGCAATAAATGCTGGCCTTGCCAGCGACGCCCACATCCCCAGAACAAATTAAAAAAATTGAATAGGTACTGAGAGAAGCTGATGGGACTGTTCCCTAGAGCATCACTTGGCAGGTGGAACTATAGGTGGCATTTTTTAAAAATGGTCAGCAAATCAATTAAAGGAAGAGTTTTATTAACACACGTTGTCAAATAATTAAGACAGTTTAGTGATATTAATTAGGATAGATTAGGTGTTTTGAAAGGTGTCCACCTATATTGTCAAAAATCACTCTACGGAAAAATACTAACAAAAAAAATGAGAAAAATGAATTTTAATTTCTTTGGCACTTGTTTTCTGTCTGGAACTACAGAAATGTGGTACGAGGAAAGGCGAGGAATGAAAGTTTGTGTATCAAAGGGAAAAAAAAGAGGATGTGGTGCGTGAATTTACTGGAACGTAGGCCTGGTCGGTCACAAAGCACAGCGAGGGTAAGCTGATAGAGGCAGGCATGCTGTGAAAACAGTGCTCAACGCTGGAAAGAGAGAGACAGAAATAAACCCCAGTGTACCACTGACACAAGCAAAAGAATAAACTTGAAAGGCTCATGCTTTTTAAAGCTGTGATGACTAAAACACAAATCAGAAATACTGCCCTGGATGTGCAGTGTGTGACATTTAACCGGAGAGAGGCAACATTTAGAAGATCAGGGGTGAGGAGAACTTAAAACATCCACTTATGCTCCTCTTAAAATACATCAGCAGAAATAGATCAGCTTTTAGCTCAAGTGACGTATCTATTGGTGAGTAATGTTGCATTCCTTGATTGAATACCAGTAAGGGGTAGGATTTTTTCCTGGCATTTAGAATCATTTCAACTCCAGGAATCGTTAGGTCTCCTGTGTGTGTGTGTGTGTGTGTGTGTGTGTGTGTACATTTTACCACTGTTTATTTAACTAGTGCTTACGGGAAGCCTATTTTAGAGGATTTATGGCATGTTTTCCTTTTCCATCGACCAACTGGATTAGACCCTTGGCGCTTCTCTCTTTTTAAATGTGCCTAAAACCTAATAGGTATTTGTTAGCTTGGCTCAGTTGGTGGCACTCCTGCCTTGAGTTCAAAGCCCAATCTCAGCCCTAAGCCCACATCTTCCCTTTAATTTTTTTTTTGGGTGCGTGGCCCCTTTAAGGGGCTGCACAACCCAGTCAAAATGCCGCGCATGCGGGGTTTTTCCTATTTACAGGCCGGTGAGCCGGCTGCGTGGGAGCTGCAGAGCGCTGCGTGGCCGCCCAACTTAAAGGGAACACTGTGAAGGAGTGCTGCACTGTCAGAGGTGCCGTCTTTCAGGTGAGACGCTAAACCGAGGCACCATCTGCTCTCTCAGATGGACGTAAAAGATCTCGGCTGATGCTCCAGGTCACTCCTATCTTGTCAGAGGTCCTGCCCTGTCCTAATCTAAAGCAGCATTCAATCTCTTTTAGAACTGTTTCCAGCGTAACAGCAACAACTTGTATTTATACAGCGCCTTTAACGTAGTAAAACATCCCAAGGCGCTTCACAGGAGCGATTATCAGACAGAGTTTGACACCGAGCCACATAAGGAGATATTAGGACGGATGACCAAAAACTTGGTCAAAGAGGTTGGTTTTAAGGAGCGTCTTAAAGGAGGAGAGAGAGGCAGAGAGGTTTAGGGAGGGAATTCCAGAGCTTAGGGCCCAGGCAGCTGAAGGCACGGCCGCCAATGGTGGAACGATTAAAATCGGGGATGCACAAGAGGCCAGAATTGGAGGAGTGCAGAGATCTCGGATGTTGTGGGGCTGAAGGAGGTTACAGAGATAGGGAGGGGCTAGGCCATGGAGGGATTTGAAAACATGAATGAGAATTTTAAAATCGAGGCGTTGCCAGACTGGCAGCCAATGTAGCTCAGCGAGCCCAGGGGGTGATGGGTGAACGGGACTTGGCGCGAGTTAGGACACGGGGCAGCAGAGTTTTGGATGAGCTCAAGTTTATGTAGGGTGGAAGATGGGAGGCCGGCCAGGAGTGTGTTGGAATAGTGAAGTCTAGAGGTAACAAAGGCATGGATGAGGGTTTCAGCAGCAGATGAGCTGAGGCGGGGCGGAGTCAGGCGATGTTACGGAGGTGGAAGTAGGCGTTCTTGGTGATGGTGCGGATACGTGGTCGGAAACTCATCTCAAGTAATGTGCATAAGCACTAAGCTGGCTCCTGATCAATGGACAACACCAGGTGGTAGGTTTAGACAGGTTGAGAATGGTCTTTAGCTTGGGCCCTAACCTTGGATTTCAGTTTCTCAGAAAAGCAGAGAATTCCTACTTGGACAAGATTTCTCCCATCGCTGAAGTCCACAGTTGAGTCATTTCTAAACTATAATCCTGTTTAGCAGAGAGAGGAAACAATGAGTCCCCTACAGCGGAAACAGGAGAAACCATAGAATCATAGAAACGTACACACATTCGGCCCGTCGTGCCTGTGCTGGCTCTTTGAAAGAGCCGTCGTGCTTAGTCCCACATCCCCGCTTTTTGTCCGTGACCCTGTGAGCTCCTCATCCTCGAGTACCCGTCCCACTCCCTGTTAAAACTATTGATGGAATCGGCTTCCACCACCTTTTCAGGTCGAGCGTTCCAGATCCCCACAACTCTCTGAGTGAAAAAAATTCTCCTCATCTCCCCTCCAGATCTTTTGCCAATGATTTTAAATCTATGACCTCAGCTTATTGACCCACTCGCCAAAGGATACAGCCTTTCTCTATCTACTCTATCAAAACTCCTCATCGTCTTGGAGACCTCTATTAGGTCACCTCTTAACCTTCTCCGTTGCAAGGAGAACAGTCCTAACTTTTCAAACCTCTCCTCATAACTGAAGTCCCTCATCCCTGGGAACATCCTGGTAAACCTCCTCTGCACCCTTTCTAAGGCCTAATAGAGACCCAGAGGAGTGAAAGTACCTCCCAATGAAGTTGTGTGTAACGTATACATGACCAATCAATGACTGAAAGAACAAACTGGAAGTCGAGAAATGAAATTCCTTGACTTGGCTGCAGATCTCAATAACAACAATAACACAACAGCCCAGGAGGAGCAATGCAGACCAGGTGGGAAGTAGCAGAAAAGTTAGGGAAAATGACCAAAAGCTCAGCTAAAGAGTAAAGTTTTCTGGAGGAGGGATAAAAGGTGACATTTTCGAAGAGTTTCAGGGAGAGTCTTCCAGAATGTCAGTTCATGATGGCTGAAGACTATGACCCTGATAGTAAAAGGGCTGAAGGGGGAAATGCACATTAGACCAGAGTTGGAAGAGCAAAGGGTGCAGCTTGGAGAGAGTTGCAGAGGTTAGGGTTGAGTGAGCCCATGGATTTCAGGACAAGAACAAGGATTATGAATTCATTGCGTGGGGGATTAGGGAGCCAGCAGAGGTCAGAGCAATGTTCCCGCTAAAGTGCGCGGCCAGTAATCTCAAAGGTCCCACACAGGCCGCTCATCGGCTTTTACATTCTAAATACTGTGCATGCACGGAAATTTAAAGGGACCAGCCATTAAAAGAAACAAGCCACGCAGAAAAAAGCGCAGCGTACAGGGAACTCTGGGTCAGAGGCGGGTATCGGGGACTTTGTGTGGGAGATGCTAGGGGCTGCAAAGTTCTCGATGCATGGGAACACACATCCAACCCTCAATTGCCATCGACACAGATTCTGATGTAACTCAGCTACAGGGACCAGGTGGGGGAAAAATTCGGTATCGCCCCGTTTGGAACACAATTATCGGCCGGGTCAAAGATTAGCGCCTGGCGCTAATTATCGCCTCCGACTGCAAACTTGACTTTTATCGCCCCTGGAGGTGATTGGAGTGCTAAATCAGGCGCTACACATCTGTCTTAAGGTGCAAAGGCCGAGGAGCGAGGCGCTAACTCAGAGCGCTGGCGAAGCTCATGTGATGTCAGTCAGCAATGGAACACACACACAATGGCGCCAGCCAGTTCTTAAAGGGGTGGGTTGATCTTGCTTTCTATCCACATCCTGCTCATTGCAGCCTTGAATCTCGGCCTGGAGAGACCTGTACATCAAATCTGCTGGAAAGAACAGTGGCGAGAACCAGGGAAAGAGCTCAGAGTGCAACCCCCACAGTCTCTTCTAAATCGATACAAGGAAGGGCAAATCAAAATGAACCTGCAAAGTGCTGCTCAGTACCCAAAACTCCTTCACACAGCGTTGAATCTCTCCAGAAGTCTCTCTCTCTCTCTCTCAGAATGCGTGGTTCAAAAATGTCACCAACAAAAAAAGGCAGGAAGCGGTCGCCTTTAAATAGCGCTCCGCCAGTCCCTTCCTGACTACAAAACGCTCCCCTCAACCTGTCGTTCCTAGCGGCAGGCGCCACTCAATAACAGCTCCGGGGTGCTACCGGGGCGTTGCGCACTCGACTGACGTCACGATCTGCCAGCGCAGGAGATCGTGGCGGTAGTGTTTAGCGGCCGCTGCAAAATGTCTAGTTAATTTCGCGAGCGGCGCAAACATCGCCGCGCCCGGGCGCTAGTTGCTTTGCGCCCCATTAGCGCCCTCTTAAGGCGCTAACGGGAGGCGCAACCAACTGAATTTTTCCCCCATAACCGTAAAATCTGGCTACATCACCCCTATATGGAGCAATAATTTAACTAAACTCTTTTGGGGGGCAGTTGCTTATACTGAAAAAAAAGTTAATGGCAGCAGTCTGTATCCTGGAAAAATAATCTTTGAGATTGGAGCCAACTGCATCAATAAAAGGTAGAGTGGGTAAGAGGGAACATTCATCTCAATACCAGGAACTCTGTCCAAGAGAGAGAATAAGAAAGAGATCATCTATGTAGATTGCCTTTCATGTTGCACAACAGTGGTGAGTAATGGCTTTAAAAAGACCAAAGGTCTGCAGCCTTAGAGACATCAAATCTTTCTTCTGTCCTTTTAAAAGCAGCCTTTTGCTTTTGATATATCTTAATGATGGGGTAGGGGGACGATATCCTGGGGCACAATTTGGATTTTTCTGAAATTCACCTGCACCCCGACTAGCCCTGAAATGGAATAAATTTGTCTCATTAATTGCCTTAAGAGCGGCTTAGTAGAATTCTTTGAATATACATTTAGGGATTTGCTAAAATGAACAGAATGTAGAAATTTCTAACACCTTGTTTAGATTTTTTTCCCTGTGTGAGTCTCCAGCATTTGGTGAAACCTCCTCCGGTCAAGCAATAGAGCAGTCTGTGCCAAAGACTTTGCACAATTATTGTTCAACCATTAACATGGAGAAAGCTGAGGGTGTACCATCTACAAGATGCACTGCAGCAACTCGCCAAGGCTTCTTCAGCAGCACCTCCCAAACCCACGACCTCTTCCACCTAGAAGGACTAGGGCAGCAGGCGCATGGGAACACCACCACCTCCAAGTTCCCCTCCAGGTCACACACCATCCTGACTGGGAAATATATCGGCCGTTCCTTCATCGTCGCTGGGTCAAAATCCTGGAACTCCCACCCTAACAGCGCTGTGGGAGCACCTTCACCACACGGACTGCAGCGGTTCAAGAAGGCGGCTCACCACCACCTTCTCGAGGGCAACTAGGGATGGGCAATAAATGCCGGCCTTGCCAGCGACGCCCACATCGCAGGAACGAATAAAATAAAAAGCTGAGGGTGTATGTACCTCCGTCTCCCATGTGAACACTTCACTCCAGCATCGGGGCCAGAAATATAAGATAGTCACTAAGAAATCCAATCGGGAATTCAGGAGAAACTTCTTTACCGGGAGAGTGGTGAGAATGTGGAACTCGCTACCACGTGGAGTAGTTGAGGTGAATAGCATAGTTGAATTTAAGAGGAAGCTAGATAAGCGCATGAGGCAGAAAGAAATAGAGAGTTATCCTGATAGAATTAGGGGAAGTAGGGTGGAACATAAACACCAGTTAGACTGAATGGCCACATTCTCACCACTCTCTGGGTAAAGAAGTTTCTCCTGAATTCGCTACTGGATTTATTAGTGACTATCTTATATTGATGGCCCCTAGTTCTGGTCTCTCCCACAAGCTATAGACCTGCATGATGGAGAGATGGGGAAAGAACGGGAAAGGAGAAAGAAAAGCCAAAAGCAATCTAAGTGCTTTGACTGCAATTCCTGCAATCTGAATGATCTGGGAATCAAACGTGTCTAGGCTCAGTTGGAATGAGGGAGGTTGCGTGTTGAGGCTTGGCTGAGTCCTGACAACTGCCAGCCACTTTATTGAACCAGGCAGCTGTCTTTTTTTCAAGTTTTGAAATATTTTGCGAAAGATGCTGCCTTGGGGCACTTGATTGGCTGAAAAGCCAGCAGCCAAAACCAATGTTCCAACCAAGGGCAGCCCGATGCCTCCACCCCCGAAATGTACAGTGAAAGAAAGACTTGCATTTATATAGCGCCTTTCACCACCCCCAGACCTCTCAAAGCGCTTTACAGCCAATGAAGTACTTTCTGAAGTATAGTCACTGTGTCGCAATGCGGATTCCGCCCACTAAGGGGCACAATGGACATGATCTTCACCACACGTCAACTACAAGAGAAATGCAGGGAACAGCACCAACCGCTGTACATGGCCTTCTTTGATCTCACAAAGGCCTTCGACACTGTCAACCATGAGGGATTACGGAGTGTCCTCCTCAAATTCGGCTGCCCTCAAAAGTTTGTCACCATCCTCCGCCTGCTTCACGACGACATGCAAGCCGTGATCCTGACCAACGGTTCCACCACAGACCCAATTCACGTACGAACCGGGATCAAGCAAGGCTGTGTCATCGCACCAGTGCTCTTCTCGATCTTCCTTGCTGCAATGCTCCATCTCACCCTCAGTAAGCTCCCCACTGGAGTGGAGCTAATTTACAGAACAAACGGGAAACTGTTCAACCTCCGTCGCCTCCAGTCCAGATCCAAGGTCATCCCATTCTTTGTCGTCGAATTACAGTATGCAGACGACGCTTGTGTCTGCGCTCACTCGGAGGTCGAACTCCAAACCATCGTCAACACCTTCACCGAGGTGTACGAGAGCATGGGCCCTACACTAAACATCCGTAAGACAAAGGTCCTCTACCAACCTGCCCCCGCCACACAGTACTGCCCCCCGATTATCAAAATCCACAACAAGGCCTTGGACAATGAGGACCACTTTCCATACCTCGGGAGCCTACTGTCAACAAGGTGACAAAGTCCAACACCGCCTTCAGTGTGCCAGTGTAGCCTTCGGTCGCCTGAGGAAGAGAATGTTTGAAGACCAGGACCTCAAACCCAGCACTAAGCTCATGGTCTACAGAGCAGCAGTGATACCCGCCCTGCTGTATGCCTCAGAGACATGGACCATGTATAGCAGGCACCTCAAAGCACTGGAGAGGTACCACCAACGCTGCCTCCGCAAGATCCTGCAAATCCATTGGCAGGATAGGCGCACCAACGTCAGTGTTCTCACTCAGGCCAACATCCCCAGCATTGAAGCTTTGACCACGCTCGATCAGCTCCGATGGACGGGTCACATTGTCCGCATGCCCGATACGAAACTCCCGAAACAAGCGCTCTACTTGGAGCTCCGGCACGGCAAGAGAGCCCCAGGTGGGCAGAGGAAACGCTTCAAGGACACCCTCAAAGCCTCCTTGAAAAAGTGTAACATCCCCACTGACACCTGGGAATCCCTGGCCCAAGACCGCACAAAGTGGAGGAGAAGCATCCGGGAAGGCGCCGAACACCTCGAGTCTCTTCGCCGGGAGCAAGCGGAAGCCAAGCGCAGGCAGCGCAAGGAGCGCACGTCAACCCAAGAACCCCACCCACCCGTCCCCTTCAACCACCGTCTGCCCCACCTGTGACAGAGACTGTAGGTCCCGCATTGGACTCACCGGTCACCTGAGAACTCATTTTTAATGTGGAAGCAAGTCATCCTCGGTTCCGAGGGACTGCCTAAGAAGAAGTAGGAAATGCGGCAGCCAATTTGCGCACAGCAAGCTCCCACAAACAGCAATGTGATAATGACCAGATCATCTGTTTTTGTTATCTTGGTTGAGGGATAAATATTGGCCCCAGGGCACCGGGGGTAACACCACTGCTCTTCTTCGAAATAGTGCCATGGGATCTTCAACGTCCACCTGAGAGAGCAGACGGGGCCTTGGTTTAACGTCTCATCCGAAAGACGGCACCTCCGACAGTGCGGCACTCCCTCAGCTCTGCACTGGGAGTGTCAGCCTAGCTTTATGTGCTCGAATCGCTGGAGTGGGACTTAGAACCCACAACCTTCCGACTCTGAGGCGAGTGTGCTGCCCACTGAGCCACGGCTGACGCTCTAGAGAACTACGCCAAACAGAATAATATAAGGATTGTGGGCCTGCTAGGATACGGTAACTAGCCAGAATAAGAACTCCAGCTGTACTGCTTTTCCATTAGATAGATCCAGATGGTGTCCCAGCTATAACCTTTCTAATGGATACAGGGACCTTCTTCACAAGGCTGGACTATTTCAATCGCATTGCCACACTGAGCTCTTGAATTTTTTGACAGATTTGAATGGCAGCAAAGTAGGCCGAGAATAAGGAACTTTGTCAGTGCAGTTGTAACCCGTGGCAACCCACTTGAAGGAACCGCAGAACATACCTTAAATCCCTTGAGTTTTTCTCAGATGTTAAATTCCAATGCCACAAGTGCGCCATCTCAAAAACCTAAATCTCCCCACACTCATAAGTCATTTCTGCTGGCTGGCGTGTGCGTTGCAAATACAGCTGGATCCTGACACAGCGATAGTCTCTCCGCCAAGAAATTTTATGCTTGGAGTGAACTGTGTGAGGAAATTGACCTTTGCATTCATGATATTTTATTCTGAAATGGAATTTAAGCAAAATCAACAACTTACCAAGACACTTCACAGCATGAGCGGGAAATAGGGGAGAAGTTCGGGAAGTCTCTTTTTTTATTTTTTTCATTTACAGGATGTGGGCATCGCTGGCAAGGCCGGCATTTATTGCCCATCCCTACTTTGCCCTTGAGAAGGTGGTGGTGAGCTGCCAAGTTGAACCGCTGCAGTCCATGTGCTGAAGGTACCCCCACAGTGCTGCTAGGGAGGGAGTTCCAGGATTTTGACCCAGCAACGATGAAAGAACGGCCGATATATTTCCAAGTCAGGATGGTGTGTGACTTGGAGGGGAACTTGGAGGCGGTGGTGTTCCCATGCGCCTGCTTCCCTCGTCCTTCTAGGTGCTAGAGGTCGCGGGTTTGGGAGGTGCTGCCGCAGAAGCCTTAGGGAGTTGCTGCAGTGCATCTTGTAGATGGTAGACACTGCAGCTACGGTGCGCCGGTGGTGGAGGGAGTGAATGTTTAAGGTGGTGGATGGGGTGCCAATCAAGGGGGCTGCTTTGTGCTGGATGGTGTCGAGCTTCTTGAGTGTTGTTGGAGCTGCACTCATCCAGGCAAGTGGAGAGTATTCCATCACACTCCTGACTTGTGCCTTGTAGATGGTGGAAAAGGTAGTCAGGAGATGGCTGAAAACATGTTCAGAAAGGTGAAGAGGTTTAGGAACAGAACGCAAAATGCAGGGAGTAGGGGGCTGATGGCTTTCCTACCAATGATGAAGAAACACAGGGTGGGCACCCAAAATAGACCAGAGTTGGAAGAGCAGAGGGTAGATAGTGGAAGATTAGCATGGTAGGAAGGAGTGAGGCCATGGACGGATTTGAAGATGAAGAATTTCAATTTTGAAGTTGATGTGCTGTGATAGGGTGTCAGTGGAGTTCAACCAGGATAGGGATGATGGGCTTGTGGGACTTAGGATGTGGGCTGCAGAGATCTGAATGAGTTGGATTTTGCTGGATATGCTAACGAGGAGAATGTTGAAGAAGATGAGCCTTGATAACACACTGGAATTGAACCAATTAACTAGGAGGATGCCAAGTTTGACCTGGTATATGCCAAGTTATTTGGTCTTAGCCAGGATGGCACATGGATTGCTGTACCTGGCCTCAATATTCTTTAGCTAGGGAGGAGGAAAAGATCAGCCAGGATTCTTGCTCCTGATCACCATCCAATGGCTCCTACTGGGATGTGCGTGTGTGCGAATAACACGCGAGAACTTTAGAGAAAAATCTCATCCCTAATAGCTATCTGGGACCCTTGCTGGAATGTGTTCATGTGGGACATGGGACAAAGACCAGAACACACTCAGCTGTGAGACCTTACATGGTCAATACCTACAGAGCTATAACCCAGTATGACTCACTACCATTGAAAGAAGAAAATATGAAACTTGGGAGTTGAGTTCTAAGCTTAAACTGATACATATACAGCTCTATGTATTAAAAGGTGTCAACACATAGAATCATAGAATGGTTACACCACAGAAGGAGGCCATTCGGCCTGTCGAGCCCGTGCCGGCTCTCTGCAAGAGCACTTCAGCTAGTCCCACTCCCCCGCCCTTTCCCTGTAGCCCTGCAAATTTTTTCCTTCAGGTACTTATCCAATTCCAACACAGAGAACTGTATTTGCTATGAGTCCAATCAGTAGACCCAATGCTCTGCATGTATTTTTCACTAAGTCTAGATCATCTATTATTCTTGTTCTCTACAGCTCTCTGTCCTTCATTGCATTGACTCCAAATTTCTTCACTCCTCCATAAGTCTATAACCCCCTCCAGCCTTAAATCACAGCTCACACCCTCTGCTTGTCAGACTCTCGTCTCCTGTCTTTTCCCCACTCCACCTTGGATGGTACAGCTTTAGCTATCTTTTGCCTTGCAGGTTGCATCTCTCTTCCTGGACCTCAGTGCCTTGCTACATTACTCCACACTTTCAAATGCCTCCTTAAAGTCGACTTCTTTGATCTTGCTTTTGACCTCCTCTATCTACTCCTGCTTGGGTCTGGCCCACAGCTGGAACATCCCTGGGAATCCTTTGCTGCATTAAGGGTGGGTCCAGGCCCCACTCCAGAGACTTGAGCGCATAATCCAGGCTGACACTCCCAGTGCGGTACCGAGCGAGCGCTGCACTGTCGGAGGTGCCGTCTTTTGGATGAGACGTTAAACCGAGGCCCCGTCTGCCCTCTCAGGTGGACGTAAAAGATCCCACGGCCACTATTTCAAAGAAGAACAGGGGAGTTATCCCCGGTGTCCTGGGCCAAAATTTATCCCTCAACCAACATCACTAAAAATACAGATGATCTGGTCATTATTTCATTGCTGTTTGTGGGACCTTGCTGTGCACAAATTGGCTGCCGCGTTTCCTACATTACAACAGTGACTCCACTTCAAAAAGTACTTCATTGTCTGTAAAGCAATTTGGGACGTCCTGAGGTTGTGAAAGGTGTTCTATAAATGCAAGTTTTTCTTTTCTTCTATATATAAGACAAGTTATTGTTGTTGAGACTTTGCACCAGTCAAGAAAGTCCATTCTGGATACCACTGGTGCAGTTTTGCAACTGCCCCTGAGGAAGCCTCTCTAGACATTAGAGTATAGAATAGATGGATAGAGCACAAAAGGAGGCCATTCGGCCCATCGTGCCTGTGCCGGCTCTTTGAAAGAGCTCTCCAATTCGTCCCATTCCCCTACCCTTTCCCCATAGCCTTGCAAATTTTCCCCTTCAACTATTTATCCGATTCCCTTTTGAAAGTTATTATTGAATCTGCTTCCACCGCCCTTTCAGGCAGCGCGTTCCAGATCACAACAACTCGCTGCGTAAACATTTCTTCTCATCTCCCCCTCTGGTTCTTTTGCCAATTACTTTAAATCTGTGTCCTCTGGTTACCGACCCTTCTGCCACTGGAAACAGTTTCTCCTTATTTACTCCATCAAAACCTTCATGATTTTGAACGTCCTCTATTAAATCTCCCCTTAACCTTCTCTGCTCTAAGGAGAACAACCCCAGCTTCTCCAGTCTCTCCATATAACTGAAGTCGTGCATCCCTGGGACCAGTCCAGCAAATCTCCACCGCAACCCTCTCTAGGGCCTTGGTATTCTTCCCAAACTAGCCAGCCAGTATTGGACTGCACAGTCCAGGTTAAAACTGGGATAACAAAAGTTTCAAATTCAAAATAATAGCGTTTTTTTCCCCCTCTATTTTCTTCTGTGTCTCACGATGTCTACGCAAAACATACATCACTACTCAGTCAATGAGCCCCACCCCTCTTCGCTACCCCTGTTGTGCACCCAGTTTGATCTTGGTCTTGGCAAAATGTCACAGCTCTAATTCCGCCCCAGGAACTCTGTCTACAGAAAATCAAATGCGGAGCTAAACATCAGCTGTGGATCCAGGCTTGTTGGGGCATGAGCTGGGATCAGAGAAGGCTCTGGGCCTGCCCATTGGCAACCCAAGCACATATTTCTGGGCCTAATCAGACACCAGGCCAAGAGACATCTATGCTTGTTGCAGCTACCTCCAGCTGCAACTTGTTGTTATGCCAACGTCAAGATAGAAAACAAAAATATCAGTCACAGAAGAGCACTGAATTAGTCAATGGCTTGGCATTTAACTGCTTTAGGATACACCAGAGTATAGTAACTCTTCAAAATTATGTCATGCGTTGGGAGAGACTGTTGCTGAATGAGATTCACTTCATAGGGCTTCATCTCAGCTTGGTGGAGGAAACTTAGGCTGCCATTATACCGACCTGAGGGTTGCATCCGCCAGTTGCAATTACATAAGAACATAAGAAATAGGAGCAGAAGTAGGCCATTCGGCCCCTCAAGCCTGCTCCGCCATTCAATAAGATCATGGCTGATCTTCTACCTGAACTCCACTTTCCTGCACTATCCCCATATCCCTTGATTCCCTTAATATCCAAAAATCTATCGATCTCTGTCTTGAATATACTCAACGACTGAGCCTCCACAGCCCTCTGGGGTAGAGAATTCCAAAGATTCACCACCCTCTGAGTGAAGAAATTTCTCCTCATCTCAGTCCTAAATGGCTGACCCCTTATTCTGAGACTGTGACCCCTGGTTCTAGACTCCCCAGCCAGGGGGAAACATCCTCCCTGCATCTATCCTGTCAAGCCCTGTAAGAATGTTGTTTGTTTCAATGAGATCACCTCTCATTCTTCTAAACTCTAGACAATATAGGCCTAGTCTACTCAATCTGTCCTCATAGGACAACCCCCCCATCCCAGGAACCAGTCCTTCATTGCAATATAGGCCTAGTCTACTCAATCTCTGCTCAAAGGACAATCCCCCCATCCCAGGAATCAGTCGGGTGAACCTTCGTTGCACTCCCTCTATGGCAAGTATATCCTTCCTTGGGTAAGGAGACCAAAACTGTACACAATACTCCAGTGTGGTCTCACCAGGGCCCTATATAATGGCAGTAAGACGTCTTTACTCTTATACTCAAATCCTCTTGTAATAAAGGCCAACAGACCATTTGCTTTCCTAATTGCTTGCTGTACTTGCATGTTAACTTTGTCTTAATGTGACTGACCTCAGTCTGACTGACAGCGAGGTGAAGTGGCAACTGCACATGAATTCCTCAACGGTCCCCCTACAGTTCATTGTTAATATTTGAGAAGCGCGGGCAGGCACGTCTGCCTTGTCCTAACATTTAAAAGAAAGGACCTGCATTGACATAGCAACTTAAGTATCTCGCTGCACATCGCCTACAATGAATTACTTCAAAATGCAGTGACTGTTGTTATGTAGGTGGACACAGCAGCTGTTTTGCGCACAGCACGATCCCACAAACAGCAATGAGATGAGTGGCCAGTTACTCTGTTTGGTAGTGATATCTGTTGAGGGAGAAATGTTGAACAGGACACTGGGAGAACTCACCGCTCTTGTTCCAATAGTGCCCTGGGATCTTGTACAGTTGCCTGGATACACGGACAGCCCCTCAGTCTCATTTAAGAAAGAAAAAGAAAGACTTGCATTTCTATAGCGCCTTTCACGACCACCGGACGTCTCAAAGCACTTTACAGCCAATGAAGTACTATTTGAAGTGGAGTCACTGTTGTAATGTGGGAAACGCGGCAGCCAATTTGCGCACAGCAAGCTCCCACAAACAGCAATGTGATAATGATCAGATAATCTGTTTTAGTGATGTTGGTTGAGGGATAAATATTGGCCAGGACACTGGGGGGGGGGGGGGGGGGGGGGGGGGAAACTCCCCTGCTCTTCTTTGAAATAGTGCCATAGGATCTTTTATGTCCACCTGAGAGAGCAGACGGGGCCTCGGTTTAGCGTCTCATCCGAAAGACGGCACCTCCGACAGTGCAGCACTCCCTCAGTACTGCACTGGGAGTGTCAGCCTGGATTCTGTGCTCAAGTCCCTGGAGTGGGGCTGTGAACCCACAACCTTCTGGCTCAGAGGCAAGAGTGCTGCCCACTGAGCCACGACTGACACCTAGAATTATTTCATGACCCAACTGCTCCTCCTGGGAGGTGGGAACACGGGGGAAGCTATGCTGGGTCCATTCCATGGTGAAGCAGAGTGCAGAGGGCTGTTTAGTGGGACTGCAGGGAATTACACTGGATGCTGATGTTATACATGTTGGGCTGGATCATTTTATTTTTGTAGCTTGTGATTCAGTCTGAAAAATATATTAAAATGTTATTCCTATTAATCTATATTTACTGTCTACTGCAATGAGGCATTGGAGCTTCTTGTCACCATCTTCACCCTGTGCATACCCAGCCTGCATTCATGTGAATGCACACACACACACACAAACACACTCAATCCTTATCTCTCCATTACCACCATAGTGTGCTGCAGACACACACCCATGATTGGGATGTCTTGCTAGACTTAAACAACATCAACAACTTGCATTTACATAGCACCTTTAACATAGTAAAACTTCCCAACATGAAAAATAACTGGAGAAAATGATTGCATTCTTTCCGACATTACAACAGTGACGACACTTCAAAAAGTACTTCATTGGCTGTAAAGCGCTTTGGGACGTCCTGAGATCGTGAAAGGCGCTGTAGAAATGGGAGTTTTTCTCTCTTTAACATTTTTGTTCCTGTGATAAAAGAAATACCTGCACTGATATAGCACCTTGTTATGTCATGGTGACTTGCCGAGAGTGGTGATTAACGTAGCCAAACACATTAGCCATTCACTGCCAACAACCAGCAATGAGATAGAAGACCAGTTCATAATGTTATTTTTTTTTTTGCAGGGGACACCAGGGTTTTTTTGTTATTCATTCATGGGATGTGGGCGTCGCTGGCAAGGCCAGCATTTATTGTCCCATCCCTAATTGCCCCTCAAGAAGCCGCCTTCTTGAATACAACTGAGTGGCTTGCTAGGCCATCTCAGAGGGCAGTTAAGGAGTCAACTACATGTGGATCTGGAGTCACATATAGGCCAGACCGGGTAAGGATGGCAGATTTCCTTCCCTAAAAGACATTAGTGAACCAGATGGGTTTTTATGACAATCCAGCGGTTTCATGGTCACCATTACTGATACGAGCTTTTTTATTCCAGATTTAATTATTTTGAATTTAAATTCCCCAGCTGCCATGGTGGGATTTAAACTCATGTCTCTGGATGATTAGTGCAGGCCTCTGGATTACTAGTCTAGTAACATAACCACTATGCTGCTGTACCCCTGGGGTGTTAGCAACACTGGGAGAACTCCCTCCTTTCCTTCAAACAGTGCCATGGGATCTTTAACTAGACGGGAGCCTATTTAATTTGATAAGTTGCCTGTGTTTTATTTATGGTTTGGGTGTTATTGTTTGTGTCCCTCTAAAATGGAGCCACTTTTATTAGATTAAATTTATTTTGATTGAGGACAGCTCAATGTCATCCTGATTGGCCAATCAGAAGAGTAGACAGAGCCTTGGCTCAATGTCTCATCTGAAGGATAGCAAGGTCAGCAATCTCCTGGGCTATCAGCTGAGCCCTAACTTGGAGCTTGAACCCACAATCTCTTACCCCAGAAGGTGAGAGTGCCACTAACTGAGCCAAACTGGCAGTAGCCGTTTTTTTTAACACTTGGATCAGGAAAATTAACAGGCAAGATTAAAATAGTAAACTAGATTGCATCACTAAAAATATCATAATCCTGTGTTGTAATACTGTTAGTTTAAAGTTCCTTATTTCTATGAGCTATGGGGAAAAAATAAAAGGAAGTTATTGATCCTAGATGATTGGCTTTTTATAGGTAAGGGTGGAAGTGCAGAAGTAATGAAATTACTACTGCACTTTTAGGAGGTGTGCCAAGATTCATTGAAATGGTAACTTTGGGCTGGGTTAACTAAGGCATTTCCCTTTCACAGCCTGCTCTGTGATTGGTGTTGAGAGGGAGGGAGGGAGTGGGGTAGGTCTGGGCAATGACACTTTGTTTCTGTCTCTCTTACAACACTCGCTGCTCAGTCTCCTCTCCAACTGCCTGCCTGCTGTTAAAAAAAATAATTTGCATCAGACACAGACTCCAAAGTTGACCTGAGTGGGCGCCGCATCACTGCAACAACCAACCACCACCACAACCTCTACCCCCACCCCCCCCCCAAAAAAAAACCAGGAGTGGGAGGGCGGATTAATTTTTAGCATCAGAGCAAAAGTTTGTAGGGGGGGGGGGGGGGGTGAAGAAAGAGAAACAAAAAAAAGTTTTTTTTAAGGGGCAAAAAGGATTTTTTCTTCTTGTTGTTGCTGCATAAAACCTGAAGCGAAAGAGAGAGAACAAAAAAACCGAGTGAATCATCGTCTCTCTTTCAAAGCAGAGAAGGCAGAGGCACTCAATCGAGAGAGCGGAGTGTTTCCGAGTTCTCTCCTCCGCAGCAACGCTGTGCGGAGGCTGAAACTGACGGGCGCTGAAACAAACTTTGGACAAACTTTTTGGGAAAAGTTTCGGAGGGCGGTCGGTCCGGAGGCGGGTAATATATTTTTTTTGGTTGGGGGGAGGGGTGTGAGAAAAAAAAGAAGACGGATTAATAAGGCCGGGTGCTAGGAGGGGTTGAGGTGAGGGGAGGGGGGTGGGGGTGTTTTGACAAAAAATGTCTTCGATCTTGCCTTTCACTCCCCCGATTGTCAAACGCCTCCTAGGCTGGAAAAAAGGCGAGCAGAACGGGCAGGAGGAGAAATGGTGCGAGAAAGCGGTGAAAAGTTTGGTCAAAAAGCTCAAAAAGACCGGCCAGCTGGACGAGTTGGAAAAGGCGATCACCTCACAGAATGTGAACACAAAGTGCATCACCATCCCCAGGTAACAAACACGTTGTATCTGTCTTGCGATCGAATTTTTTTTTTATTTTATATTTTTTTTAAAGTCTTCATGAAAAGGGAGTTTCTAAATCGGCACTTAATTGTGGGTTTTTTTTTTGTTGCAAATTTTATTTTTTAATTTCAAAGTGAATTTCATTTTTTAGGGGGAAAACCCGAATTTCACTCAAGATTTGATGTCTCCCTTTTTTTTTTGGCGTTTATTTTGGATGTGCAGGGGGAGGGTGAACTATGTCAAAATGAACCACCTGTATTCATTGTGGAATGTTGATTTTTTTTATCTATGAAAATGTCCTTGCCTGGCATGTGTGGGTGACAGTTGCACTTAAATCCATTCTAAGAGGATGCAGAATACCATAGCTTGCCAGTTAAAATGAGTCAACTGAGCAAAAAATAACAAGTCAGTGCTACCAGGTTGACTGGTGTGTGTGTGTGTGTGTGACAATTTGCTTTATTTATGAGTGGGGGGCTTCTCAGAATTTTTTGACACCCTCCTTGGGGGGAGGGGGAACCCCCCTGTAAATATTTACACAATCCTAGGGACTTGCTTGACCTACCTTCTGGAAGACAGTGTCATCTAGCCAAAGGAAAAACAGTTACCATTGGAGGAAACGCTTTTATTATGGCACAGCAGCCACACACACACAGAAAGGGTCAGTAAGACGGTTTAAAAAAAATATATATAGACTAGGTAATTCTCGAGTCACTGTTTTGTGGAGTGAGGTTACACAGCCCTGGATGGACAGAAATCTGGTCTTGCGGACCACTGTGGACCCTGTAGAGATTGTGGACCCTGGTTTGAATGCCAACGCTGTAATACCATAAGCCAATTTTTCTCATGTGGTGCAGTCAAAATGCAACTAGACTGGCACTGAAACCCTGTCAACGGACAACCCTACTCCATGAGTAATATTACTAGTGAGAAATCAGCCAGAGTGCCCTAGGTCTCTTCTCCATCTGCACAGGATCAGAGATGCTTGGTCTCGGGAATAGCAGATCATTTGCACAAAGTATTTGGGTTAAAGCATTCAGTTGGTTTTGCTTTGCCCTGGAGCTGCAGTTAATACTGCAAGTGCGGGCTGAGTTTAGAGTCCGGGCCCAACCTCACACCAACCGGGACACTGTAGCATCAGACTGGCTCCTTGGAGGAGTCTTGCTCAGCTTCGATCTGGAGCCAGTTGAGACCTTAACGCCCAACTTCCACTCGCCCACAAGTTTAGTGACCGAGCAAAGCCGAAACTAATGCTGACTTGGTGTAAATGCACGTGAGAGTGTTTTGGGGTGGGTGTGCATCTGTGTGAGAGAGGGACATAGGGATAGGATTTAACCAGGCATTGTTGGACTTTTTTTTTTAACAGTAACGATTCTAGTTCTTGTGTGTTTCTGGGGAGCTTTATAATTTTCATTTAAAAATTTCGCCTTGGATATCACACTGTGCTTTGTGCATGGTGAGTGACTGGAGAGTGTGGCGTGCAAGAAGCTGGAATAATTTCTGATTGACCTGAGCAGGTTGACTCTCTCGTTCAGTCGCACCATAAACAGGCACAGCAGACCCGTGCAATCTCATGGATTTTACATTTTTTATAATCAATACATGATCTTGGGTCGCTTTCTAATATGGTGTTAAAATTACTGTAGATATTTTTGGGATTTGCTTTTGGGGTCTGTTTAGTTGTAAGCCCCATTAATTTTCTCCCCTCCTCTCCAAACGTTGCTGACTCGTGCTGGGGGACTTGTGTTGGCCGCCCTCTGGTACCTCACCCAAGTGGTCATTCGACATATTTGACCGTGGCAGGTCTCTTGAAGCCCAAGCCTTCAGTACCCTTTCAGTGTCAGCCGTGGCTCAGTGGGCAGCACCCTCGCCTAGTCAGAAGGTTGTGGGTTCAAGTCCCACTCCAGAGACCTGAGCACAAAAATCTCGGCTGACATTCTAGCGCAGTGCTGAGGGAGCGCTGCACTGTTGGAGGTGCCGTCTTTCGGATGAGACATTAAAAACCGAGGCCCCGTCTGCTCTCTCAGGTGGATGTTAAAGATTCCATGGCGGTATTTCGAAGAAGAGCAGGGGCGTTCTCCCTGGTGTCCTGGCCAATGTTTATCACTAAAAACAGATTATCTGGTCATTATCACATTGCTGTTTGTGGGAGCTTGCTGTGCGCAAATGGGCTGCCACGTTTCCCACATTACAACAGTGACAGCACTTCAAAAAGTACTTCATTGGCTGTAAAGCGCTTTGGGACATCCGGTGGTCGTGAGAGGCGCTATAGAAATGCAAGTCTTACTTTCTTTCTAAACCCTCTCCACTGGATTGGTTTTCCATTCCTCTTGCTACTACTCTCTGATGTGCCATGGAACACTTTGTTACGTTAAAGGCAGTAATCCAAAGGGAAGTTTTTGTTGATTGTTGCTGATTTCAGGAACAACTCAAAAGATAGTGTTACCAACCTGTTCTCAATCCTGTTTAATTCCATGATTCAGTGATTATTTTTTTGTTGGTGAAATAGATCTTTTTACCAGCTTTACTGGTGAGGACTTTTGCCAAATTTGAACCGGAAAGAGTCGATTAGAGTGGGGTGTCACTTTTGGAATTGGAGCATTTCTGATGGCATCGTGTACCAGCAACAACTTGTGTTTATGCAGTGTTCCTCCCGTACAGCATCTTGGAAAACTTTACACGGTGGTGAGGTGGGCCCCAAACAGGAAGCAAGTGAACGTAAAGGGGGCGAGCAAAGAGGAAATGTGCTCTTGGAAAAGCTCTCCAGAGGGCAGAAGTGTTGTACCTGAAGATCAGCCCCGATGGTGGAAGAGAGCAGGAGACCAGCAGTAATCCATCATTATCCCTACCAATTTATTGGCCTCTTTACAAGACACAAAACCTTGTTAAGTCACGCGCTTTCATAAACATTGATCGATAGGGGTAATTTTCCTGAATTTCCGACAGTGACTCTCCCCTCACTTCTCTCTCCCAGTGCTCCTCACTCTGTGTGACAGAGATTTTAACTGTCTGGTCCTAATCTCTGGATCTGCCTCCCTCTTGTCTTTCGGATGAGGCGTTAAACCGAGGCCCCGTCTGCTCTCTCGGGTGGACGTAAAAGATCCCACGGCCGCTATTTCGAAGAAGAGCAGGGGGAGTTCTCCCCGGTGCCCTGGGCCGATATCACTAAAACAGATTATCTGGCCATTATCACATTGCTGTGTGTGGGAGCTTGCTGTGCGCAAATTGGCTGCTGCGTTTCCTACATTACAACAGTGACTACACTTCAAAAGTACTTAATTGGCTGTAAAGCTGCTCAGAGACGTCTGTCAGTCATGGAAGGCGCTATATAAGTACAAGACTTTCTTGCTTCCTTCCTTCTCTCCTCAGCTTCAGGTCATGATGTGGAGATGCCGGTGTTGGACTGGGGTGGTCAAATGTGAGAAGTCGCACAACACCAGGTTATAGTCCAACAGCTTTATTTGAAATCACAAGCTTTCGGAGCGCTGCTCCTTCGTCAGGTGAAGTGAAGACGAAAGAGCAGCAGCTCCGAAAGCTTGTGATTTCAAATAAAACTGTTGGACTATAACCTGGTGTTGTGCGACTTCTCAGCTTCAGGTCGATCTTTTTAACTGAGCATTCGGTAATCTCTTTTAATTCCTCTGCCATCACTTGATCCGTTCTTTCCTCTGAAGTGCCTAAGGACAATTTATTATGTTAAACACACTACACAAACGCAAGTTGTTGTATAGACAGCAGCAATTTTGTGCACAGTAATATCCCACAAACAGTAATCCAATAAATGACCACTTAATGTGTTGTTGATGATTGGGGAGGAATTGTGGTCAGGTCACCAGAAGAACTTCCTGCTCTAATTCAGATAGTGCCATGGAATCTTTTTACATTCACCTGAGAGGGCAGACGGGGCCTCAGTTTAACATCTCATCTGAAAGACGGCACCTCCGACAATGTGGCACTGAATCTAGATTGATGGACTCCAGTCCCGGAGCTGGGCTTGAGAACCTACAACCTTCTGACTCCGAGGTGGGAGTGCCAGCAACTGAGGCAAGCTGGCATTAAGAAAGCAAAGATTCAAACACTTGCCCATCCTTCTCCATTCAACATGTGCCTCTTGCAAGACTCTTCACTCTGCTTGCATACTGCAATAGTTGCATTGTCAGAATCTGTCAGAGTGACACCATCGCAATGGGAATATCCTCTTTTTAAAAAAAAATTATATATTATGATTCAAAAAGTGATTTTTTTATTCATAATACATAAATTAAGGTAAAGATACAAAAAAAACTCAGTGACATGTAATAGCGGCGAGCTTCCCTGGCACCCAGCGTCTCCAGAGTTCTCCCCCTTTGGTGTCAATGCACTCGATGGTGGGTGGAATTTGTTGGCGCTCAGGCAGACTGTGGTGTCTAATGTAGCAAGCTGCCCATGAAGTCTAGCGTCTTATTAATGTTCCTTTAGGAATGTTACGGAATTGTTGCATCCTTTCTAGTTGTCACAGGTTATCCACATGCTTTGCAGGCAATTCATAACTGATAAGCAGATCGAATCAGTTATACAGCCTCTTCAATTTTCTTTTTCTCTTTTCTCTCTCTCTCTCTCTCTCTTTCTCTTTCTCTGTCCCTCTCCTTCTCTCCCTCTCTCACCAAACCAACCTCGTTTATTGATTGGAAGCGTTTCTGCAATATCTCTCCTACGTTGTCTGTGTGCTGAATTCTCCTCGTTTATGCTGCGGGACTGATTCGGTAACTGACCGGCATCGCCAGGGACGACTGCGCGGGTGCTGACGCAGTAAAGTGGCTGCGCTGGCAGCGGTGATAGCCATTTCTATTTTCCGGTGGTGGTGATCTGCCTCCCAGGGTCAGGGAGCGAAGCCACTTTGCAAGGGGCGCTGCCTCAGTTACGTTGGGTAGGAATGATTGACTATGACGGAAGCTGCTTTTATATTGTGGGAGACCCTTGCTAGTGGCAGGTGTGCAGCTCCTGTCTTCCAGGCTGCTTAGCTCAGTAATTCCTAGCAAGTTGACTTGTTGAGTTGCAGGCGACTGTGTATCAGGATCTGGATACCACCGGAACCGGTCGTAACGCAGTATGAAAGTGGCTATAAATGGGGTGTTGGCAGTGCTTCTGTTTTTCTTTTATTGCCTGAACTTTTTTATTCAGTGACAGTGAAATGCTGCAATACACTAACCACTGCCCTGAATATCAATAAGTGGTGTGGCAAGATTTGCAATCGAGAACCATCACCTGTGTATTCATGGTCTCTGGGTAGAAATTAAGAATTAATGTAATATAGGTGTCCGCTGTGGCTCAGTGGGTAGCGCGCGTGCCTCTGAGTCAGAAGGTTGTGGGTTCGAGCCCCACGCCAGAGCACCAACTCAAAAGATTTCATCAAACTTGTGTGAATGTTCGGTAGCCTTCTTGTAGGCTATCCTTTATTGGTGAAAACATTTATTGATAGCCTGAAATTTCCACATTTCCTCAGAATAAGTACTGTAGTGCAGTACTGAGGGAGCGCTGCACTGTCGGAGGTGCCGTCTTTCGGATGAGACTTTAAACCGAGGCTCTGTCTGATCTCCCAGGTGGACGTAAATGATCCCATGACACTATTTGAAGAGCAGGGGAGTTCTCCCTGATGTCCTGGCCAATATTTATCACTTAACCAACATCGCTTAAAAAAAAAACCCAGATCATCTGGTCATTATCACATTGCTGTTTGTGGGAGCTTGCTGTATGCAAATTGGCTGCTGTGTTTCCTACATTACAACAGCGACTCCACTTCAAAAAGTACTTCATTGGCTGTAAAGCACTTTGGGACGTCCTGAGGTCATGAAAGGCGCTGTAGAAATGCCAAGTCTTTCTTTCTATTGATATTAAATCACTGGTGCAAATATAATCTTTACTCTGGTCCTTGAAAAAGGTCAACGCCTTATCCTGAGGAAATGTGGAAATTTCAGGCTATCAATAAATGTTTTCACCAATAAAGGATAGCCTACAAGAAGGCTACCGAACATTCACACAAGTTTGATGAAATCTTTTGAGTTGGTGGTGTTAAAAAATCCTTGCCAATTCTTTCATGAGTCACACCTAAGCCTCAGCGCTACAAAGAAGGTTTCAGTAAATGTTTCTTGTGTTCCTAGTAGAAGGCAGCAGAGGCTGTGTCTAAAACGATCGGTTCATAGAATCTTACAGCACAGAAGGGAGACCATTCGGCCCATCGTGCCTGTGCCGGCTCTTTGAAAGAGCTCTCCAATTAGTCCCACTCTTTCCCCGTAGCCCGGCAAATTTTCTCCCCTTCAGTTATTTATTTTCATTTATACTTCTTATTCATTAGTTTGTCTTTTATGAATTTTGCTGTCTGGAGGTTTGGAAAGGGCCTTTCTTGTCACTGATACCTCATTGGTGGATAAATCGTTAATCAAGCAAGAAGATCTTGTTGGTATCGGCATCTTGGCACCTATGCTAATTAGTTGGAACAATTTATGGGGCTCTGAGACTCCGTGCTACGCCACCCACACCGGCAAAACAGTGGAAACCTCGAGCCTCTGTCTACCGTAGTGCTTTTATTCACGAGGTGGTTGGGGCAGCCTGAACCTTGCATTTATTTATTGCTTTGCATCAAAAATATAGCGCCTTTCACAACCTGAGAACATCTCAAATACTTTCCAGCCAATGAAGTACATTTGAAGTGCAGTCTCTGTTGTAATGTAGGAAACGCGGCAGCCAATTTGCGCACAGCAAGCTCCCACAAACAGCAATGCGATAAATGATTAGATGATCTGTTATGAGCGCAGAAAATGCTGGAAATTGATGGCCTGAAATTTCCACCTTTCCTAAGAGTGAGGCGTGTTTTTTTTTTTTAGTGATGTTGATTGAGGGATAAATATTGTCCAGGACACCGGGGAGAACTCCCCCGCTCTTCTTCGAAATAGTGGCCTGAGAGAGCAGACGGGGCCTCGGTTTAACGTCTCAACTGATAAGACAGCCCCTCCGCCAGTGCAGCACTCCCTCTACTGCACTGGTTTGCCCGCCTGAGGGCAGACTTTTACAGTTCGGGTATGTAATTACAAGGTTTGACTTGAGTGTTTTTTTTTGAGCTGGAGGCTTTTCTTGCAGCCCCAGGCCTGTGTTGCTCGTTACTAATGGTGTGTGCGGTATTTTCAACAGGTAGCCGAGGTTAAAAATCGGGCTGCCGCTGTGAGCTGGCCTGTTGCCCTCGCGCCCCCCGCCCCGCGGCACTGGTTCTCCGTTAACTGGCAGTAGTGGTTGTGTTTTTAGGAAATCTATCCAGCGAGAACAGTGGACCGTGGAAGTGGTTTCCAGCTGCCCAAAGAATATATTTTTTTAAGCTCGTGTGTTAGGCTGCTAAATTTAACAATGCCTGGTGTGTTTGTGGCTATATTCACATTTAACCACAGCAGCCTTCAAGCACCCACACCCCCTCACACAGCTACATTCAGTACAGTTGCAGTTTATGAGCTCATGGGGCCTTTTCAGTATTGTGCTTCAAGCTGTTTGTGCAGTGTTGTCACCACTACGCAGATACTCTCTCTTTCCCTGATAGAATAGCATCGGTTCTTGTTGTTGAGAGACCTCGGGGAAGGACCAAGGTCCACGGTGCAGGAAGCCAAGGTTGAAAAGAGCAGAAATAACAGACTGAGTGTTGTACTAGGTTAGACATGGGCCTTCCATTTCAGGGATCTAGTGATGGCTAGGCCCTCCAGGAATTTCAGGCCCTGTAATCTCTAATAGAACATTTGTGATCGACAATCACTTTGCTCATCAAGTTTACTGATTTTGGCCATTTCGTCATTTTTTACTATTTTTATTTATTCGTTCCTGGGATGTGGGCGTCACTGGCAAGGTCAGCTTTTTATTGCCCATCCCTAATTGCCCTTGAGAAGGTGGTGGTGAGCCGCCGCCTTGAACTGCTGCAGTCCGTGTGGTGAAGGTACTCCCACAGTGCTGTTAGGGAGGGAGTTCCAGGATTTTGACCCAGCAACGATGAAGGGATGGCTATATTTCCAAGTCAGGATGGTGTGTGACTTGGAGGGGAACTTGGAGGAGGTGGTGTCCCCATGCACCTGCTGCCCTTGTCCTTCTAGGTGGAAGAGGTCGCAGGTTTGGGAAGTGCTGCCGAAGAAGCCTTGGCGAGTTGCTGCAGTGCATCTTGTAGATGGTACACACTGCAGCCACGGTACGCCGATGGTGGAGGGAGTGAATGTTTAAGGTGGTGGGTGGGCTGCCAATCAAGCGGGCTGCTTTGTCCTGGATGGTGTCGAGCTTCTTGAGTGTTGTTGGAGCTGCACTCATCCAGGCAAGTGGAGAGTATTCCATCACACTCCTGACTTGTGCCTTGTAGATGGTGGAAAGGCTTTGGGGAGTCAGGAGGTGAGACACTCTCTGCAGAATACCTAGCCTCTGACCTGCTCTTGTTGCCACAGTATTTATGTGGCTGGTCCAGTTAAGTTTTTGGGCAATGGTGACCCCCCCCAGGATGTTGATCAGGCCCTGTAATCTCTAATATAACATTTGTGATCTACAATCACTTTGCTCATCAAGCTTACTGATTCTGGTCATTTAAAAAAAAAAATGATTTATTCATTCCTGGGATGTGGGCATCACTGGCAAGGCCAGCTTTTATTGCCCATCCCTAGTTGCCCTGAGAAGGTGGTGGTGAGCTGCTTCTTGAAGCGCTGCAGTCCGTGTGGTGAAGGTACTCCGACGGTGCTGTTAGGGAGGGAGTTCCAGGATTTTGACCCAGCGACGATGAAGGAACGGCGATATACCGCCAAGTCAGGATGGTGTGTAACTTGGAGGGGAGCTTGGAGGTGGTGGTGTTTCCCATGCACCTGCTTCCCTTGTCCTTCTCGGTGGAAGAGGTCGCGGGTTTGGGAGGTGCTGCCGAAGAAGCCTTGGGGAAGTTCTAAATCTTTGCATTTATACAACGCCTTAGCGCAGTGTCAACAGTGAGTTACTTTTGAAGTGAATGTAACTCTTGTTATGTAGGTGAATGCAATAGCTATTCTGTGGCAGCAATGTCCCACAAACAGCAATGAGGTGAATAAGCAGTTAATCTAGTTTTTCTCTTGGTGGTGTTGGCTGTGGGAGGAATGTTGGCCAGGACGTCGGAGGACCCCGTTCCCCCAGCTGTTTTTCAAATAATACCATGGGGCTCTTTAATGTCCTCCTGAATCACTGGAAGAGAGGGACAGGGGCTCAGTTTAACATCTCGTCTGAAAGAAGTCGCAGTACAAAGCCACATCTCCTTACTAAGATCGCTTGACAATTTGGTCGTTTTACCTGATACCAGGGGTGAATTGAATAGTTTGCCAAACAGGTGATTACCGAGAAGCAGGAGGAGAGGATATTTCTTGGACATACCTTGACACTCTGTGTCATTTCAAAATGCATCTGGAGTTAGGTCCACAGAACTTGAGACTAGGGGCTAGAAATTCGTTATAGCCAAGGAATGGGCGGTGATAAGACTAAAAATGGTTAAGCAGCGCTATTTGAAAATCATCTAGACTGGACGCAAAATTCGTCCTCACTCCTCATTAGAATGATTGCAGCCATGATTCTTGTCTAATAACCCAAGCTCATTGGTATTACGCTGAAAAGATGGACCAATATTGGGTGTAGTCTAAACGCAAGTAATGATTGCCAGCGGCTTTTTACATTACTTAAAGGGGAGGTTCATTGATGTTGCAGCACCTCATTCTCGGCATTGTTGGGTGTGCAGCTGCCTCAACAACCATAAGAAGGACAAGGAGAACGAACATAGGAACAGGAGTAGGCCATTCAGCCCCTCGAACCTGTTCCGCCATTCAATGAGATCATGGCTGATCTGCGAGCTAACTCCATATACCCGCCTTTGGCCCATATTCCTTAATACCTTTGGTTAACAGAAAGCGATCAATCTCAGATTTTTAAATTAAGGAGCACTTCTTTACAAATCCTGATGGCAGATTGCTGCCCCAGGGAGAGAGCCCGGAGGTTTTCGGATGAAGCTTTGGAGGCATTGGTTTTAGCGGTGAAGAGAAGGCAGGTCCTGTATCTGCCAACTGGCAGGAGACCCTCGCCACAAGTCTGCCGCACTATGGGGAGGGAGGTGGCCCACCACGTCACGGGCAGCACTGTGGTCCCCAGGACCCACACCCAGCGCATGAGGAAGTTTAACGAGCTCACCCGGGTGGTCAGGGTGAGCGAAGGCTTCAACAAATACTACATACCGCCATCTGTACCACAAGCTTCACACATTGCTCAACGCACCACACCCCCAGCACTGAGCCACCAACAATCTCTACCTAGCGACACTCACACCCACATCTCGCACCTTGCTCGCAATGACAGCTATTCAACTATGGCAGGCACAAGGGTCATTAGTTATTAGAATTCATGTCACATGTAATAGGTTTATCGATACATTTATTAAGTGTATTTGGAATATTTTGTGGTCTCTCTCATTTCACTTTTTTGCCCAGGAGGACAGGGATTGTATGATGGGGATGTGGTGAGCTACGGGGATCTGGGGTTTCATTCATGCGAATCGGAGTCTGATGAGCCGGTCACGGACAGCCTGTCCAGAAGGCCGATTGTCTTGCTGCCTCCGCCCTCCCTCCTCGTCCTCCTCATCCTCGTCCGCCTCATCCTCCTCTGCCTCGTTGTCCTCCTGAGGTAATCCCGCAGCCCCCATGACTGTGAGGAAGAGTTGGGAGCAGAAGCCTCTAATAAGAGTGACTTCTGCACTTGAATCAACACTCCCTGTCACCAAAAAAACTTGAAATAACTAAAGAAAGCTGTTTCAGTTGCAGGAAGTAGCAAACAGGCACTGAAACTGCAGAACCATGTTAGTTGCAGCTGATTGGGGATGGTACCTTTTTAATTATCGCTGCTGCAGCCTGCTTCCTGCTGGCAGACGCCAACTCTCCCTGTCGTCGTTCTGCGCTGCAGTTAAGGTAAGTGGCTATAAGGAAGTTGGGAGATTGGATGTCCAGTGAGCGTTGCACACTCACTGATGTCCCGATCTCCATGATGGCGAGGACCCCGGCGATCCACTTCAGCGCTACCGGCAACACAGATACGGCGTGCGGCGCTGGAACCTGCATCAGCTGTTGTTACAGCTGTCAGCGGCGTTTTATCGCCATCACGTGGCGCAAACCACGCAAATTTCTCCCCCCTCGGTACCAAACCTAGGTTAAGTTAAAGTTACATTAAGTTTAAGGTTTAAAGCTAAGTAGAGGCTACATCAAGAGAGCAGCAGACATGAGATGCTGTGCTCTACCATTTATTTTGAATAAGGACCATCTATAATTGTGTTTATATTCACCTAAGTACAAAGAGCACATTGTGAAGAGAGGAGGATAATTTAGTGCTTAAAATTAAAGCCTGCAAGCGAGAAGGATGGAAAGCAGATCTCCTTCCGTCTTTCTTTGCTCTTGCAATTAACAGGTTGTTAAAACCCCAAACCTGGCATCACCTAACCGTTACTTCTCAATAGCGCTCATTCTCTCTTACTCTTTACAGCTCAAGTGGTGTTTTGCACCTTAGGCCTCGGCTCTTCACCTGGATTGCTCAATTAAAAAAATAAGTTCTCTAGCAAAGAGAAGGCGGGGGGGGTGGGGGAGGGGGGGCGTGGTGGAGGGGTGACATGAGAGAAGTCTTTGAGGATTTGATAGGATAGATGTAGAGAATATGTTTCCACTTGTGGGGGAGACCAAAACTAGGGCCCATAAATATAAGATGGCCACTAATAAATCCAATGGGGAATTCAGGAGAAACCTCTTTCACCCAGAGAGTGGGGAGAATGTGGAACTCGCTACCACAGGGAGTGGTTGAAGCGAATAGCATAGAAGCTAGATAAGCACATGAGGGAGAAAGGACTAGAAGCATATGCTGATAGTATTAGATGAAGAGACTCGTATGCAGCATAAACACTGGCATAAATCAGTTGGGCTGAATGGCCTGTTTCGGTGCTGTAGACTCTATGTAATTCTAATTTAAGAAGAATTGCTTCTGATTAAGGATAAAATTAGGACATTCCAGATGGCAAGATTTTTGTTCCTTCAATAAACCTTTGTCTGCTTTTTAAAGGTTTTAAAAAAAATTGTCCTCTCTGTTATGTCACATTCCCTTGTCTCACAGAGTGCTTTTTTAACTCTGGTTGATCCACGTCATACTACTAATTATAGCTGGGCGTTAGTCTTTGTGTTTCTCATAAGGACCATTTCTTGTTTCCCTATTCTCTTGTCAGAAGCAGCTGTAAATCAATATTTCCCCCAGGGTCTTTTGATTGAACCAGTAGGTTGGAAAAAATCATACCTTAAACCAGTGTGCGTTAGTTTGTGTTTGACACGCTTATTGTGCAGTGCTCATAATCCATTACCTTGAAGCGTTCCCATTGTGATGACCACCATTGACTCAGGCATGTGATCTGGTGCTTTATTATTTTATTTATTCTTAGGATATGGGTGTCGCTGAACAAGGCCAGCATTTATTGCCCATCCCTAATTTCCCTTGAGAAGGTGGTGGTGAGCCGCCGCCTTGAACCGCTGCAGTCCGTGTGGTGAAGGTGCTCCCACGGTGCTGTTAGGGAGGGAGTTCCAGGATTTTGACCCAGCGACGATGAAGGAACGGCCGATATATTTCCAAGTCAGGATGATGTGGCTTAGGGGGGAACTTGGGAGATGATGGTGTTCCCATGCGCCTGCTGCCCTTGTCCTTCTAGGTAGTAGAGGTCGCGGGTTTGGGAGGTGCTGCCGAAGAAGCCTTGGCGAGTTGCTGCAGTGCATCTTGTAGATGGTACGTACTGCAGCCACGGTGCGCCGGTGGTGGAGGGAGTGAATGTTTAAGGTGGTGGATGGGGTGCCAATCAAGCGGGCTGCTTTGTCCTGGATGGTGTCGAGCTTCTTGAGTGCTGTTGGAGCTGCACTCATCCAGGCAAGTAGAGAGTATTCCATCACACTTCTGACTTGTGCCTTGTAGATGGTGGAAAAGCTTTGGGGAGTCAGGAGGTGAGACACTCACCGCAGAATACCCAGCCTCTGACCTGCTCTTGTAGCCAAACTATTTATGTGGCTGGTCCAGTTAAGTTTCTGGTCAATGGTGACCCCCAGGACTTGCGCGCCACCAAGGGGGCGGGAAGCGGTTACTTGCTCACAACGCCCCACGTTTCTTCAATCTCAGACCCAGATGGACCGCAGTGGGGAACCCGTAAGTAAAAGCCACTTGGCCTCAGCTTTGGGATTGGCTAATCAGCCAGCACCCTTTCCTGATTGTTACCCAGAACCCCATGCTGAAGTGTCTATGCTTGGATATCCGTTAAGGATAGAATTAGCCCCAAGTACGATGCCTGCTGTGGTTAGAAGCCAGCTGACACTCAATGTCTAGGGTCACCGATGAATATTGGCCACTTGGGTAAGTTAGCGGAGGGCAACAGGTGATTGTGGAACTGTAGGGGTACTCTAACACAGTGGTTATGTTAATGTACTAGTAATCCAGAGGCTTGGACTAATGATCCAGAGATGTGAGTTCAAATCCCACCAGGGGGGGATTTAAATTCAGTTAATTAAATACATTTGTATTGTCGTAAAAAACCCATCTGGTTCACTAATGTCCTTTTTAGGGAAGGAAATTTGTCGTCCTCACCCATAGCAATGTGGTTGACTCTTAACTGCCCTTTGAAATGGCCTAACAAGCCATTCAGTTGTACCAAACCGCTAAGACAAAGCGGTTCAGGAAGGCGGCTCACCACCACCTTCTCGAGGGCAATTGGGGATGGGCAATAAATGCCGGCCTTGCCAACGACGCCCACATCAAATAAATAAAAAACTCCAGTAAGGAGTCAATTCCTGCAGGAGGGAAGAGGAGAAATTCATGGGGAGAAAAGAGTAATTTTCTCAAGACGTGAGACTGGAAGGTGTTGATGAGGCACTCGACCTCCTTCGAATCCCAGTTCTTGAGGCATTTTAGCCTCTGGACTCACACTTGACAGAGGCACTCTGCCCCCACCCCCTCCACCAGTTCACAGAGGCATTCTCCCCTTCCTGTCACCGCAGTTCACCAATCACACCGCTGCTTCACTGGGGGAGAGAAGTCCGGATCTATCATGAGACCAGCAGTTGGCATTTTTTACAGTACAAAGCCTGGTCCCGGAGCAACAGCGTCGGGGGTCTGAGCTGCAGCAGGGAGAAGCTATTCGAGGAGCAACTCCACAGCGGTTTCCCAGTCTTAGAAGCAGCAAATCGGCGTTTGTATCACAAGCTCGCCCATTTTCCACCTGTCTATGTCCCAGTAAATAAACTCAAGAGGCAATCGGATGTGTTTCTGGAGCGGGAAGTGGTGAGAAAGCTGGGAATGGGATCAACCAAAAACTGATTGCATAGAAACATAGAAGATAGGAGCAGGAGTAGGCCATTCGGCCCCTCGAGCCTGCTCTGCCATTCGATGAGATCATGGCTGATCATCCAAACTCAGTACCCTGTCCCTGCCTTCTCCCCAAATCCCTTGATCCCTTTAGCTTTAAGAAATATATCTAACTCATTCTTGAATATTGCACTTTTTGGGTCTAATGGCCCTTCATGTTCTCCACACAACATGAACACATGGCCGCTAGCATAAATGAGAAGGCTCTGGGGAGGGGTGAACTTTCTGAAATCTGCCTTCAGTGGTTTCCCGTGTGGAAACAGATAAAGAATTCAACTTTCTACAATGTGACGGCCTGTTGTGTGTTTGTGCTTTTTTGACTCCCATGTGCTTTTTATCAGCTGCTCGTCCTGGTGTCTGATGGACCCCCCCCTCCCCTCTTTGTTGGCACATGCCCAAGAGCAAGAGCGGTACTTCCTGTGTGTAAAGAGCCGGGTCAGAGTAGATTCCCCCTGCACATGCGACATCGAGAAAAAGAAGATAAGCAGGCATTTCCTGTCAAAATTTAACTGTTTAATAGTGTGTCAGGGACATGCAGTAGGCTCTGAGAAATGCCTGTTGGGTGATTTGCACCACTGCGTTCAAATTCATCAGCTGTCTGTCCCTGTTGTGGTTTCTCCTTGGTGTTGCTAGGAGCAGCCATTTTGAATGAGTCTCTAAGCGGCTGAGCATGCCCAACGTGCACAAGGCACAGACTGCGGTAATGCATGCCTTTTGTGTACAGCTTGGCTCCATTAGCAGCCCTTTCACCACTGAGTCAGAAGATTGGGGTTTTGAAGCTCAACACAAGGACTTGAGGGCATCTTTGAGGCTGGCACTCCAGTGCCGTTCTGAGGGAAGAGTTACATATCGAGTCCACAGCTCCGAAACAGGCCATTCGGCCCAACTGGTCCGTGCCGGTGTTTGTGCTCCACACGAGCCTCCTCCCACCCCTCTTCATCTCGCCCTATCAGCATATCCTTCTGTTCCTTTCTCCCTCATGTACTTATCGAGCTTCCCTTTAAAGGCATCGGTGCTCTTCGCCTCAACCACTCCCTGTGGCAGCGAGTTCCACATTCTCAGCACTCTCTCTGGGTAAAGAAGGTTTCTCCTGAATTCCATATTGGGTCCATTAGTGACTGTCTTATATTTAAGGCCCCTAGTGTTGCATCATCACCAGCAAGGTTCTTTGGTTGAAACGTTAAAGTAAAATCTGATGGTTCAGTTGGATGTAATCGTCCCATGGCACTATCTGAAGAAGAGCAGTGAGCTTTCTTGGTGTCCCTGCCAGCAACGTTCCCTCAACTAACACCCCCAGTGACAGATTCATTGCTTGTTCCTAGCTGTCGGTGAGATATTCCTGGCACAGAATGGTTGCTGTACTTGTTCATCAAGGCAGCACTTCCTCAATACTGCACGAAAATTTGCGTGCTTAAATCCCAGAGAGGGCCATGAAGCCGTAACCTGTGTCTGAAGAGACAAAAAGTGCTACAAATTGAGCCAAGTTGACTCCGTTAGTAGCACTTAATCAAGTACCGGACTTCTCCCAGACCATTTGTAGTCTGTTGAGGCTGCAGGAGTCAGTTGGGACTTCTTTGTATTTTGATCTGAATTAACCCAGTCCAGATCAGTTTGGAATTGTGCCCTCTCGTCTGTGCTCACATCAGGTAAATGTAGCAACACATGTTATGCAGACATTATTTAACACAAAAGATACAGATCAGGCAAATACTTTTTTGCGCTATGAGCATGAAGCAGGGGATCTTAGTGATCGGGCGGATATGCGGTTTGAAGTTCAGCTCCGGGTCAGGTAGCGGACAGTCTGGTTCTGCCTGAGATAGTGGCCAAGGAGGGAGATGAAATCGATGGCAAGGTTACGGCGTTTGGGGGCGGCTACCGAAGGCGATGGCTTCGGTCTTCCCAATGTTTACGGCTGATCCAGGTCTGACAAACAGGCTGACAACACAGAGGCAGTATAGGGGTCGAGAGAGGTAGTGGAGAGGTAGAGCTGGGTGTAGTCAGCGTACATATGGAACATTATAGTAAGTGCCAGTACTTCACCCTGGTGTTATACAGCTCAAAATGCTCTCTCCAGACACAAGTTTGGAAAGACAGAATCTCTAATTGATATGGAATATAACAACAACAACAACTTGCATTTATATAGTGCCTTTAAAGTGGTAAGACGCCCCAAGGTGCTTAAGTAAGCCAAAGCAGACCAGATACACCCCAGGTTTTTCCATCCAGTGGTATGATGGACACTTGTAGGAGAAATATTGTGGCTACATCTTAAACTGTCCCTGTCCCTTCAACGGTGAAAACATGCAAACCATTTCTTCGATTGCTCTGGGAATGATCACGGGCAGGGCTGTGGTCATGGTGTCGGCAAAGGCTTCTCTCCAAGTGCTCGCCAACCAATAATCTTCACCCACTTGGTGTTTTTCACTAGTTCAACACAAATCAGGTTGCATTTTTTGGACACTAAGGGCATCAAGGGATAGGGTGGGAAAGTGGAGTTGAGGTCGAAGATCGGCCATCATCTTATTGAATGGCGGAGCAGGCTCGAGGGGCCGTACGGCCAACTCCTGCTCCTATTTCTTATGCTTATGTTCTTATTTACATAAGCACCTTTAATGTCTTAAATTGTTCCAAAGCACTTCACAGAGCACAACAGAAATGGAGGAGCATAAATAGGGGAGTTAGGAGAGCTGATCTAAAGCATAGAAGATAGGAGCAGGAGTAGGCCATTCGGCCCCTCGAGCCTGCTCCGCCATTCGATGAGATCATGGCTGATCATCCAAACTCAGTACCCTGTACCTGCCTTCTCCCCATATCCCTTGATACCTTTAGCTTTAAGAAATATATCTAACTCATTCTTGAATATATTTAATGACTTGGCCTCAACTACCTTCTGTGGTAGAGAATTCCACAGGTTCACCACTCTCTGGGTGAAGAAATTCTTCCTCATTTCTGTCCTAAATGTCTTACCCCTTATCCTTAGATTATGACCCCTGGTTCTGGACTCTCCGACCATCGGGAACATTCTTCCTGCATCTAGTTTGTCCAGACCTGTCAGAATTTTATATGTTTCGATGAGATCCCCTCTCATTCTTCTAAACTCCAGCGAGTATAAGATTTAATAGGTAGGTTTTGAGAAGGAAGTTTAAAGGTAGGGAGGAAGAGACCAGGTTTAGGGAGGAAGCTCCAGAGCCAAGACGGCTGAAAGCTCAACTGGACCTGGTGCAACCAATTTCACACGCAATGTTCAGCATTTCCCCAATACAGGTGTTTAAAAACTGATTTGGATGTATAGACTCGATGAGGCAGGGAGAGAAACTGAGGGGAGGTGAAGTGTACGGGTGAAAGAAAGAAAAAGGAAAGACTGACATTTATATAGCGCCTATCACGACCACCGGACGTCCCAAAGAGCTTTACAGCCAATGAAGTGCTTTTGGAGTGCAGTCACTGTTGTAATGTGGGAAACGCGGCAGTAAATTTGCGCACAGCAAGCTCCCACAAACAGCAATGTGATGATGACCAGATAATCTGTTTCTAGTGATGGTTGAGGGATAAATATTGGCCCAGGACACCCGGGAGAGAACTCCCCCCTGCTTTTCTTCGAAATAGTGCCCTGGGATCTTTTTACGTCTGCGTGAGAGGGTAGACGGTTTAACATCTCATCCAAAAGACGGCACTTTGGTAATAGAGTCCTCCCTCGGAACTGCACTGGGAGTGTCGGCCCAGAAAGTGAATGCGTGTGGACATTGGGCAAGGACGGGATCCAAATCTGCTGCGATGCATCTCACAAATGACTGGTCTGTTGACGCTCACTCTCTGTTTGGACTTTCGCACGACGAGTGCCCACTGGTTGAGGTACTGGAGCTTCTACAACTCTTCTCCTTTTAAGATGCTCCTTAAAACCTACCTCTTTGACCAACCTGTTTTCATATCTCTTTAAGTGGCTCAGTGTCGCTTTTTGTTTGATAATCACTCCTGTGATGCGCCTTGGGATTTTTTACTACGTTAAAGGCGCTATATAAATGCAAGTTGTTGTTGGGAGGGTGGCTGCTTCAACAGTGTCCTAGAAAGATTCAGTGTTTCAGTCGTGGAAGAATTGGAACTGAGTCCTCGATCTGTTGAATAAACAATGGCTGCACCTTCGCCCATTGTACAGTTCAAGGCATTAGTCAGTCTAATTAGTCAGCAAACTAGTTTATGGCAAATTTATTGCTGTTTATGGATTGGGTCCTTGTTGATGGTCAGAATTGAACCACCCTGGTATAACCGTGGACTGTCCGCGTTATTAAAAGAGCAAACCCCATTCCAGGACTTTACCACATCATCCAGAGGGAGTGTAGCAGTACTGGAGGGGCCGCCCTGCAGATGAGATGTTAAACCGCGGCCCCGTCTCCTTGTTCCCATGTTTCAGGTGAACGGTAACTAGTCCACGGCACCCTGGACGAAGAGCAGGGAATTCTCCTGGTGTCTTGGGCCAACATTCCAGCCAACATCGCCCAGAATAACTGATCATTCTGTATTTGGGATCTTGCTCTGCGCAAAAATGGCTGAATGTTTGCTCCTGTGAAGCACCTTGGGACATTTTACTATGTTTAAAAAGGCGCTATTTAAATACAAGTAGTTGTTATGGTTTGCTTACATAATAATCGCTGCCCTTCAACATAATTCGTTGTGTGTGAAGGAGGCATTTCTGAGAGCGAGGTTGAGGTGCTATGTCAAAGCACGTCATTATTTTACTCTTGGCTCAGTGCTGGTTTTATGCTGGAATCGCAAAGTAAACTAGCACGTGGCTCTGTCCCTGTAGAAGCCGTCTGGAGCACGTCACTGTTGCCATGTTTTGTGCCGTTGACACGTGGCAAGTTTTTCTTTTTAAGGAGTTTTTGCACGTGTGCACAGCAACTGAGGGTTTAAAAGAAGAAAGACTTACTTTTCTATAGCGCACGACACGACCTCAGGATGTCCCAAAGCACTTTCCAGCCAATGAAGTACTTTTTGGAGTGTAGTCACTATTGTAATGTAGGAAACGCGGCAGCTAATTTGCGCACAGCAAGCTCCCACAGTTATAAGATAATGACCAGATAATCTGTGTTGGTTGAGGGACAACCATAGGCTCGGATACCGGGGAGAACTCCCCTGCTCTTCTTCGAATAGTGGCCGTGGGATCTTTTTCGTCCACCCGAAAAGGCAGTCAGGACCTCCCGGTTTAACGTCTCATCCGAAAGGCGTCACCTCCGACAGTGCGGCACTCCTTCGGCACGGCGCTGGAAGTGACGGCCCAGATTCTGTGCTCGAATCTCTGGAGTGCGGACTTGAACCCGGGACCTCCTGACGCAGAGGCGAGAGTGCTGCCCACTGAGCCGCGGCCGGGCAGATCCCCTGCTCTCGTTGGCGGTGGCGGAGGAGTGGGGCTACAGCGTTAACGCCAACCCGTGCTCGTTCTGCGAGCGGGGCCTCTCCGCTGGGAGAGTGGGAATGGCAGAATTCATGCTTGGATTGCGAGCTGCCCTTCCGTGCGTTGACCCGTGGAGGAGGGGGTGGAAGAGGTTTACAGCTGTGGCCCGCAGTATGAATGGGTTATTGTGCAATTTGGAGTGTGAGCAGAATCACTAATGGCCTGGCACACTAATGATTCAGTGGGGAAATCACTCGCTGTGCATCCAGGCCTCTTAATTTCCTAAAGTACTTCAAATTTGTGACATCTTTGGAACAACAATCAGCTGTGGGTCACAGCAACATCCTGAGCGCACTTACCAAGGCTCAGGACATTTCTTATTTTGAAACCTGTTGTGCTTTTTTTTTTGGTTCCTTCAGAATCTTCCGGTTTGCTCATTTCTGAAAGAGACCAGGACTAGCATTTAAACAGCTGTGTCTAAAATGTGAGGAGACTTTTTAGCAGCTTGTCTGATTGCCTAGTGTGTAATGTTGGCTGGAACTGAGTCGCAGAGCGCAGCAGGCCCCAGATTCAATCCTTTGGTGAGTTAATTGATCTCAGTTGGGGTGTCAGCGAAACAGCCTCCCCCTCCTCCTGATTGTTACCCAGTGACGTCAGCTAGAAAGTGTGTGTGTGTGTGTGTTAGACAGGATCTGGCTCCCATCTGATGATTCCCTAGGCTCGTGCACAAAGAATGGCCATTTGGGCAGAGTAGCCATTGGTGATCGTGGAACTCTAACCCTAACTGAAGGCTGAGAGGAACCCTTCCAGCATTGGCCAGGTTTCTCAAACGGCTTGCGGCTGAAGTGAAGTGACCTGGTGGTGCGGTATGTCGGAGCACCGATGTGCAGCATCACAGACTACGCAGTTTCTGGTCCGTGGTCCCTGCAACAGGGAGTTGGTGACTGCAGCAGCCACTGGTGAAGCATACACTAGAAGGAAAATCAATGGAAGAGTTCTCCGTGGGCTGGTGTCTCGAATCATGAAGGCTTTAGATAGAGTAAATAAAGAGAAACTGTTTCCAGTGGCTGAAGGGTCGATAACCAGAGGGCACAGATTGAAGGCGATTGGCAAAAGAACCAGAGGTGACCTGAGGAAAAACCTTTTTGCGCAACGAGTGGTTAGGATTTGGAATGCGCTGCCTGATAGGGTGGTGGAGGCAGATTCAAAAGTAGCCTTCACAAGGGAATTGGGTAAATACTTGAAGGAGAAAAAATTGCAGGGATATGGGAAGAAAGCAGGGGAGTGGGTCTGACTGGATTGCTCTTTGAAAGAGCTGCCGCAGACTCGATGGGCCGAATGGCCTCCTTCTGTGATGTACTGTTCTTTGATTTGGTCATTTCAGAGTGTTAGTTTGCCTGTCCTTTTAACTTCATATAGGGAGTGTGGCATAAAGAAGCAGTGTTGCCCTCAAATAAATAAATCTCCCATTCTGAACAGGGCCGTGTGTACACAGTAAGACTGGACGTGTAATTGGTGTGTCTATGGAAACAGGACCTTTTATAGGTCATGAGTCACAGTCAAAAAATGTTAAAGATCTTTCCAAGTGAACTGGTCAAATGAAATTAGATCGTACTTGTTGGAGTCAAACTGCACGACTCTCTCAAGTGTTGGCTTGGCTCAGTGAGAACATGCTTGTCTCTGAGTCCGAAGATTATAGATTCAAGCCCCACCGTAGAATTAAGCACATAATCTAGGCTGACAGGTGTGCTATGTTGTCAGAGGTGCCAACATTTTGGATGAGATGTTAAACTGAGATCCCATGACCCTATTTGAAGAGGAGGTGTGGAGTTCTTCCAGTGATAATTGGCCAACAATTATCCTTTTTAATTAACAGTATCAAAATCGGATTAACTGGGTGTTTTATCTCGCCTGTTGTTTGTGGGATCTTGTGTGCAAATTGGTTTGCCTACTTATCAACAATGAGAGCACTTCAAAAAAAATACTTCATTGGCTGCCACAACCAAAGTACGTGAAACACGCAAGTCTTTCATTCCAGCGAATGATGCGCAAACATCTTGATTGAATTAAGTTGTCCCTGGGTCACTTTGGGCTGAGGTTAAGTGAATGCACTCCGTGTACCTACCTGCACAGTAATGGTCCACTGCGTTCTCTACAAGACTGTACACCTGTTGGATTTACAACTGGGACACCCGCGGTCAGATCCTGGTTTTATATTTGGGCTTTGTGCTTTGTTGGGTTGACCTAGCGTTTAGAAGCATCAAAGGGCAGTGATGCTCAGAATGCAGCCCTGGAACCGTTTGTGGCCCACTTCCCCTTCATTCGTGGCCCTTGGCGAGCCTGTTGCTGCCCGGGACTCTGGGTCTCCCATATACCACCGGTTTGGAATGTTACCAGAGCGGAGATCGTTGCTGCTTTCTCTCATTGTTCGCTCTCCAGAAAAGGAAAGCGAACGAGCGAAACATACAAGATTGTGAGGGGGCTCGATCGGGTGGAGACGGGGCGGATGTTTCCACTGATGGGTGAGACTAGAACTAGGGGGCATAATCTTAGAATAAGGGGCTGCCGTTTCAAAACTGAGATGAGGAGAAACTTCTTCACTCAGAGGGTAGTAAATCTATGGAATTTGCTACCTCAGAGAGCTGTGGAAGCTGCGACATTAAATAAATTTAAAACGGAGATGGACAGTTTCCTAGCTGATAAGGGAATTAAGGGTTATGGGGAGCGGGCAGGGAAGTGGCCGTGAGTCTAGGTTCGGATCAGCCATGATCCTATTGAATGACGGAGCAGGCCCGAAGGGTCGTATGGCCTACTCCTGCTCCTACTTCTTATGTTCTTATGAGTGCTGTTAATGGGGAAGGTTTTACCAGTATCCAAAGATCAAGTACAATAGCCCCCATTGAAACAGATGTATCCAATAGAATCGTTGGCCCTCCAGTGTTATTTTTTGCTCTTCCTGTGGGGAAGTGCCTGACTTTCATTTGGCAATGAGCCACGGTGGGTTGATTGAGATCAGGAGCTCGGTGTGTGTGGGGGAGTCATGGGTGCAGACCTGTGTCCCACCAATAGAGTGTTGCACTTGTCCCATATCTATTAGAACTGAGGCCCCATGATGAACACTGAGCTGTGGAGATACCCATCCCTATCTCCCAGCTTACAGGACAGTACGGGTGTCGTGTTGGGGGCGGGGGCACGATTACAACACCAAAAGGCGACACATTGAAACAAGTGCTTTAGTTCAGCTGAAAGCCCCGTACAATGACTTCATTATTAGAGTGAGTCACGCGCACACACTCGGATGACTCACAAATTATGGCTGACAGGTAAGATCAGATTTCTACAGATAGGTAACAGCAGCCAAGGAGAGGGGGCGTTGAGAATAGTCAGCATGTGTTAAAGAGCTCTGACCGGCTTTCAACCCTGACTCACACAAGTGTGTGTTTTGACTTCCTGTCGAGAAGATGGCCCTTCTTGGAGCAGTCGCGGTGTTCTTCTGCTTGATGTTTAAGGGGCAAGTCATTGCTGCTGAACCTCCGTTAACAGTTTCACAAGAGTGTCGTCCCCTTTCTAAAACAGCATTTGGCCGCAAGTTGAAACTAACAAGAAATATAAAATTAATCTTGAATTAAAACTAAATGTATTCAATTTTTCTCATTAATTTCCTCCCTCTTCACCTCGTTTTCCTAAAAGACGCTGCTGACTCCTTTCTGAGGTGTATATAGTCCCACGGACACCAGCCACCCTTCAAGACTTCACTCAATGACCATTATTTCTCTAGAATGTTACCAGGACTCCAAGGGTTAGATTATGAGGAGCGATTACATAAACTGGGTTTGTATTCCCTGGAATATAGATGGTTGAGGGGTGATTTGATTTGAGGTTTTCAGGATTTTGAAAGAAATTGACAGGGTAGAGAGAGAGAGAAACATTTTCCGCTGGTGGGGGAGTCTAGGACAAGGGGACATAACCTTAAAATCAGAGCCCGGCCATTCAGGAGAGAAGTTAGGAAACACTTCTTCACGCAAAGGATGGTAGAAGTGTGGAACTCTCTCCCACAAAAAGCAGTAGATGCCTGCTCAATTAATAATTTTAATTTGGGATCGATAGATTTTTGCTAGATAAGGGTATGAAAGGATATGGAGCCAAGGCGGGTGAATGGAGTTAAGATGCAGAGCAGCCATTGAAGGACGGAACAGTCTCGAGGGGTTGAATGGCCTCCTTATGTTCCTATTATTCTTGGAGGAGCCTAGATGGTGCATAACAAGAGAATGTTTGATCATGGATTGACAACATGGCTGAGCCTGCTCCTTACATCACATTTCGTATTCTAACTCGCACCAAGTCCCGTTCACCCATTCACCCCCTGCTGACCTACATTGGCTCCCTGTCCATCAATGTCTCGCTTTTTAAAATGATCATCCTTGTGTTCAAATCTCTCCATGGCCTCGCCCCCTCCCTATCTACAACCCTCCAGGAACTCTGCATTCCTCCAATTCTGGCCTCTGGTGCATCCCCCACTTTCTTCACTCCAACATTGGCAGCCGTGCCTTTAGCTGTCTAGGCCCTAAGCTCTGGAATTCCCTCCGTAAACCTCTCCTCTTTTAAAGTTGCTCATTGAAACCTACCTCTTTGACCAAGCTTTTGGTCACCTGTCCTGATATCTCCTTATGCGGCTCTGTGTCAATTTTTGTCTGATTACGCTCCTGTGAAGCATCTTGGGATGGTTTTACTGCGTTAAAGGTGCATTTAACTATGGAGCCTTCAGGGGGATCTCCGTGAAGAATGTTAACATTTAAGTTGACCTCCAACTCCTGAATATTATCCACTTATCGTGCTGCAAAATGGACATCTGGTGAGGGCAGGGCCAGATTCAGCCATGGTCAAGTAGCCTAACTGTGTTCCCTACTTAGGCTCCGGTATCAAGCATGGCCAGTGCCTGTGGGTACGTACCTCAACGTGAGTCAGAGTTTGCAGAAGACGGGGGGGGGGGGGGGGGAAATTGGAAGACCAAAAGACACGGATATTTCAAGAGTATCGCACTGAGTGTTTTTTGGGAAATACGATAAAGTAATTCCACTCGTTTGACCTGTGACCAATGCAGCCCATGAATTAATTTTCATCAAACAGCAACAACAACTTGTATTTATATAGCGCCTTTAACGTAGTAAAACCTCCCAAGACGCTTCACAGGAGCCATTATCAAACAAAATTTGACACCGAGCCACATAAGGAGATATTAGGACAGGTGACCAAAAGCTTGGTCAAAGAAGTTGGTTTTAAGGAGCATCTTAAAGGAGAGGAGGAGAGGTTTAGGGAGGGAATTCCAGAGTTTAGGGCCTAGGCAGCTGAAGGTACGGCCGCCAATGGTGGAGCGATGAAAATCGGGGATGCGCAAGAGGCCAGAATTGGAGAAGCGCAGAGATCACTTGAGTGACGGGAAGTTTCCTGTGCAAACACATCATGCGTTATGTTTGCTGTAAGCCGGTTGTTGCAGCAAGCTCACAGGCATTTGAGTGATGGGCAGTGAGCAGTATCAATCTCTCACCTAGCAACCGTGAGCCATTAGTGTTGGCAAACAGGGAAAAACTCTGTGGTATCAGACTGTTCCCTTGGCCAACTGGAACTAATGTCTTGCCAAAGTTGCCGGTTGGCTTCTCGAATCGGGCCCGTTCAGTACTTCCTGTTTACACCAGTGTCTGAGAGAGATCTATTTTAATTTTGCCTGTTACCTTTTTGTGTGTTCAAAACAAAAATTTAAATAATTCTGTGTGGGGGAGCAGGGGAAGGAAAGAGACATTTTGTGAAGTGTGTTGCGAGACTTGCTTTGTTCTGTGTACTGGCTCATACCCAGTTGGGGAAAAGGTCAAACCAAGAGTGCCTTTATAAGAAGACTCCTGTTGTTCCGTCTGTCTGGGCTGTATTCAAAGCCTTGGCCTCAGGTGAAAGAACTCTGTTTATACTTTTTTGCTCGCTAATTCATGCAGCTTTGTTTTGCATGGAGGTTTTGTTTACGATGTTGCGTCAGCGTGAGGTAACTGTAAAACGCGCATCCAAGTAAGTTGGAGAATTTAACGGCAGGTGTTGGCTACCAGCCACCTGAGGAGACGCACCAGCAGATCGTTCAAAATCGGCGTGGATTTGGAGAACGTTAGAAGATGGCGCTGCCGGTTTGCCCTCTGCCCTTTCACCTCTTGGGCCCTGGAGTCAGTCCAACCCGAGACTGGTGGGACAAACTCATCCTCTTTCGGCTGGCTGCAAGTGGTCTATGTGAAATACACCTAGCCAGTTTCTGCCCAGTGGCTGCAAGGCTACAGCACTAGACTGTCTGCCTCTTGCCCACCGCCCCCCCCAGAGAGGTTACGAGGATGGCTGATGTAGGAAATGGAGAGGTGCAGGTTGGGCAGCAGATGTCCTGTGACTGCTGACCTTTAGCCTGGGCGACTGTACCTAGATTTCTGGTTTATCCAGTTTGAATTTTGTGGGTCTGGAGGTTTGAAAGGGCTCTCTTTTTTCAGTGCTGTTGTCTCCTCCATGGATAAATCCTGAATCGGAACACCAAGATCTGTTGGTACCAGGAACTTGATATAAAGTTTAAACTGTGTTTTCATTATATATGTGGTCCATGAGACTCTATGCAGTTCGCCGAGATTAAAAAGCGCGGTCGCTGTGCAGTAGGGATGCTCTTCTGAGATGCGTTGCTGAACTATTGGAGGGGTTTGTTCCACTGTATCTAACACACACTACCTGACACCTCTCCAGAACTTGGTTATCTTTTTTACTGCCATAATCTCCAATTTGTTGGTCATACGGATGTAGAAGTTGCACCCATGTTCACTGACCTGCAAAACATGAATCGTATCCCAAACACCAGTACTCTCCTGGCCCCCCCCCCCCCCCCACTTCCCTTCTGCTCCACCGTCGGTGGTTCTTTATCCAGCCACAGCTCTCCCATCCTGTGCCACTCTCTACCTAGCGTCCTCTGCCTTGCCACCTCCCTCCGAGCTTAATACAGGAAACTCTTATTAACCGGCACCGGCGTGGTGCCGGTTTATCGAAAGTACCGGATAACGGAGAGTTATATCTACCGTGGCTATTTTTAACAAAGAAAAATAAATAAATCAAGAAATGTGCAGTATACTTCCGACAGCGCCAGGAGGCCGAGTTGTGGCACTTTTGAAAACTACCCCTACTGACTAAATCGGCGTTCGCGGACTCGGACTCGGCAACATTGCCGGTTATTTGAGAGGAGTTTTCGGAGGATGATTTTTGCCGGTTAAGCGAGAATTCCGGATATTTGGGTGCCGGATAAACAAAAGTTTCCTGTACCTCCTCAAAACCTTCCTTGTCGACTGTGCTTTTGGTTTCCCCCATCCCAGCCTGTCCACTCTGTGTGTTCCAATTTCTTCCTGCTCCGTTCCCTAGCCACTGACTCCATCCCTCTCCTTAACATTTGTCTGAGGCTGAACCACACTGGTCGCAACCTCATCCGCTGCTGAAACCCTCATCCATGCCTTTGTTACCTCTAGACTTGACTATTCCAACGCTCTCCTGGCTGGCCTCCCACATTCCACCCTACGTAAACTTGAGGTCATCCAAAACTCTGCTGCCCTGTGTCCTAACTTGCACCAAGTCCCGTTCGCCCATCACCCCCTGTGCTCGCTGACCTACATTGGCTCCTGGTTAAGCAGCGCCTCGATTTCAAAATGCTCATCCTTGTTTTCAAATCCCTCCATGGCCTCGCCCGTCCCTATCTCTGTAATCTCCTCAGCCCCACAACCCCCCCGAGATATCTGCGCTCCTCTAATTCTGCCCTCTTGAGGATCCCTGATTATAATCGCTCAACCATCGGTGGCCGTGCCTTCTGTTGCCTAGGCCCTAAGCTCTGGAATTCCCTGTCTAAACCTCTCTGCCTCGCTACCTCTCTTTCATCCTTTAAGATGCTCCTTAAAACCTACCTCTTTGATCAATGTTTTGGTCACCTGCCCTAATTTCTCCTTATGTGGCTTGGTGTCAAATTTTTTGTCTTATAATACTCCTGCGAAAGCGCCTTGGGACGTTTTACTACGTTAAAGGCGCTATATAAATACAAGTTGTTGCTCGGCATATAACTTAATCCGTTCATCCTTGTTTGAGAGCAACCTGCGATGCTCTTGTGGGCGCAAAGAGTTCAACGTAAATGCAAATTGCTGTTGTACAAAACCACGTTGCTGCGTTTGCAGATCACAAAACTGTTAACGAGTGTGTGCAAGATCTGAGTGTAAATTAGATTTTTGGACTTTGCCTGTCAAGAGCCAGATTCTTGATGGAGTTAGTTTCTTTGTCAAGGGTTTACTGACGACAGTGTGTCTGAACTCAGTACATGTGGTTTCATTTCCACTGTGGCAGATGCAGTTATCTGGCAGCTGAAACGCATGTAAAATAGCTTGCTTGGTGCTTCTAATGCCAAAATGTTCCTGAATTACACCAACGCTGCACTTCTAGGGAGTGTGAGGCCTAAAAGGAATACTCTACGACAGCCCAACCTGGCAGCAGAGAAACTGCCCTTTTCCTGTTGCTCCTCCTCCTCCCCTGCTCGGGAGGCTGACGTGCTCTCTGGCCGTTGCTCTGGCTGTTCTACGACTGGCTCCCGCTGTTGATGCTCTTTCCAATCTTTGCTTCCCCCTCTAGGGACAGCTGTGGCTCAGTGGGCAGCACCCTCTCTCGCCTCCGAGTCAGCAGGTTGTGGGTTCAAGCCCCACTCCAGAGACTCGAGCGCATAATCCAGGCCGACACTCCCAGTGCCAGTACTGAGGGAGTGAAAACAAGGTGGGTGGATGGAATTGAGATACGGATCAGCCATGATCTCACTGAACAGCGGAGCAGGCTCGAGGGGCTGAATAGCATCATCTGTGCCAGCGACTTCCCCCATGTGGGGAATCCTGGAACCTTGCTGCCCTGTTGTCAGGAGGCATTGAGCAGAGGCAGGCACTGTGGGGGAGAGTCACCCCAGGGGTTAAACCTTTTTGCACCTCTTGGCAGACTGCCAGAGGGCAACAGTGAGCGAAGCGTGGGAACAAGCTGTGGGCACGGATGCCAGGGCGGGCACATCGATGCTGGGGGAAGGGAAGATAATATCTTTGGAATTCTCAACCCCAGAGGGCTGTGGATGCTCGGTCGTTGAGTATATTCAAGACTGAGATCGATAGATTTTTGGACACTAAGGGAATCAAGGGATGTGGGGGGGGGGGTCGGGTGGGAAAGTGGAGTTGAGGTAGACGATCAGCCATGATCTTATTGAATGGCGGAGCAGGCTCGAGAGGACGTATGATCTGCTCCTGCTCCTAATTCTGATGTTCTTTATAAGACATTTTTTTAAAATTCGTTTTTATGGGATGTGGGCGTTGCTGGCAAGGCCAGCATTTACTGCCCATCCCTAGTTGCCCTCGAGAAGGTGGTGGTGAGCCGCCGCCTTGAACCGCTGCAGTCCGTGTGGTGAAGGTACTCCCACAGTGCTGTTAGGGAGAGAGTTCCAGGATTTTGACCCAGCGACGATGAAGAAACGGCCGATATATTTCTAAGTCAGGATGATATATGACTTGGAGGGGAACTTGGAGGTGGTGGTGTTCCCATGCGCCTGCTGCCCTTGTCCTTCTAGGTGGAAGAGGTCGCGGGTTTGGGAAGTGCTGCCGAAGAAGCCTTGGCGAGTTGCTGCAGTGCATCTTGTAGATGGTACACACTGCAGCCACGGTGCGCCGGTGGTGCAGAGAGTGAATGATTAAGGTGGTGGATGGGTTGCCAATCAAGCGGGCTGCTTTGTCCTGGATGGTGTCGAGCTTCTTGAGTGTTGTTGGAGCTGCACTCGTCCAGGCAAGTGGAGAGTATTCCATCACACTCCTGACTTGTGCCTTGTAGATGGCAGATTTACTTCGACCGCAATAAAGTTCAGACAATGCAAACCAACGCAATAAAGGGGAAATATGGTTTAGATCAACAGAAACTCCCGAATGATGATGATGACAGCTACAATTAGAGAACATGCAGTATTGGCAAAACAAATACGAGATATGATTTAAAAAAAAAACTCCAGACCATAGATCCACCCCACCCCCACACCACAAACACATAATGAGAATGTAAGAATTCGGAGCAGCAGTAGGCCATACGGCCCCTTGAGCCTGCTCCGCCATTCAGTAAGATCATGGCTGATCTTCGACCTCAACTCCACTTTCCCATGAAAGGTATACTCAAGAAGGCTGGGCCAAGATATCTGGCTAACTCCTGGGACTAGAACACAGATCTAACAATTCACGATGAATTCAACACTCGCATGCCATCACAATGATTAATAATCTTATTCCCTACCGGGGAGAGAAGTGGAGGAGGAAGAAGAAGAAGAAATCCCTTAAAAAGATGTTGCATTACCCTCCTAGGTGTTTGTCTGCCAAACAGCCACCACTACATTCCAAGAAGTGACTCACTATGTGAAGCATTTTGTGACATTTCAGCGATGTAATAAGAAAGATTTAAACCTGTATTCTCATCCTTATTTTCAAATCCCTTTAGGGCTTCGCCCCCTCCCTATCTCTGTAACCTCCTCCCAGCCCCACAACCCTCCGCAATCTCTACACTCATCCAATTCTGGCCTCTTGAGCCACCCCATTTCCATCGCCCCACTATTGGCGGCCGTGCCTTCAGTTGCCTGGGCCCTAAGCTCTGGAATTCCCTCCCTAAACCTCTCCACCTCTCTCCTCCATTTAAGGCGCTCCTTAAAACCTTATTCTTTAACCAAGCTTTTGCTCACCTGTCCTAATATCACCTTATGTGGCTCGGACAACGCTCCTGTGAAGCGTCTAGGGACGTTTTACTACGTTAAAGGCGCTATATAAATGCAAGATGTTGCTGTATAGTGAGCGCCTCATCACATCTCTCAGAAACATCTCAACGGTGCGTCACACACAACTATTGTAGGCAACTGTGGCAGCAAGATCCCACGGGACCTTAGAGGAGGAGCTGGAGGAGGTTACAGCGATAGGGAGGGGCGAGGCCATGAAGGGATTTGAAAATAAGGATGAGAATATAGGTTTACGGGATTATTTCTTTTTTCACTTCTCTGCCCGGTAGGGATTAAGATTGTTAATCATTGTGATGGCATGCTTAGGGCCTAGGCAGCTGAAGGCACGGCCGCCAATGGTGGAGCGATTTAAGAATGGGGTGGCTCAAGAGGGCAGAATTGGAGGAGCGCAGAGATCGCGGGGGGTTGTGGGGCTGGAGGAGGTTACATAGATAGGGAGGGGGCGAGGCCATGAAGGGATTTGAAAATAAGGAGGAGAATATAGGTTCAAATCTTTCTATTACATCGCTGAAATGTCACAAAATCCACTGCACTGGAGCATCATCCTACCTTATGCGCAGAGCTGTATTCTTGCGTATTTTTAAAAAAGGGAAGAAGCTGAATGATTTTGGTGAAAACTGTTCATTAAACCTATCTGACTCCCAAATGGCTGATGTCTGCAGCTCTGATTTATAATCATGGGTTAACCGCAGTGCTTCACTTTTCTCCCCCCTCTGTGATTTTTGGCAAACAATCACTGTTTAAGTCACGGTGTTTGCAGTGATCTAACAGGATTGGCAATTACCAGACGTAGCTCACTGCCACTTGGCTTTTGATTCAAACTCCTCCAGTGAGCTCGAGCTGATGGCTCTTTTGTTTGGCTTGCACAATCCATGGCTGAATAATGTTATTTCTCATCAACTGGAGTTTTTTCTGCAAATTAACACTGGTTCCTTTTGCCAGTGCATGCCTTTCCTTGAGCCAGTGGTTTTCAAACTTCTCTGTGCGTGGGACTTCCTGCAAATACTGACGCACTCCCGGGGACTCCCTGCAAATACTGACGCACTCCCGGGGACTCCCTGCAAATACTGACGCACTCCCAGGGACTCCCTGCAAATACTGACCCACTCCCAGGGACTCCCTGCAAATACTAACATACTCCCGGGGACTCCCTGCAAATACTGACCCACTCCCAGGGACTCCCTGCAAATACTGACGCACTTCCAGGGACTCCTTGCAAATACTGACGCACTCCCAGGGACTCCCTGCAAATACTGACCCACTCCCAGGGACTCCCTGCAAATACTGACCCACTCCCAGGGACTCCCTGCAAATACTGACGCACTTCCTGGGACTCCCTGCAAATACTAACACACTCCCGGGGACTCCCTGCATAGGAATATAGGAACATAAGAACAGGAGGAGGCCATTCAGCCCCTCGAGCCTGTTCCGCCATTCAGTGAGATCATGGCTGATCTGCGACCTAACTCCATATACCCGCCTTTGCCCCATATCCCTTAATACCTTTGGTTAACAGAAATCTATCAATCTCCGATTTTAAAATTAACAATTGATCTAGCATCAATTGCCATTTGCGGAAGAGTTCCAAACTTCTCCCACCCTTTGTGTGTAGAAGTGTTTCCTAATCTCACTCCTGAAAGGTCTGGTCTAATTTTTAAACTATGGCCCCTAGTTCTAGAATCCCCAACCAGCGGAAATAGTTTCTCTCTATCTACCCTATCTGTTCCCCTTAATATCTTGAAAACTTCGATCAGATCACCCCTTAACCTTCTAAATTCCAGGGAATACAACCCTAGTTTGCGTAATCTCTCCTCGTAACTTAATCCTTGAAGTCCGGGTATCATTCTGGTAAACCTACGCTGCACTCCCTCCAAGGCCAATATATCCTTCCTAAGGTGTGGTGCCCAGGACGGCTCACAGTGCTCCAGGTGTGGTCTAACCAGGGCTTTGTATAGCTGCAGCATAACTTCTACCCCCTTGTATTCTAGTCATCTAGATATAAAGGCCAGCATCCCATTAGCCTTTTTGATTATTTTCTGTACCTGTTCATGACATTTTAATGATCTATGTGCCTGGACCCCCCCAAGTCTCTTTGGACATCTACTGTTTTTAGCCTTTCACCATTTGGAAAGTACCCTGTTCAATCCTTTTTAGGTCCAAGGTGGATGACCTCACATTTGCTTATATTGAAATTCATTTGCCATAGTTTTGATCATTCACTTAATCTGTCGATATCCCTTTGTAATTTCATGCTTCCATCTACACTGCCTACAATTCCACCTATCTTTGTGTCATCAGCAAATTTGGATGTATGACTTTCTATGGCATCATCTAAGTCGTTAATAAATACTGTGAATAGTTGAGGCCCCAACACAGATCCCTGCAGACACCACTAGTCACCTCCTGCCAATTTGAGTACCTACCCGTTATCCCTACTGTCTGTCTCCTGATGCTCAGCTAATTTCCTAACCAGGTCAATAATTTGCCCTCAATTCCGTGGGCTTCTACCTTAGTTAACAGTCTCTTATGTGAGACTTTATCAAATGCCTTCTGGAAGTCCATATAAATAACATCCATAGACATAGACATTCCCCTGTCCACTATTTTAGTCACCTGTTCAAAAAATTCAATCAGGTTTGTCGGGCATGACCTGCCTTTCACAAATCCATGCTGGCTCTCTCTGATCAACTGAAAATTTTTGAGGTGTTTAATCACCCTATCCTTAATTATAGACTCTAGCAATTTCCCGACAACAGATGTTAGGCCAACTGGTCTATAATTCCCTGGTTTCCCCCTCTCTCCATTTTTAAATAGCGGAGTGATGTGCGCAATTTTCCAATCTAAAGGAACGGTTCCTGAATCGAGAGAACTTTGGAATGTTATAGTTAGGGCATCTGCAATGTACTCACCTACTTCCTTTAAAACCCTGGGATGGAAACCATCTGGTCCTGGGGATTTGTCACACTTTAGTGACATTATCTTCTTCATTACTGTTATTTTACTTACATTAATTTTATTGAGTCCCTGATTTAGTTTTCTTGGGATTTCTGGCATGCTATCCTCTTCCTCTACTGTAAATACTGACACACTCCCAGGGACTCTTATAAATATTGATAGACCCCAGGGGACCCCCTTACAAAAATACTGCCTGGGATTCCTTGCAAATATTGATCTCCTCCCTGGGACCTCCTGCAAATACTGACATACTCCCAGGGACTCCCTGCAAATACTGACACACTCCCAGGGAATACTATAAATACTCCCTGGGACCTCAGTCCTAATTTCTGAAAGATACTTTATTCGTATACAACAGAAGTGACATGCCAGTAACTCAACAAATACGTAGAATACAGAATTTTGACGCTGAGCTTATGGCTTGTCCTTTTCCCTTCCCTGGATAGATAGAATTGGGGTGTACATGCTGTCCCTCCCAGGGATAACGTGTCCCAATTTGCAAACCTATGGTGTAAGTAGTAATCAGGCTTTTAAGTTTAAAAAAAAAATGCTTTTCTTAAGTTTTTCGATTCCCAGACTAGCTGCTCTGCTTAACAGAACTGCCAAGGAATAGCCTCGTCGTGTCGTCAATATTTCATCGCCCTGCTCTGTTGTCTTCTCAGTTGAGTCTCGGCATAAGTCAGCAGTTTCAGCAGTGGAAGAGAGAACATTGGGGTGCGGGGGTGGGCCTTGAATTGATATTGCGATTGAGAGAGCCCCATCTAAAAGAGCTTGCTACTGAACCGCCCCAACCCAAAGTCTTTGCTAACTGGAGCTGTGGATGCAACATTGCAGCTGAGTTAGCCGGCCTTCATCTGCTGCCAATCCATGGATAAAATCGACCCTTTATTTTTTTGGCATCTAGGAGGACAGTGTCAAAGAATGCGAATAAGGAACCACAGAATGAGGAAGAATGGAGGGACAGTGACCAACACAAGTAAGATCATTTAACAATCCATGGCTCAGCTCAAGGGCCTCTCTACCCCAATGTTCTGCCTTCTGCTCTTGAAGGTGGGACTCATGCCAAGTGTGACTCAATGAAGTGTGGCGAGGAACTATGCACCGTTCCATCGGGCTGTTCCTCTGCTGGAGAGCAGCAAGCTGGGTTTTGGCATAGATAACCAGGAAGGGGAATTTTTTTTTTGTTGTTGAAAAAGTTCAGAAATGAATCTGAAAAGGCCGATTGCAGGATGTGTCCGAGGCAGAAAAGAGCAGGAGAGAAGATTAAGGTAAGTTGTGAAGTAATGATTAGATGGCATCAACCTCTGAGGGGAAAAACCTGAAGGGTTATAGGAGGAAGAGGGGACTGAGAGAGGTGAGAAGTTTCCCAGTTTTTGAGATCCTGGGAACGAATGAGCTAGAGTAGGAGACAATGCGACCTGTTTTGATTCCAACACAGCGAGTCTGTCGGAAGGCGTGTTTAGACCTTGGGAGGATCATCAGTGCAAAGTTTAGAGGAGCACTGACCACAGTAGAAGCGATTAAAATCGAGAAAGATAAGAGACGTTGTGAATGGTAAGAGGTCAGAGGTTAAAGGTGAGCGAAGGATCAGATAACCGGTTGATAAGAAAAAGTTGCACAGTGAATGCTTTATTGTCTAGAGTCTGATGCCTGAAGACATGAGCGTGGGTGGCTGTATACGGAGCCGCTCAGAATGGAGAATCACAGGCTTGCCAGAAGAAACATGCTCTTATCATTTATTTTTTGAGGCCAAATGATAAAATAACTTACTGGATCAAAAAGCAGTGTATTTTCATGCAGATTATCCGACAATTTGTTACATCTTCAATGACTGTGTGGTTGCAGTAGAATCGGTTTTCCAAAATAAAACTTCAGATCTTCTGTTTAATTTTTATATTGAAGATCTTTGAGCTTTCCATATTCATGCTCCCAGTGCAGAGTGACACATGCTGGGAGTGGATGTTGGGAATTCAGGCACTCCCTCCCACCCCCAGATTGAAATGGATGGATAGGAAATGGTTGGAAGCATTCCCATGTTCCCAGTATGTGTTCCTGGGAGCGTTGAAGGTGGAAATTTACCCTCTTGACACTTTTTTTTTATAAGGTGCAGCAAAAGAATAAGAAACATAAAAAGAAACAAAGACTTGCATTTCTATAGCGCCTTTCACGACCACCGGACGTCTCCAAGCGCTTTATAGCCAATGAAGTACTTTTGAAGTGTAGTCACTGTTGTGATATGGGAAATGCGGCAGGCAATTTGCGCACCGCAAGCTCCCACAAACAGCAATGTGATAATGACCAGATAATCTGTTTTAGTGATGTTGGTTGAGGGATAAATATTGGCCAGGACACTGGGGAGAAGTCCCCCGCTCTTCTTCGAAATAGTGCCGTGGGATCTTTTACGTCCACCTGAGAAAGCAGACGGGGCCTCGGTTTAACGTCCCATCCGAAAGACGGCACCTCCAACATTGCAGCACTCCCTCGGTACTGCACTGGGAGTGTCAGCCTAGCTTTACGTGCTCAAGTCCCTGGAGTGGGACTTGAACCCACAACCTTCTGACTCAGAGGCGAGTGTGCTACCCACTGAGCCACGGCTGACAAGAATAAGAAGATAAGAATTCGGAGTAGGAGCAGGAGTGGGCCATTCGGCCCCTCGAGCCTGCTCCTCCTCCATTCAATAAGATCATGGCTGATCTTCGACCTCAACTCCACTTTCCTGCCTGATCCCCACATCCCTTGATTCCCCCTAGGGTCCAAATATCTCCGCCTTGAACATACTCCATGACTTAGCAGCCACAGCCCTCTGGGGTAGAGAATTCCAAAGATTCACCACCCTCTGAGTGTTGTGTAACGCTGATTAATTGCTCGTTTATTTCTTTTGCTGTCTGTTGATCTTGCTGTGCGCAAATTGATTGCTGAAGCTGTCTACATAACAACAGTAACTGCACTCCAAAGTAATGACCTAGAATGTACAGCACAGAAACAGGCCATTCGGTCTAACTCGTCTATGCCGGTGTTTATGCTCCACACGAGCCTCCTCCCACCCTACTTCATCTCATCCTATCAGCATATCCTTCTATTCCTTTCTCCCTCATGTGTTTATCTACATGTAAAACAGATTTCAGGGACCTGATGTACTGGTAAATAAATGCAGGTTTTTTTTTCTCTATGCGGTTTGGACAATTTGCCTGAGGAAAGTTTAAAGAAGCCCAGCATTTTTCAAGTGTCGAAAAGGAAAAGCGAAAGACTTGCATTTATCTAACACCTTATCCTGTGTCTCCAAAAAAAAAATCCCAATGTGCTTTGCACACAATTAATTACTATGAAATGCAGTCATGGTTTGTAGGCAAATGCAGCAGCCATTTTGTACACTGCGAAATCCTTGCAAGCCACAATGAACTGACTCGCTAATGAATCAGTTTGTGTTGGTGAGAAAGGATTGAGGGTTATGATGAGAAGCTGAGCAGATAGGGTTGATCTATCAGAAAGCGACAGGCTTGCTGAGTTAGTGCTATTTTCCTCTTCCTATAAGTGCTTGTGTTGTAAGCAAAATCTTGTGCAATGCTTTGCCACAGAACCTTATGGAAAGGAGAAGTATGTTCAGCGGGTGCTCTTGCTGTAGTACACGGTGCACAGAGCTAGTGCAGTGTCTTGATGAAGCTTAATATAGACTAGAGAAGCAGTCCTGTGAGGGGGAAAAACCCTCTGTGCATCTTCATTGTTAACGTGTAACGCTGGCCTCACTCACGTGGTTTCTTTTCTTCCCCAACCACATCACTCATGATCACTATTCTCTGAATGAGCTTTATGCTACTGAAACACCCTCTTAAAACCCTTGTGTTTGGACTGAGCTTTCACTGAACATTGGGAGGTGTTTCCAAGATCAGTTTGGATCCTTTGAGTAATGGAGCAATGGGTGGAGAAACTACTATCCCCCCGCCCCCCCCCCCTTCTGAGCTGAAGGCATTCATTATCTTTTACTTCATCTATTGAGAAACCCAAGGTGCAGTCCCAAGACTCTGCATGCAGAACACCCGCAGAGTTGGAAAGTGTGGAGAGATGATGATGTGATATAAGAACCAATAGTTCGCCAAAAATCGATACTGAGCCGAAGAAGGAGACATTAGGACAGGTGACCAAAAGCTTAGTCAAAGAGGTAGGTTTTACAGCCGAGTGTCTTAAAGGAGGAGAGAGAGGCGGAGAGGTTTAGGGAGAGAATTCTAGAGCTTCGGGCCTAGGCAGGTGAAAGCACGGCCGCCAATGGTGGAGCGATTAAAATTGGGAATGGGCAAGAGGCCAGAATTGACGGAGCGCAGATATCGCGGAGGGTTGTAGGGCTACAGAGATAGAGCTAGAGGCAAAATACCTTCAGCGGGGTGCCTAGAGACTGGACCTATGTTGAGGTGTTTGCCCAAAGCACAGGTCGAGGAGGAGTCGACCTTTTACGTAGTGTGCTTTAACTGGGCAGAACGACACTCAGTGGGGACTTTGTTGTGTAGAAAGCAAAAGGAAGTGTCTCCTGGACTGTCTGTGGGTGTTTGTTTGGCTTGTGGTTCCCTGCGGTGGTGGAAGTTTAGGAGAATACTTGTTGTAGTATTACTTTGATACATCAGTCCTTGTGTATGCACGATTAGTCCCGGTTGTATGGTGTGTGCATGCATTTGTAATGGTTGAAATATAGAGAGAGAGAGAGAGAGAGACAGTAACTGCTCTGTCTTTTTGGACTGGCTTAGATTTTGCAGCTGTATGAAATTCATATTACATCCACTTGAACTGTAACAAACATTAAGCCATACTATTATAGATTGTGACCTTCCAAACTTGGGTTGTATCTGGAGAGAGCAACTTGAGTCTGATACTAGGGTGAAGTATTAGTACGGGAACAACTGAGGTGATCACACGCTAAAGCATTTCACCTTCTGCGATTTAAATTTGTTTTCCCCCCATACTTCCTTGTATTGGTACAAATGCACTAAATATGCCTAATGACAGAAGACACCGCCTGGAGAAGAGCTGATCTGCTGCTGAAACCCTCATCCATGCCTTTGTTACCTCTAGACTTCACTATTCCAATGCACTCCTGGCCGGCCTCCCATCTTCCACCCGACATAAACTTGAGCTCATCCAAAACTCGGCTGCCCGTGTCCTAACTCGCACCAAGTCCAGTTCACCCATCACCCCCTGTGCTTGTTGACCTACATTGGCTCCCGGTTAAACAACGCCTCGATTTTAAAATTCTCATCCTTGTTTTCAAATCCCTCCATGGCCTCGCCCCTCCCTATCTCTGTAATCTCCTTCAGCCCCACAACCCCCCGAGATCTCTGCGCTCCTCTAATTCTGGCCTCTTGAGCATCCCCGATTTTCATCGCTCCACCATTGGCGGCCACGCCTTCAGTTGCCTGGGCCCTGAGCTCTGGAATTCCCTCCCTAAACCTCTCCGCCTCTCTTCCTCCTTTAAGACGCTCCTTAAAACCTACCTCTTTGACCAAGCTTTTGGTTGCCTGTCCTAATATCTCCTTATGTGGCTTGGTGTCAAATTTTGTTTGATAATCGCTCCTGTGACGCGGCTTGGGACGTTTTACTACATCAAAGGCGCTGTATAAATACAAGTTGCTGTAGTTGTTGTTGAGATGGTTTTTAAGCTGCTCAAAATCTATCTAAAGTATCGCAGATAGAAAGTCCTGGTTGTCCAAGGCCAGTTAACTCCTTTTTGTGCGCTGATAAAAGATTTTATTGTGCGCCTGCAAGACTTTAAAAGGCACCTGGACGCGAGTTAAAAGACTAGGCTGGAGATGTCGAAATTGCCTTTTGATGTTTGCTGGAGCCTTTCATATTCCTAAAGTTCCCAGACGGCTTTCTTGCTTTGAAGGTGAGCTGAAACTTGACTCTGGCAGGATCTTTGCCGGCCATTTGCAAGTGAGTTGGTTCCTTAAAGAGCAACTAAATTAACTCAACTTAACTCGAAATGAATTGGACAAAAATTGGCCAGCAGTCGCTCCCCAATGGCCCTGTTGATATGTTCTACCCGGTCTCCTGGGGACAATATTTATCAATCAACCAACATCACTTTACAAAAAACCCCAGATTGTCTGGTCATTATCACATTGCTGTTTGTGGGAGCTTGCTGTGCGCAAATTGGCTGCCGCGTTTCCTACATTACAACAGTGACTACACTTCAAAAAGTACTTCATTGACTGTAAAGCGCTTTGGGATGGCCTGAGGTTGTGAAAGGCGCTACAGAAATGCAAGTTCTTACTTTATTTCTTCTTTAAGTACACTGTCCATCCATCGCAGGTTCAATCTCCTAGCCTGTGATGAGTTACCTGATTCTCAGCTGGAGAAGTAATAGGCGCGTTACGAAGAGCAAAGTCTTTTGGGGGCGATTTTGCCAATGGGGGCGCGTTGGAGGTGGGACTGCTGCTTGTCGGGTCGATGTCCCGCCTCCATCGATTTGTGACCAACCCATGCTATTTTCCCTTGATTGACCTTGTTATGCCCGCCCAGCGGGCTCAGCAGGTCAATTAAGGGAAAGCCGGTTACAGAGAATGTCAGCGTATGATAGCTCTGTGAAGCCTGCAGGAAGAAACAAAGGTAAGTAAACTTTTCCCATCACTTTCCACTTACCTCACATACTCACCTCTCCACACTTGCACCCATCACTTACCTCCACAGCGCACTTTTGCACCCCTCCGACCCCCGCAGACCCACTACTCGCCTCGGTGACCCTGGCAGGGTTTCCTGACGTCGGGAAGCCTGCGCCTCTCCTGGAAAAATGGGGATAATCCTCTTAACTGCCTGTTAACTTCCTGTTAACAGGCAGTTAAGTGGCTGTAATGCCCTTCCCGCCTCCAGGAGACGGGACCCGGTGCGGGTCAGCTACCCGCCGCCTGGGAAGATGGCGTGGGGCGGGATGGGCACCCGTCCCCAGATTCTGCCATTTTCCCGGCAGTCCCGCCTCCCCAGGGCTGGCAAGATCGCGCCCTTTATCTCTATTGGGAATGAAAATTGGGAGGGAAAATATGGCCTGCATTTTTCTGCCCTCTATAACCAATATATCAATTTGTAGTCCTGCCCAGGGTAGATGTTGTGTAAACCTTTATTGTACAGATGCATTTTCTTCTTTTGGACTTTTATTTCCAAATCTTAGCAAGGGGGCAAGAACGGAGATTTGGATCAACCCTTTCGAGGCTCGTTGCAGACTCAAATCTGTTTTCATTGAAAGCAGGACCAAAGTCCACTAAGCAGTGCAGGATAGCGCCAGGGTTGAAAAGAGCAAGAGTAAATCAACGGTTGGTGAATAGGTGATGCCAAGCTTGGATTCTGAAAGCTTGTAGCGTGTAGGAGGATGAGTAGGCGAGGCGTTGCGCAGTTTTCCTCGGGTCCTGAGAAAGGAGGAATTGGCCAGTGTGTGAAATGGTGGCAAGTTTGGGTAGCATGCAGGAGCGCCTGCGCCGTTTACACAGAAAAGGTAATCTGTTTGCTATTAAAGTCTTTTTATTATTACAGTAAAAAGGACGTTTATTTAAGTTTGACAGTAATAGAGAACAGACAGCATCAGCTCGGCTCGTATAGAAAACAGATTTGCACTGTATTTGGGAGTATGGAGGTTGCTTTTTTTCTATTATATAAAGAAGAAAGGTTTTTTCTACTTCTATGCCCCCTTCATGTTTCTTTCCCTTCTTAAAGGCGCTAACACATGCTGGGTTGGCTGAAGGATGATCTCTGCAACCTCTTCATTTGTGAGCCTGGACAATAAGAACTTAAGAAATAGAAGCAGGAGTCGGCCATTCGGCCCCTCGAGCCTGCTCCGCCATTCAATAAGATCATGGCTGATTTTTGACCTCAACTCCACTTTCCCGCCCGATCCCCATATCCCAATGAGTGGCGGGTGAAGGCTGTGATACCTTCTCCCCTGTGAGAAGGTATCACAGCCGAGCCCTCTACTGTCCACACCCAACACTCACTTTCAAACAGGGGTCACCAGATAGCGATCAGGAGTGGACACCTTGGGGGGGTTTAGGTTTGCATTCTCCCTAAGCCAAGGACGTTGCGTCCAATTATAGCACCCCTAGTACTGCCCCTGCGGTTTGTACTATGTTTACAGTATTAGCCGTGGCTCAGTGGGTAGTCACTCTCACGTATGAGTTAGAAGGTTGTGGGTTCAAGTCCCACTCCAGAGAATTGAGCACAAAAAAAATCTAGGCTGACACTCCAGTGTGCAGTACTGAGGGAGTGCTGCACTGTCGGAGGTACCCTCTTTTGGATAAGACGTTAAACCGAGGCCCTGTCTGCCCTCTTGGGTGGACGTAAAAGATCCCATAGCACTATTTCGAAGAAGAGCAGAGGAGTTCTCCCCGGTGTCCTGGGACCAATATTTATCCCTCAATCAACATCATTAAAACAGATTATCTGGTCATTATCACATTGCTGTTTGTGGGAGCTTGCTGTGCGCAACTTGGCTGCCGCGTTTCCTACATTACAACAGTGACTACACTTCAAAAAGTACTTCATTGGCTGTAAAGCGCTTTGGGACGTTCGGTGGCCGTGAAAGGCGCTGTAGAAATGCAAGTCTTTTTTTGTTTATTTCCGAAACAACTACAAGGACAGGATCAGGAAACCAACCTATTTGGATTTATTTTGATTTTGGTTCAACTTGAAATGTGCCCAACCCATCAAGCTGGGAGCCAGAGCTGAGCCATTGGAATTGATGCATCAAAGTCAACTGTAAATACTGCAGCTTGGCTCAGACCCAAGAGGTTTTCTTTCTCCCTTTTAATCAGTTTCAAGTTCTTGAAGAACAAAGCAGTCAGCCTCTTATAAAGAAATCCCAGCCTGGCTCAAGCGTAACTGGGGAAACTATCTTGAGACAAAACTTTTGACTTAAGTTTGTAGAGTGAGGTGGTGTGCGAGCTGCTGACCTGATGATGCCACTTTAATGTCCAACATATTGGCGACATTGCTTTAAGAACATTCTACGATTGTTGCATTCTGTTTGGCTGTTGCATCAATCATCGACCTCACATTGCTTTGCTTAAATAACAAACCAGGGAGAATCAGTTGTACAAGAAAGGCGCGAGTAAAAGATCCAGCGTTCACAACTTGTGTCTCCTGTCTAGTTTATTCAGATGTCTGGACATTACAGACCAGTTACTAGCCACCTCTGCCCTGACAAACTTTGTCATCATTTGCACCTCATTGTAACATGCCCGCCCATATTTGGGCAGTTGTATTGGACGCCCCCCCCCCCCCCCCCGTCACTTCCCAGAGAAAACTCCGGAAGTGGCGGTGGGCAGTGAGGAGCTGACGGATTGTTTTGTCCCCCCACCCACTGGAGTTAACGCTGGGGGGAGCCAGCTTAACTCCAGAGAAAAATTGGCTCAAGTAGATTGACATTAGTATTAATAACTTCTATATATATATATATATATATATATTTTTTAAAAAAACAACTCATCACCTATTTCCTTGAGTTATTCAATGTTCTGGTTAATTATAGGTCTGAGATCTGTTGTTCTGTTTGAGCTATTAAGTGATTTATTAGTGTAATTATATTCAATATCTTCCCGCTGTGGTCTAAATAAGTGATTCATGTGGGATGGTTATGCATGCAGTGTCCATGTGATTGTCATTAAGATTAAAGGAGCTGGATGCTATCATTAGAATTGCTAAGACTTGGGTTGTTTTAGGTTTGGACCCAATCTGAACAATTTATGTTAAAGAGTTGCCCTTATTTACTGTACGTTTTTTTTAAAGAGGGCGTTTTATTGGCATAGGCTGTCCCTCGCATTGGCTGCACTGCCATTTTGGAATCGGAAGTCCATGTAGTTGGACTATCCCATCATGCATTTGAGGTAACACTGCAGCAACCGTATTGGAAAAAAAACATGAAAAAGATGTGTGGGAAAGGATTCGAGTGACCCAATCCCTTAATTAGGCATTAGTTGGGCCCCATTGAAGGAACTTCCTTCAGTTCGACGTCGGTAATACTGAAACCATCCTGTTCATCTTTCAGCATGAACTTGACCCTCTAGGCCCTCATTTCCGCTCCCTCCCTAGCTTCTTGCTCAGACTGAACCTGCATTAAGTTAGGTGGCACAGTAAGTAGTGTAGATGGGAGCAGAAAGTTGCAAAGGGTCATTGGGAGATTAGGTGAGCAGGCAAAACTGTGGCACATGGAGTTCAAATGTGGGGAAGTGTGAGGTCATCCACTTTGGACCTAAGGAAGATAGATCAGAGTATTTTCTAAATGGTGAGAAGCTAGGAATTGTGGAGGAGCCGAGAGATTTAGGGGTCCAAGTGCAGAAATCTCTAAAAGCTAGTGGACAGGTACAAAAACTAATTGAAAAGGCTAATGGAATGTTGGTCTTTATCTCAAGGGGGCTGGAATACAAAAGGATGGAAGTGATGCTACAGTTGTATAAAGGTCTTGTTATACCACATCTGGAGTAACTGCATTCAGTTCTGGGCACCGCACCTCAGGAAGGATATATTGACCTTGGAGGGAGTGCAGCACAGATTCACCAGATAGATACCAGGGCTAAATTATGAGGACAGGTTGCATAGACTACGCTTCTATTCCCTTGAGTATAGAGGATTAAGGGGTGATCTAATTGAGGTGTTTAAGATGATTAAAGGATTTGATACGATAGATAGGGAAAAACTATTTCCTCTGGTGGGAAATCCAGACAAGGGGGCATCACCTTAAGATTAGAGCTAGGATGTTCTGGGGGTGATTTCAGGAAGCACTTCTTCACACAAAGGATAGTGGAAATCTGGAACTCTCTCCCTCAAATAATTGAATGGTGGAACAGGCTCGAGGGGCTGAATGGCCTACTCCTGTTAGGAACATAGGAACAGGAGTAGGCCATTCAGCCCCTCGGGCCTGTTCCACCATTCAATGAGATCATGGCTAATCTGCGACCTAACTCCATATACCCGCCTTTGGCCCATATCCCTTAATACCTTTGGTTAACAGAAAGCTATCAATCTCCGATTTAAAATTAACAATTGATCTCGCATCAATTGCCGTTTTTGGAAGAGTGTCCCAAACTTCTACCACCCTTTGTGTGTAGAAGTGTTTCCTAATCTCACTCCTGAAAGGTCTGGCTCTAATTTTTACACTATGCCCCCTAGTCCTAGAATCCCCAACCAGCGGAAATAGTTTCTCTCTCTATCTACCCTATCTGTTCCCCTTAATATCTTGAAAATTTCGATCAGATCACCCCTTAATCTTCTAAATTCTAGGGAATACAACCCTAATTTGTGTAATCTCTCCTCGTAACTTAACCCTTGAAGTCCGGGTACTCCCTCCAAGGCCAGTATATCCTTCCTAAGGTGTGGTGCCCAGAACTGCTCCCAGTACTCCAGGTGTGGTCTAACCAGGGTTTTGTATAGCTGCAGCATAACTTCTACCCCCTTGTATTCTAGTCCTCTAGATATAAAGGCCAGCATCCTATTAGCCTTTTTGATTATTTTCTGTACCTGTTCATGACATTTAATGATCTATGTGCCTGGACCCCCCAAGTCTCTTTGGACCTCCACTGTTTTTAGCCTTTCACCGTTTAGAAAGTACCCTGCTCTATCCTTTTTAGGTCCAAAGTGGATGACCTCACATTTGTCTACATTGAAATCCATTTGCCACAGTTTTGATCATTCACTTAATCTGTCGATATCGCTTTGTAATTCCTTGTTCCTAATGTTCCTGTCTACTCCCGTACCTCACCATCAATATCTGTAAAACCTTCATCATGGTCGATCATCTCAAGGCTCATTAAGTGAAATATATAAGTACTGTAGTCGTAATTGTACGCAGGTCTCGAAGTGGCCTATCTTCGATTGTATAAAACCTAGCATGCAGTCAGTCGGAAGACCTATCAGAACTGCAGAGGCAGTTGCAGTATGATGTGCAGCTGTACCTATGAACTAGCAGTCCTTCACCAGGATTTCATTAAAGTATAATGTGAGTGTGTGAAATAATCCCAGGCCTGGATAAGTGCAGCCCCAACAACACTCCAGAAACCCGACACCATCCAGGACAAAGCAGCTGCTTGATTGACATCCGATCCACCACCTTAAACATTCACTCCCTCCACCACCGGCGCACCGTGGCTGCAGTGTGTACCATCTACAAGATGCACTGCAGCAACTCGCCAAGGCTTCTTCGACAGCACCTCCCAAACCCGCGACCTCTTCCACCTAGAAGGACAAGGGCAGCAGGCGCATGGGAACACCACCACCTCCAAGTTCCCCTCCAAGTCACACACCATCCTGACTTAGAAATATATCGGCCGTTCCTTCATCATCGCTGGGTCAAAGTCCTGGAACTCCTAACCTAACAGCACTGTGGGAGCACCTTCACCACACGGACTGCAGCGGTTCAAGAAGGTAGTTACCACCACCTTCTCAAGGGCAATTAGGGATGGGCAATAAATGCTGGCCTTGCCAGCGACGCCCACATCCTGTGAACGAATTTTTTTTTAAAAAGGCCTCACATTGTAGGCACTTTTCTCACTGGCATTTCAATTAAGTGAGAATAGGAATTTCTTTCCTTCCTGTGTCTGTTTTTCATACTTTACGCAATCGGCTGTATAATTCTAGATTCTGCTCTGTCAAACTCGAGCGGTGACTGGAGGGAATATTTTGAGCTGATTTACAGTAGGGTGAAGCGCCAATGGTGACAGCTCTGTCACTGGTTGGGAGCTGTTTGAGGAGATGAAATAGGAGAATCAAATAAATATGTATGAGCTTAAAGGTGATTTTATTTTAAGAGCTTAGTGACAGCACTGGATAGTTTGGGGAAATGTTTACACAAAGCTCACTGCTCAGTAGAATATTGTTAGGGACAAGGTCACTGGTTTTTGCTATTCACAGAAAACAAATGGAATTGCGATTGTGGTTCCCAAAACATTGGCATAAATTGAACTTTGTTCAGCCACCAGTCATCCTGCTTATGAAGTGTTGTGCGATTTGGAAGCGAGGTTAACTAGACACTTAACTAGATTTATGGCCCAACACCTGTGATTGGGAGATGCAACTGTATCTGGAGACAAGTGGAGGCTTAATTTAGATTGAAAAATATGCAGTGCATCCACTTTGGAGCCTGTCACTCGTATCCTAATGGTACCAGTGACTAGGAATGAGTAGGGCTGTGTATTTTACATGGATTGCAATTTTTCACTGCGGCTTGAAGAAGGGGAGTTGAGCAGGTTGGGCCGATACTCATTGGAGTTTAGAAGAATGAGAAGTGATCTTATTGAAATGTACAAGATTCTGAGGGGGCTTGACAGGGTAGATGCAGGGAGGATGTTTCCCCTCGTGGGGGAATCTAGAACTAGGGGGCATAATTTCAGAATAAGGGGTCGCCCATTTAAAATGGAGATGAGGAGGAATTTCTTCTCTCAGAGGGTCGTGAATCTTTGGAATTCTCTTCCCCAGAGAGCTGTGGAGGCTGGGTCATTGAATATATTTAAGATGGAGATAGACAGATTTTTGAACAATAAAGGAGTCAAGAGTTATGGGGAGCGGGCAGGAAAGTGGAGTTGAGGCCATGATCAGATCAGCCATACAAAAGCAAAATACTGCGGATGCTGGAAATCTGAAATAAAAACAGAAAATGCTTCAAATACTCAGCAGGTCAGGCAGCATCTGTGGAGCGAGAAACAGAGTTAACGTTTCAGGTCGATGACCCTTCGTCAGAACTGGAAAAAGCTGGAGATGGAACAGGTTTTTAAGCAGGTGCAGGGGGGATGGGAGGAAAGAACAAAAGGGAAGGTCTGTGATAGGATGGAAGGCAGGAGAGATTAAGAGACCAGATCAGCCATGATCTTATTGAATGGCGGCACAGGCTCGAGGGGCCAAATGGTCTACTCCTGCTCCTATTTCTGATGTTCAATGTATTTCATCGAAGTGGTCTACCCAAACCATGGGAGATTTCAACAGATCATGTCCCGTTTCTCTCCACCTCCCTCACCACCCCACCCCGTCCCCCACATCACACAACAAAAATAGACAGCATATAGAACAAGAAAAAGATAATGTACGAACAATGACAGACAGGACCATCTGGTCCATCGAGGCTGACTCCACCCAATTGTAGTACCTTGTGTATCACAATATATACTTTCACCCCACCATCTGATCTCCTCGGGAGAGGCGTAAAACCAGATTTAAAAAAAACCCGGGACAAAATCTGGGAAATTCCTCTCCGACCCATCTAGGCGATCGAAACTAGTCCAGGAGATTGTGATAGAATGAATTGTACAATCATAGATTCTGCCCAGCCCATTGAATCTGCTGAGGAAAGTTTCTGCAAAGTTTTCCCCTCCAAAGGTAAATTGAGCAAAACTCAAAACTACATATAAACTGTAATAAATCTGTGTTGATTAACTTGTTTAAAAAGCTGGATGAACATCTGGTTCAGAACACGACTGAAGGCTATAAAGATACATATAGACATTGGTGATTAAATACTCTGGAAGATGATGGTTCCTGAGCTGTGTAAGTGCCAGCTGTTGAATGCAAGTGGTCAGGGTTGAATAATGCAATGTTGGCTTAACTATCAGATTAATGGGCTGGATACCGTTTTGGTGGTCGGGGAGAAACTTAGGAACAGGAGTAGGCCATTGAGCCCCTCGAGCCTGTCCCGCCATTCAGTGAGATCATGGTTGATCTGCGACCTAACTCCATATACCCACCTTTGCCCCATATCTCATAGTACCTCTGGTTAACAAAAATCTATCACTCTCCGATTTAAAACTAACAATTGATCTAGTATCAATTGCCGACTTGCAGAAGAGAGTTCCAAACTTCGACCATCCCTTTGTGTGTAGAAGTGCTTCCTAATTTCACTCCTGAAAGGTCTGGCTCTAATTTTTAGACTATGCCCCCCTAGTCCTAGAATCCCCAACCAGCAGAAATAGTTTCTCTCTATCGACCCTATCTGTTCCCCTTAATATCCTGAAAACTTCGATCAGATCACCCCTTAACCTTCTAAATTCGAGGGAATACAACCCGAGTTTGTGTAATCTCTCCTCGTAACTTAACTCTTGAAGCCCGGGTATCATCCTGGTAAACCTACGCTGCACTCCCTCCAAGGCCAATATATCCTTCCTAACTTCACATAGCTTTATCGTCCTGGGAGATTTCCTTGTGGAGATTAAATAAGTTAGGAGAATCCATCACCGCTAGACATTATGGATGTAAATCAATGGGTAAAAGGTATTTATTGGTAGGTAGGATGTGGCCTTAATAGGAAGTCAAACAGTAGCTCTTCAGGGAGGATGTTCCTTTTAGTGGGGCCATTTGTGGGCTTGAGTTCGGAGCAATTTGCTCCTTTGGGCTAAACGTGATCTCTTGGCTTTTCTTTGGGTCTGATGACGGCAATAGATTGGGAAAAGGGGAATTGCAACGAGACCTGGGTGTCCTTGTGCACCAGTCGCTGAAGGTAAGCATGCAGGTGCAGCAGGCGGTTAAGAAGGCAAATGGTATGTTGGTCTTCATAGCGAGAGGATTCGCGTACAGGAGCAAGGATGTCTTGCTGCAGTTGTACAAGGCCTTGGTGAGACCACATCTTGAGTATTGTGTGCAGTTTTGCTCGCCTTATCTGAGGAAGGATGTTCTTGCCATGGAGGGAGTGCAGCGAAGATTCACCAGACTGATACCTGGGATGGCAGGAATGACGTATGAAGAGAGATTGGGTCGATTGGGCTTATTCACTAGAGTTTAGAAGAATGAGAGGGGATCTCATTGAATCTTAGAAAATTCTAACAGGACTAGACAGACTAGATACAGGAAGGATGTTCCCGATGGCGGGGGAGTCCAGAACCAGGGGTCACAGTCTAAGGATAAGGGGTAAACCATTTAGGACTGAGATGAGGAGGAATTTCTTCACCCAGAGAGTGGTGAACCTGTGGAATTCTCTACCACAGAAGGCAGTTGAGGCCAATTCATTAAATATATTCAAGAAGGAGTTAGATATATTTCTTAAGGCTAAGGGGATCAAGGGATATGGGGAGAAAGCAGGGACAGGGTACTGAATTTGGATGATCAGCCATGATCTTATTGAATGGCGGAGCAGGCTCGAGGGGCCGAATGGCCTACTCCTGCTCCTATCTTCTATGAGGCAACGGAAATGTCAACACGACTCTCGTTGGCCCAAGAGGGACTGATTCCTCCTCCTGAAGAGCACTCAGTCGTGGCTAGCCTGGGAGAGTCCTTTCTTGAGAGGACCAAGAAAGTATCATTATGTTGTGATGTTTTGTCTGTCAGCTAAATTGGGAAACACCCCCAGCCAGAGCTGAAAGGAATCATGTTTCAGGCAAAGAAGGAACTTTAGGCCCATAACAGCCCAATTGAGTTGCACTTTGCCCCCAGGGAGTTCCTGTGGCTAACAGACGCAAAATGGAGATTTGCGTCAGCAGCCTCAGCTTGTTTCTTTTTGTCCGCCTTTGTGCTGGGACTAACGGTCAATGATGCATGACTTGATACAAGAGCAAAATGCTGCGGATGCTGGAAATCTGAAATAAAAATGCTGGAAACACTCAGCAGGTCAGGCAGCCTCTGTGGAGAGAGAAACAGAGTTAACGTTTCAGGTCGATGACCCTTCGTCATGAATGTCTAAAACTGGAGAAAGTCAGTGACTGAGAAGCAACAGTAAAAGACTCTTAAGAAAGCAAGCGAGGATGAAAGGCCATTCAAACCATCAAGCTCTCCTGCGGATCATGTACAGTCCAGTCCACCAAATTCTAGACTTCTGCACAACCCTTGATAACCAGGTTTCTCCCTGCCTTCCCAAGCAGAGCGGCACACTTGATCGGCACCCCATCCACCACCTTAAACATTCACTCCCTCCACCACCGGCGCACCGTGGCTGCAGTGTGTACCATCTACAAGATGCACTGCAGCAACTCGCCAAGGCTTCTTCGGCAGCACCTCCCAAACCCGCGACCTCTACCACCTAGAAGGACAAGGGCAGCAGGCGCATGGGGACACCATCACCTGCAAGTTCCCCTCCAAGCCACACACCATCCTGACTTGGAAATATATTGGCGATCCTTCATCGTCGCTGGGTCAAAATCCTGGAACTCCCTCCCTAACAGCACTGTGGGAGTACCTTCACCACACGGACTGCAGCGGTTCAAGAAGGCAGCTCACCACCACCTTCTCAAGGGCAACTAGGGATGGGCAATAAATGCTGGCATTGCCAGCAACACTCACATCCTATAAACTAATATAAAAAAAAAGGTACATGCCCAGTTGCTTTGGGACAGGTTGGTGGACCTAGTATCCAGCGCATGTGCTAACCATCTCCAAGCACGACGTGGGGGGTGGTAGCTTTCTCAGGACAGGACAGGACAAACTGCTCCCTCAAAGGATCAGCGAGATGGTGAATTTTCAGACAGGGCAAACATCCTGGAACCATGTGTTCTGAAAATACTGTTCAAAGTTTACAGAGAACAATTTCCTCTGCTCGATATTTGTAGTGAACTTATAAACGGGTTTATATAGAAAACATAGAAACATAGAAACATAGAATCTAGGAGCAGGAGTAGGCCATTCGGCCCGTTGCGCCTGCACCACCATTCAATACGATCATGGCTGATCATTCAAATCCAGTACCCTGTCCCTGCTTTAATCCCCACAGTACACATATCCCACCCGACCCCCGTAACCCCACGTATTTAATTCCCCCTAACATATCCCATTCTATCCCCATAACCCCACATATTTAATCCCCCCCTAACACTAAGGGTCAATTTATCATAGCCAAATCAACCTAACCCGCACAAAACATTAGCGATTTCTCCAAAACTAGTGAACTGAGCAAATCTTCTGCCTTGTTTCCAGTTACAAAGCATGCGTGTGTGTGTGAGATGGAGAGGGAAGGTGATAAACGAACACAGGACAACAACTTGTATTTATATAAAGTCTTTAAGGTAGTAAAATGTTGCAAAGTATGTCACGGAAATGAAAACAGATGTCAAGCAAGTGATTGGGGGGTGGGGGGGACAGTGGGGCAACATGGGGAGGTGACTGAATGCATGATCAAAGAAGGAGGTTTTAAGGAGAGGAAAGTGGTAACGAGGAGGAGGGGTTCAGGGCGAGCAGCCCAGAGTGGTGGTGGTGGGGGGGGGGGGGGGGGTAACTCTGAAGGATGTTTAAACCGTTGTGCGCACTGGAGCAAAGCAGCATCTGAGGTCAGAACATTGTGCCGCCAAGAGAAAGACTCTACTGAACCGCATGGCGCTCGGTCTCTGGTTTATAGATTGGAAGTCACAGTCAGATTGATTACAGAAACTGATTGCGGTGTGCTTTTAGTGGTGAGACTAATATAATAGATGGCCACACTAACCAGCAAACAAACACAGTGGGGAAAGTGAAATCCTTAGGGGATGGAAGTCACGCGAGATGTGGTTGCCCGCGCTGTTCAACTTGAAACCTTGTCTCTCTGCCAACATTTCGAGATTATTAGTTTTGGGTTTTGTTTTGAGCGATGTTGATTAATTGCAATAAAATGATTTTATTCCAAATTTTAAAAGCAGTATAAAAATAGGTGCCGAGGGTATCGGGATGAGTACAGAGCGAGATAACCAGGCTGCTCTGCGGCACAGTTTGTACATTTGCTGGGCTATTGGGGCAGTGCCATGCCAACACGCACTGTCATAGAATCATAGAATAACACAGCACAGAAGGAGGCCATTCGGCCCATCGTGCCTGTGCTGGCTCTTTGAAAGAGCTCTCCAATTAGTCCCACTCCCACCCTGCTCTTTCCCCATAGCCTGCCAATTTTTCCCCTTCAATTATTTATCCAATTCCCTTTTGAAAGTTACTATTGAATCTGCTTCCACCGCCCTTTCAGGCAGCGCATTCCAGATCACAACAACTCGTTGTGTAAAAATTGGTTTTTTCCCTCATGTCGCCTCTGGTTCTTTTGCCAATTACCTTAAATCTGTGTCCTCTGATTACCGACCCTTCTGCCACTGGAAACAGTTTCTCCTTATTTACTCTATCAAAACTCTTCATGTTTTAAACGTCTCTATCAAATCTTCCCATAACCTTTAAACTGTCAAGATTCAATGAAGAATGTCCACTTACGACAGCAGCTTGCATTTATACAGCACCTTTAACGTAGTAAAACGTCCCAAGGCGCTTCACAGGAGTGTTATACCGAGCCACATAAGGAGATATTCGGACAAGTGACCAAAAGCTTGGTCAAAGAGGTAGGTTTTAAGGAGCATCTCAAAGGACAATTGGTTGAGGTTCTGGAGGGTGGCTGGTTCCATGGAATGGTATCCCAGCATGAGTCGGCACCTCGAAGAGGGGAGGGAAGAGAAAAAGAAAGGACTGCACTTATGAAGCATCTCATCATGTCTCTAAAACGTTGCTTCATATACAATTTGAAGTGCAGTCAAATGTTGCTGCGTTGGCAAATGCAGTAGCCACTTTTTGAACTGCAATGTGCTGGAAACAGCAATGACATGAATCACTAGCTAATCTGTTTGTTGGTGATTTATTCACACGCCACTGGTCGGCCACTGTACGTATTCAACAAATATTGCTGGTGAACTAGTGCACAAAAAAAAGATATCGGGATGGGGGCACTGACTGGGATTTGAAGAGGGCTGTGGATGGGGGCACTGACTGGGATTTGAAGAGGGCTGCGGATGGGGGCACTGACTGGGATTTGAAGAGGGCTGTGGATGGGGGCACTGACTGGGATTTGAAGAGGGCCGTGGATGGGGGCACTGACTGGGATTTGAAGAGGGCTGTGGATGGGGGCACTGACTGGGATTTGAAGAGGGCTGTGGATGGGGGCACTGACTGGGATTTGAAGAGGGCTGTGGATGGGGGCACTGACTGGGATTTGAAGAGGTACCCGAGAGGCTAGCTTTGTGTGGGGCTGATCAGAATTGTGGGGGAGGAATCGGGAATAGAGTGCGGATGATGACCAGGAAAGGTTTGTGACGGAGGGGGGGAGAGCGTGGTTCAAAGGGAGCAGCGAGAGAAGGACCACCCGTCAAATGACGAACCTTTCCTCTATCCTGTCCGGAGTATGAGTATGATGCTGGAAGCACTATTAAAATCTTGGTAGGAGGCACATTTGGAACTGGGTAGATGGAGTTCTTGCCCCGCCCCGCCCCGCCCCTCCCCTCCCTCCCCCGGAAAGCTAGAGTGCCCCTTTTCTTTCATGGCATCCGTCCAGCTGGACCTGCTGAAACGTGCTCGACTGAGACAGAAGTCTGAATGACGGACAGGCCTGGGATTTGACCCCTTGGTTCGGAGTGGAATGCGAGCACTTCGACTATTTGGGGGCCTCCCACAGTTCTTTCTTTCTGCCCTTCCTTCAAGCCATCTCGCAGATACAGACCCACCAAAATTTAAAAATAGAGGGGCACGAACGGAATGCTGAGGAGGAAACCAATCCTGAGATGTGCCCCTGACCGCTGATTGCAGTCTCGTCAGTGTAGAAATCATTGGAAATATTCTGCCCTGTAATTCAGTGACACTTCCAACATCACCCTGGAAATCTAGATATATTTTTTCTCTTTAATTTCCTCCACTCCTGAAATTGATATTGGGGTACAGTTGGCCTCCGATACCTCATCCAATTTGCCGTTTTCCACAAATGAGCCTGGACAGTGATTGCCTGTAGGCTATTCACCTGTGTGGGCCATCACAGATGAGCCCCAATAGTTGCACTGAACCTCGGTAATATGTTTCAGATTGACACAAACTCCGGAATCAGAGGCATCGGGTTCGAACTTAGCAACGAAGGAACAGGAGAATGCCATTTCAGCCCCTCGAGCTTGTTCTGCTATTCAATCAGATCATGGCTGATCTGTATCTTGACTTTCCTTAACCCTTCATACCCTTGCCTAACACAAATCTATCAATCTCAGTTTTGAGATTTTCAATTGACCCCTAGCTTTCTGGGGGGAAGAGAGTTCCAGATTTCCGTGTGCGCTGCGTTTAGGTTTAGTTACTTTACACAGAGCACGGTGAATGGACTGTTTGGGAGGCAGTGGAGGAGGCTAGTGTGCGAACACTTAGTTTAGTTGTAGTCTAACCCTGACAAGTATTGTGTTGAAATTTGCCACATAACCGTTACTTTTTCCTAAACCTTGTCACAGGGTTCTGCTCCCTTCCTGTAGAAAATTGAATGGATTGCAATTGCTCTTCACTCTTGATGTGATCACAAGATATTTACAGCACAGAAACAGGCCATTCGGCCCAACCAGTCCATGCCGGTGTTTATGCTCCACTCGAGCCTCCTCCCGTCTTTCCTCATCTAACTCTATCAGCGTAACCCTCTATTCCCTTCTCCCTCCATATGCTCATCTCGCCTCCCCTTAAATGCATCTATACTATTCGCCAGAAGGGCATTTGACCCATCTTTAGTTCACCCTAACGTATTGCTACAGGCAGTGGTATCTAGGGAGTGAGTGCTTGATGGGGCAGTGCAGAGAGAGCTTTGCTCTGCATCTAATATGTGCTGCACCCAAAATAAAAACAGAAAATGCTGGCAACACTCAGCAGGTCAGGTAGCGTCTGCGGAGAGAGAAACAGAGTTAAACGTTTCAGGTCGGTGACCTTTCGTCAGAAAGTCTCCATTTTCTGTTTGTGTGCAGGCTTCTGGGAATCCGATATTGCTTAGTAATAAACCTAGCTCCTTCAGCCTCTCTTTATGAATGTGCCGTTTACAGAGCATCAGTAATTATGGTGTAAACACTTTACTCATAAATCAACTGATTCTTTGAAGTTGGTCCTCCTTACTCTCTGGGAAGAAAACTATTTGAAAAATATTTTTTTTTGCGTGTCGTTTGAAGTTATGCGTACAATTTTTTTTTTCAATTATATGTTTTTGGCTTTTGATGTGTCTTGTGAAATTGAACCTTCTTGGGGGGGAGGAGGGCGGGAAATTGTAGGCATGTATACTGTAGAGAGGGGTGACTGAGGGAGGGATGAAGTTCCATAGTTTAAAGGCCCTGAGAAGGAATGAGTTGGCGTGGAAGAATGTGCAGTGAGTCATGATTTCAACACATTCGCCTCAAAGAGAGATCTACAGGGCAAGGACAGGCTGGAGGGATCGATGTGGTCTTGATGGTTAAGATATCGTTAGATAAACACTCGCAGGCATTTACGGAATCTGCTTCCAAGTGTCTGCCACACCGCAGTCTGGGATCTCCACCAAGGGGATGAGTCTGGTTCCCCCGCCTAAGATTCGGCTTCAAAGAGCGCTCCTTTTCTCAGCCTGGAAGTGAAAGACAGAATCGAGGAAATGAACCGTCCCACCTGATGTCTTCCCCTCCCTATCTATCTCTGCAGCCTTCTCCAGCCCTACAACCCTCCCTATCTCTGCAACCTCCTCCAGCCCTACAACCCTCCGAGATCTCTGCACTCCTCCAATTCTGGCATCTTGCGCATCCCGATTTTTGATCGCTCCACCATTGGCGGCCGTGCCTTCAGCTGCCTAGCCCCACAACTCTCGAATTACTTCCCTAAACCTCTCTACCTCTCTCTCCTCCTTAGACGCTCCTTAAAACCTACCTCTTTGACTAAGCTTTTGCTCACCTGTCCTACTATCTCTTTAAGTGGCTCGGTGTCAAATTTTGTTTGATAATCGCTCCTGTGAAGCACCTTGGGACGTTTTACTACGTTAAAGGTGCTATATAAATACAAGTTGTTGTTGAGAGGATCCCTCTCCAGGGCTTTATGGGAAATCATCACCCCAGCTCCTACTCTGCAAATCATTCTCCCCAGGTTGTCAAAACTGGATCTCTTGCCTCGTCCCAGCTTTCCTTCCACCCACAATCTACTGGCTTTGAAACCCAAGCTTAGCGTCACTTAACCACGAGTCCTTGGTGTATCTACTCTTTCCAACATTAATGTTGGTCCGCGCAGTTGGTCTTGCTGTTCACCCATGTTTCTCATGAAAAAGATGAGCACAGTGGGTTCAGTTACATAGATCATTAAAATGTCATGAACGGGTACAGAAAATAATCAAAAAGGCAAATGGAATGCTGGCCTTTATATCTAGAGGACTAGTGTACAAGGGGGGTAGAAGTTATTTAGAAGTTATTGAACAGATTTGAGGTGTGGGCGGAAGGGGTTTCATTTCATGGGGCACTGGCACCAGTACTGGGGAAAGAGGGAGCTGTTCCGTTGGGACGGGCTCCACTTAAACTGGGCTGGGACCAGTGTCCTGGTGAACCGAATAACTAGGGCAGTAGACAGGGCTTTAAACTAATGAAGGTTTGGGGGGGGGCGGCGGGAGGATTCAGGAAAGAGTAAATTTAAAAGCAGCGAGAGAAATGTCAAGGCTCTAGTGCAGAGTAGAGTTTTGGGTAAAAATAAGCAGAGTGGGTCAGGAAGGGACAGAGAGAGTAACAAAGGTAATAGGGCATCAGTGACTAAGGTGACATCAGGGAAAAATAGAAATAAGTCAAAGCTAAAGACACTATCTGAATGCGCGAAGCATTTGCAACAAAAATAGATGGATTAATAGCGCAGATAGAAATTAACAGGTTTGATCTAATAGCCATAATGGAGATGTGGTTGCAAAGTGGCCAAGGTTGGGAACTAAATATTCCAGGATACTTAACTTTTAGAAGAGATAGACAAAATGGAAAAGGAGGAGGGGTAGCCCTGATAATAAAGGATGGGATAAAGACAGTAGAGCGAAAGGATCTTAGCTCTGAAAATCAAGAAGTAGAATCAGTTTGGGTGGAGCTAAGAAACAGCAAGGGGCAGAAAACATTGGTGAGAGTTGTTTATAGGCCCCCAAACAGTAGTTGTAATGTAGGGCAGAGTATAAATCAGGAAATTAGAGGCGCATGTAACAAGGGTAATACTGTAATCATGGGGGACTTTAATCTACATATAGACTGGGCAAACCAAATTTGCAGTAATAGTGTAGAGGACGAATTAATGGAATGCATGCAAGATAGTTTTCTAGATCAGTATGTTGAGGAACCAACTAGGGAACAGGCTATTTTAGATCTAGTATTGTGCAATGAGAAAGGGTAAATTAATAACCTTGTACTAAAGGGGCCTTTAGGGAAGAGTGACCATAATATGATAAAATTTTATATTGAGTTTGAAAGTGGTTTAGTTAAATCCGAAACTAGAATCTTAAATCTAAACCAAGCAAACTATGTAGGTATGAGGGGCAAGTTGGCTAAGGTAGATTGGGAAACTACATTTAAAAGGTATGACGGTAGACAAGCAATGGCTAGCATTTAAAGAATTAATACATAATTTACAGCAAATATACATTCCTTTAAGGCACAAAACCCCCACAGGAAAAGTGGTCCAACCGTGGCTAACAGAGAAGTTAAAGATAGTATTAGATCAAAGGAAGAAGCTTATAATGTTGTCAAAAAGAGCAGTAAGCCTGAAGATTGGGTGGATTTTAGAATTCCGCACCGGAGGACCAAGAAATTGATAAAGAAAGGGAAAACAGAATATGAGAGTAAACTAGCGAGAGACATAAAAACAGATTGTAAAAGCTTCTATAGGTATGTAAAAAGGAAAAGATTAGCAAAAGTAAATGTGGGTCCCTTACAGGCTGAGACAGGAGAAATTATAATGGTGAATAAGGAAATAGCAGAGAAATTCAGCAAATACTTTGTGTCTGTCTTCACGGAAGAAGACGCAAAAAACTTCCTGGAAATAGTGGAGGACCAAGGGTCTAGCGAGAATGAGGAACTGAAAGAAATTAGTATTAGTGAAAAAATAGTACTGGAGAAATTAATGGGACTGAAAGCCGATAAATCCCCTGGACCTGATGGCCTACATCCTAGGGTTTTGAAAGAGCTGGCTATAGAGATAGTGGATGCATTGGTTGTCATTTTCCAAAATTCCATAGATTCTAGAACGGTTCCCGCGGATTGGAAGGTTGCAAATGTAACCCCACTATTTAAGAAAGGAGGGAGAGAGAAAACGGGGAACTGCAGACCAGTTAGCCTGACATCAGTAGTAGGGAAAATGCTAGAATCTATTATTAAGGACGTGGTAACAGGGCACTTAGAAACTAATAATAGTATTGGGCAGAGTCAACATGGATTTATGAAAGGGATCAAAGTATGAAGGGGAAATCATGTTTGACGAATCTGTTTTTGAGGTTTTTGAGGTTGTAACTAGCAGAATAGATGAGGGGGAACCAGTGGATGTGGTGTATTTGGATTTTCAGAAGGCATTCGATAAGGTGCCACACAAGAGGTTATTAAACAAAATTAGGGCTCATAGGATGGGGGGGTAATATACTAGCATGGATTGAAGATTAGTTAACGGACAGAAAACAGAGTAGGAATAAACGGGTCATTTTCAGGTTGGCAGGCTTTAACTAGTGGGGTACCGCAAGGATCAGTGCTTGGGCCTCAGCTATTCACAATCTATATCAATGATTTGGATGAGGGGACGAAATGTAATATATTCAAGTTTGCTGATGATACAAAGCTGGGTGGGAATGTAAGTTGTGAGGAGGATGCAAGGAGGCTTCAAGGGGATATAGACAGCTAAGTGAGTGGGCAAGAACATGGCAAATGGAATATAATGTGGAGAAATGTGAAGTTATCCATTTTGGTAGGAAAAACAGAAAAGCAGAGTATTTTTTAAATGGTGAGAGATTGGGAAATGTTGGTGTTCAGAGGGACCTTGGTGTCCTTGTACACGAATCACTGCAAGTTAACATGCAGGTACAGCAAGCAATTAGGAAAGCAAATGGTATGTTGGCCTTTATTACAAGAGGATTTGAGTATGAGAGTAAAGACTGTAATTATATAGGACCCTGGTGAGACCACACCTGGAGTATTGTGTACAGTTTTGGTCTCCTTACCTAAGGAAGGATATACTTGCCATAGAGGGAGTGCAACGAAGATTCACCAGACTGATTCCTGGGATGGGGGGGATTGTCCTATGAGGAGAGATTGAGCAGACTAGTGGTGGTGAATCTTTGGAACTCTACCCCAGGGGGCTGTGGAGGCTCAGTCATTGAGTATATTCAAGACAGAGATCGATAGATTTTTGAATATTAAGGGAATCGAGGGATTGGGGATAGTGCAGTAAAGTGGAGATGAGGTAGAAGATCAGCCATGAGCTTATTGAATGGTCCGCGGAGCAGGCTCGAGGGGCCAAATGGCCGACTCCTGCTCCTATTTCTTATGTTCTTATGCTGCAGCTACACAAAGCCGTGGTTAGACCACACCTGGAGTACTGAGAGCAGTTCTGGGCACCACACCATAGGAAGGATATATTGGCCTTGGAGGGAGTGCAGCGTAGATTTACCAGAATGATACTCAGACTTCAAGGGTTAAGCTATGAGGAGAGATTGCACAATTTAGGGTTGTATTCCCTAGAATTTAGAAGGTTAAGGGGTGATCTGATCGAAGTTTTCAGGATATTAAGGGGAACAGATAGGGTAGATAGAGAGAAACTATTTCCACTGGTTGGGGATTCTGGGACTAGGGGACATAGTCTAAAAATTAGAGCCAGATCTTTCAGGAGTGAAGTTAGGAAACACTTCTACACACAAAGGGTGGTAGAAGTTTGGAACTCTCTTCCAAAAACGGCAATTGATGCTAGATCAATTAATTTTAAATCGGAAATTGATAGCTTTCTGTTAACCAAACGTATTAAGGGCTATGGGCCAAAGGTGGGTATATGGAGTTAGGCCGCAGATCAGCCATGATCTCATTGAATGGCGGAACAGGCTCGAGGGGCTGAATGGCCTCCTCCTGTTCCTATGTTCCTGCGGTGGGGTGGGGTGGGAGAAGTGACTGGACGGTCCCAGCAGCTTGAATGGGGAGCGGAGGAGATGCCACATCAGAATAATTTGTTAAAAGCATCCCAGATCTGCGGGAAATCTACGGAAAAATCTCGAAATGCTTCAGCGTGTTCCGCGACCGTAGGAAAGTGTGCTCACATGGAATTGGGCAAGGAACGCTCCATCCTGAGCCTGAACTGACACGGTTCGGGAATTAGGGTGGGAATCCAGTAATATTGTATTCCTGCGGATTGTTTTGGAATCTGGCCCAATCATAGAAATTTCTGCACGGGAGGCGGCCGTTTGGCTCATTGTGCCGGTACCTGTGCCAGCGTTGGGCCCCACATCGCAGCTCGCTCTCTCTCCTCTAATCCTATTTCTCTGCTCTTTTTTTCCCCCCTGAACCCTTCATGATCTTTTTTTTACGTGTTCAATTTCCTCGTGTGTTAGGATTGACCTGGCTTCAGGAGCCACTTGTGGTAAAGTAGGGGTGTCCAAACTGCAGCCCGCAGGCCTAATGTCACAGCCTGCGGCCTAATATTCCAGCCCTCTGAGCCCAGCCGCACGTGCACCTATGTTCTGGCTTGCTCTGTTTTTTTGAAATTTTGTGGGGCTGGAGGTTTGGAAAGGACTGTTCTTGGCGCTGTTGCCTCATTGGTGGACAAATCCTAAATCAGAGCACCAAGATCCGTTGCCGTCAGCAACTTAAGATAGATGCAAGTTACTCCCTCGCCCCGCTGCAGTTCCGTGGTCTTTCGGAATAGATGTTAAACCGAGGCCCCAGTCTGCCCCCTCGGATGGACGTAAAAGATCCCAAGGCACTATTTCAAAGAAGAGCAGGGGGATCTCTCCCTTGTGTCTTGGGCCAATATTTATCCCTCAACCAACATCACTAAAACAGATTATCTGGTCATTTATCTCCTATTGCTGTTTGTGGGAGCTTGCTGTGCGCAAGTTGGCAGCCGGATTTCCTGCATTTCAGCAGTGACCACACTTCAAAAAGTACTTCATTGGCTCTGAAGCGCTTCGGGAGCTCTGATGAAGATGAATCGATTGCTGAGCGCCTTGCCTTGTTTTTTTTCACCGGTTTCTGCTTTTATCTCAGATTTTCAGTAGTTGCGGTTTTTGTTTTCATCTGGTGGTTGTGGAGATGTTAAAAACCAGATGTGAAAAGATTTAAGGGAATTATCCCAGTGGTCTGTGGTCAGGACGAGATGAAAATGTTGTGGATGAATTTTAAGGGCGCATTCCGCCGTCAGCCTTATTGTCTCCCTGTCTCTGGGGGTGGGGGGGGGGAAACCTGCTAGCTGCTTCTGCGCTGTGGTTCGGACTCAGACTTGCTGGCACTAGACTCCAACATTTACTTTCCCAACAGACGTAGGAACAGGAGGAGGCAGTTGATCTGTATCCTGACTCCATCTACCCGCCTTGGCTCCATATCCCTTGTCTAGCAAAAATCTATCGACCTCAGCTTTAAAATGATTAATTGAGCCTCAGCATCTACTGCTTTTTGTGTGGGAGAGTTCCACACTTTTAACCACCCTTTGTGTGAAGAAATGTTGCCTAACTTCTCTCCTGAATGGCCTGGCTCTGACTTTAAGGTTTTGTCCCCTTGTCCTAGACCCCCCCCCCCCCTCCCCCACCCAACCCCCCAAAAAAAGTTTTCCTCTCTCTACACAGTTGAAACACCCCATGATGATGAACCCGGGTCTGCCAGATGAAGGTGAGTCAGCCAGTTATATTTCCAAGTCAAACCAGTGGGCAGGATGATACTCGGTTACCGTCTGCCTCAACAGGCTCGTCTTTCCTTCCAGTTCTGTAATAATCTTGACAGATCACTGGGGGTCATTTTCAGCTTTGGTTTGGGAGGGGGCTGGGGGGCGTAAACTGGCGGTACAGGATTGGCCGCCCGCGACGCCCCCGCCCGATTTCCATTCCATTGAACCCTTTCTTGGTTTCCCAAGTACTAATCAAAGGTCCTCCATCTTTTCACCAGGATTTCAGAAAGCCTAGTGGTGGATGAAAGCATAATGGTCGGTGTGAGAGATTTTCACACTGTGCCACTGGGTATTTCTTTGTGCACTATTCACAGTTCTAGATTCGGCCCTTCCAGTCTTGGGTTATACCTAGAGAGAGGCACTTTGAAGTGTGTATTGGGTGATGTACTGGTGCCTACAAATCAGTTTTGTTCGTGGTGGGAGCAATCTGTGAGATTCTCATAATTCATCAGCATAAGATGGTTATTACACAATGTCGAAGTGTATTGCCTCCTCAGGCCCTGCAGAAATCTCTGCACCCCTCCAATTCTGGCCTCTTGTGCTTCCCCAATTTTCCTCGTTCCACCGTTAGCGGCCGTGCCTTCAGCTGCCTCTGCCGTAAGCTCTGAAATTCCCTCCCTAAACCTCTCCGCCTCTCTACCTTTTTCCTCCTTTTTAAGACGTTCCTTAAAACCTACCTCTTTGACCAAGCTTTTGGTCACCTGTCCTAATATCTCCTTATGTGGCTCGGTGTCAAATTACATTTGATAATCGCTCCTGTGACATCCATTGGACGTTTTACTACATTAAAGGCGTTAGATAAATGCAAGTTGTTGTTGTTAAGTGTATTTTTTCCCCAGTCGGGTAATAGCGCCAACGTAACTAGTCACAACACTGAAGATGCCTTCTTTGGTTGCACACTAAGGCTGGGCATTTAGCTCTGGCTATAATTGGGGTTCAGGTTATACTGAAATTAAACTTCAGGGACAAGTGAAGAAAATGACAACCCCAGCAGCCCAAAGGACTGTGGGATGCTGTTGTTCTCTATGAGCTAATCACATACTTCGCCTATCGCAGTCTTTTGCCCGAGGCGTGGAATACTGTTCCTCGAGTGGAGCACATCCCAGTCCATGGGGCATCACCGCTGATGAGTTGATGCCTAGCTTACTGCCTCGGAATCGATTTTGCTGTGTCCCAGACAGTGTGTGGGTGTGGAGCACACAGCGGAATGAAAGAAGAATGTGCCTGCTTGTCTTCGCTTCCTCTGTGTTTTTGTAAGTCATTGAATTTTTGTTGTGGCTGGTTGTTGGGTTAGTGTGGGCGTGGGAGCTGAAGGCACGGTCGAAGCAGTTTGCAAAAACCCCTGTTCATCGTTAGTCGTGTGTTGATCACCAGGGGGGCAACTGCAGAACTCTACCTCATCATTAACGGGATGAAGACCCTAATTCTTTCTCCCCCCAAAATCAGATGTAGGCTCAAAGACAACCTCAGAGGCCAGGGAAATGGGCTGAATTACATACATGTACAAAATTGATATGGTGTGCACCAAACTGGAAAAATTGCTTTATGACTTTTGACTGGGGAACACTTGGGTGCTCAATAGGGTTGCCAACACTGTTCCCTGTAATTCTTTTTTTTCGGTGCACGGGCCCTTTAACTGGCTGCGCGGCCCATTCAAATCTTCGCGCGTGCACGGTTATTCCCATTGTAAAGCCGGTGAGCCGGCCTGCGCGGGACCTCCAGACCGCCGCTCACCGGCTTAGCGGGAACGTTGGTTGCCAACCCTCTAAGATTGCCCTGGAGTCTCCAGGAATTAAAGATGAATCTTCTCGACACTGCTGCGAGCAAAAACTCCGGAGAAAAATCACGGGCATTAAAAAAAAAAATGTTCTTCTTCTGTTCATTTTCTTTGAACACGTACATTGTATTGGTTATAAAACTATTGGAGATGCGGGAAAAGGCTGTTTGAGCGGGCGATCATGTGATGGAACCTCCAGGAATACGCCCAACCAGAGTTGACTACCCTAGTGCCCCAACCACCTTATGTCGGCCATTTTGTTGTTTTTATTTAACCGAATCTACTGAACATTTAAAGTTAAATTGATTCTGCTACACTTTTATCTTCGAATTTTGAGAAAATTGAAACGTGGCAGATCTGTGATACGTGTTTCTTTTTTGGAGACTGTTGCATCATTTCCTGTTAACTTGGGAAGCACTTCCTAGGCTCTGAACGGCCAACCAGCCTGTGGTATAATTTTGTTTTAAAGATTTTTTTGTCACTTCCTGTTACCTTAGGAAGTCCTTCCTGTGATCTTAAATAGCTAACCAAACCCTATTGTGTTTGAATTGCTGACTGTGATATAAATACAAGTTGTTGTTGTTGCTAGGAGGGAGGGGGAGGGGGGAGAAACATGTGTTGCAACAGAATTGCCCCCTGAACGTGATCATGGCATTATGACCTGGTGAAAGAAAGGAGTTAGCGGGTTAGCTGCACTTCCTGCTGTTGACAGGGTTACGCATGCAACCATATCGAGGTTTCCAAAATGAAGAAAGGGATTTGATCGGGTAGATGCGGCAACACTATTTCCTCTGGTGAGGGAATCCAGAACAAGGGGAAGTAATCTTAAAACCAGAACTAGGTCATTCAGGGGTGAAATCAGGACCAGGTTTTTCACACACAGGGCAGTGGAAATCTGGATTCCCCCCCCCGCCCCAACCCCAATAGGGTATGGCTGCTGGGTCAATAGAAATTTTCAGGACTGAGATTGCTAGATTTTTTAAGGGATATGGATAAAAGGAGCCATGATCTGATTGAATGGCGGAACGGGCTAGAGGAGCTGAATGGCCTACTCCTGTTTCCATATGAGAAACCTTTTTATCTTGTGCTCACTAAAGTGGTGGGTGATGTGACGTCAGTCACTCTGTGGTCAGATTTAGCATTGCCAACCACAGAGAAAAGCTCCTGATGCTTTGGCCAAGCTTTGTGCTTTAATTCCATACTCTGAGGTGCAACCCTACTGTCTTGTCACTTCTTCTGCTTCCCACACCAACCAGCTTTTTGGCCTCCTTTGAGTACGATTGATAAGTTAGTTAGTGCCAGTTTGTTTGTATGCTTCCAGCTGTTGGGAACTGGGCTGAAATAGTTCCGAACTCCTCTCTCACGGACCTGCCACCAGAGAGAGGAAACCTTCATCCCATTCAGAGTGGGCTAGATTTGAACGCTAGGTGAAGGGACTGTGCACTATTCACTCTGCCACACAGTTTCACCAGAAAGCTCTCGCAGTGAGCCTTTCTGTTTGAACGGAGTGAGGATGAAGTCCTATTTGATCGAGTCATCACGGGAATTAGACACTGAGCTAAAACTGTGGGTCACCCCAGACTCCAGAGGCTTGAGAAATGAATTTTGCCTGCCTATGCAAGATTAATATAACATCGCCAAATGTGCGCCTCACGGTAGACACGAGACCGATCTCATTGGTCAGTAGATCTGAATATGTTAAACAGACTAAAATTTGCACAGTTGTCATGTAGGAAAAACCTTGAAGATGGCATCACGACTGACCTCTTCTTCCTTTCCTCACCTCATTAACCACATCAACATAGAACTTCAGATGGATCTACGATACATTTGTCTACAAAAGTGTCTGCACTTTCCGTTGGGTGTAAGGCGGTTTGGGAATTCCCGAGCGTGTGATTATGTAAATGAACAATCTCAGTGAGCTAACACCTGTATAAAAATACTATATACACAACTTGCATTTATATAGTGCCTTTAACGTAGTAAAATATCCCAAGGTGCTTCACCGGAGCGATTATCAAACAAAATTTGACACTGAGCCACATGAGATAATAGGACAGGTAGAGGTCAAAGAGGTAGGTTTTAAGGAGCGTCTTAAAGGAGGGAAGAGAGGCGGAGAGGTTTAGGCAGGGAATTTCAGAGCTTAGAGCCCAGGCAGCTGAAGGCACGGCCGCCAATGGTGGAGCGATGAAAATCAGGGATGTGCAAGAGGCCAGAATTGGAGGAGCGCAGAGATCTTTGAGGGTGGGGCTGGAGGAGGTTACAGAGATAGGGAGAGGCGGGTGAGGCCATGGAGGGATTTGAACACAAGGATGAGAATTTTAAAATGGACGGCCATCATCAATAATTTTGGGACATTGCATGCTTAATTCAGCTGCTGCTGGGTGGCCTTGGTTTTCTGTCCAAGGCCAGGTGCAGAGGTAAACCATGAACAGAGCTGATCTTGTCGTCCTCTGCCATGCGTTGCCATGGAACTGCGCTTAGCAACACTGCTGTGTCTGTGGGAGGTGGAATGATTCCAAGGTGCCTGGACTGTCAGAGGTTCAGGCCACAAAAACCACTCGTCTACTTTCCAATTCGTATTTTTTCTTTTCAGGTAATTTTTGTTTTGGAGGGTAGAGGAGATTTTGGAAGGTAGGTAGGAATCTCTGTCACCCTCAAAAACCAACAGGATTTACATTCCGGCAGCTGTCAACCATCTCTTTGTGTTTCAGACGGCAAATAATTCACCCAAACATGTTTCTTTGCTGCAAATTCTCCCTCCCTGACTCTTCCTGGGATACAGTTCTATGGGTACTCGGCACTTGCCGAAGTGTGAGCCTAGACATGTGGGTACGGAAGGGATATTCGACTGCAAGAGGAATCATAGGCATGTTCAATGCTCCCCCCATCTCGCACACACACCATTGGACAGTGGTCAGGAGAGGGAATCTGGGCTGCTTTTGTCTGCTTCCGATCCCCCAGGGCACTGATGGTAATAGGAGCGCCTTTAACTGCTGCCCTGGCTGACTTCAGCCAACTCAAGACAGGCCGAAACGAACCCCTCCCCCTCCACCAGGATCTCCGCAGCGTCCCTCGCCACCGCTTGAAGTCGCTCAAGCCCTTTTGGACCCACGAGCTTAACCTTCGACGCTGCGACCTCAACCCTGACGGTGCTCGGAAAGCCGAACGGAGTTCACAAGAAGTCACAAACACCTCGTGAAAGACCCTGACGCGGACATTCCCTGACTTGGATCTTCCGCGAAACCCTAAACGCGTCCGCACAAACCGTGGCAGAATGCGGATACTTGACGCCCAAACGGAGGATTAAAAACTCTCCAGTGTGTGACTGTGGTCACCCAGAACAGACCACGGAACGTAGAATGACTCAACGCCCCATTCACAAATACGGAGGAGACATCACAGCGACACACTCCGCTACTCCTGACGCAATTATCTGGCTAAACCGCCTAAATGTAAAATAATAGTTGTTGCTCGACATCTACATCAGCCACACGGAGTAGTGGTAGCACAGGCCGGAAATTGAAGGTGAATCCTTCATGGTCTGTGCGCCTGATGCTGCCCCATGCAGTGCCTCTGAAGACAAGACCATCCAAGGAGGCTACAGATTCTTTAAAGTCTTCGATCTCTCCTCAGCCACAACACAAAAGATGTGTGGGCCACCTTCTCTGAAGCCTCTGCGAGTGCTGCCCTGGAGCTGGTTGCTCGGAGATTTACCAGGCCAGTGTTGGGGTCAGCTCCCCAACGTACCAATCTAGGAAATGGAAAGATCAACAGGGGATCCCGTCTGACCCTTGTCCAGTGTGGCCTTCTGGTGGGGGCCGCATCGGGCTTGACTGTGCTTCCACCCATCGCCAAAATTGCCACCGGGCAATTCAACTAACACATGAAGAATGGCCACTGGAAGGGGGGGGGGGGGGGGCAGTTGCCCACATCGCTGAGCCCGAACGTGAGCCGGCGTCTTCAGGGAGGATGAGGGGAGGAAATTAGGGAACAGGTTGTTGTTCCATTTGGGGAGCTTTAGGAGATGAGCACTTCAAAGCAGATTTATTTTTACAAAACGGTGAACTATGGCCCTTTCAGTCCTGCTCTTTGAAGTATTTCAATAGTGCAGATTTTGTGTGTGTGTATGTGTGTGTGTGTATTTATTTTTCCAACTCTTTAACTTCTATTTTAAGCTCTCACTGTTTGAACATTTTAAAAATAGTGCTATTGAGCAGTTAGTGGCCGGGGGGCCTTGGGTAGCTGTCAGTCTGGTCGCTGCACTGGCCGGTTTAATGATTAGCCCAGCTTTCCCCACAGTCTTTTGAGGATCTGCAGTTAGTTTTATTTGTTGCAATGACTAGAGGGAAAGATTTATTGGCCGGGGGGGGGGTTTGACTGAATAGTTTCAGCCGGCTAAACTCCAGCAGCAGCTCTGTGCGCGCTCGCGCTCGCCGTGTCCGTGATGCCTGCCGGTTGCTGCCTCGATCCCTTTCTGTCCCGACGCTTTGCCACCAACGTTCCCTCTGATTTTTATTTTGTTTTGTGCGCGGCCCATTCAAGATATCGCAGTTTTTCCCCGATTTTTAAAAAGCCGGCGTGCGGCCGCGCAGCTTAAAGAGGGAACGTCGCTCAGCACGCAACTCCAACTCTGCAGCTCCCACTTGCTGGACGTCAACCTGTATCTCCCTCTCCGGACCAAAGTTATTCAGCTTCCCCCCCCATCTCCGGAAACCCACTCGAACCTCGGCGTGATACTGCGCTTTCTCTTTTAACAATTGCAGTGCGTAATTATTTTTATTTCCAAGTAAAAGAAAATAAACCCGTTCGAAAGGGTCGGAAGAGCACAATAGGCTGTTGGTGAAGCTGGTAGATGAAAGCTTGACACATTTGTGTGACATTCCTGTCTGCAGTTTTAACAGAGGCTTTAACCCAGTTTATTTTAATGCACCCCCATTAAAATAGTGGAGAGGACTGTCCCATAAATGTATTAAGTGTTTGTTGGCTGTTACTGCCAGCAATCATTTCTAGCCTTGCGTATGTTAAGGTTTTAAAAGTACATTTGGTGGGGAGGGGGGGAATTGGGTTGCTTTGTGCCTCCTGTTAGCACCCCGTGGGAGGTTAGCGGCGGTGGTAGCCGGTAGCGCCCTGTGGCGCTGCGCCTCCGATGATGACACCATCGCCGTGCGCAGCGCACCGGCCGCAAACTTCGCTCGCGCCCCCTGACCTACCGCCGGACGCTGTGTCCGACAGGGTCAGGGTGCCGTGTTTGCGGCCGGGGCGGCGCAAATTAAAGGGCAAGGGCAGGGGCCGGGCGGCCATTTTTTTCTGGGCCACTTGCCAGCACCTGCCCCCTCTCGCCTCTTCTTGAGGGCCGGGCTCTTTCGCCGGCACCCCGCTCCCCGGTGGTCCAGCAGGGCCCCGGTGCGTGCAGCGCTAGGCCCCTCCCCTTTAATCAGGGGAGGGGGGCCTGTAATACCGTGCGTGGCGCTGTTGGCACGTAACGCCGTGATATTCAATGGGAGCGCCCCAAGAGGGAGGGGGAGCGCTTCCAGTAGCCTCCTGCTTGGGGCGCTACCATTCAATTTTGGGCGCGGGGGCGCTAACTTTTTTGGCCCAGCGAAGTTAGCGTCCAAAGGGGGCGCGACCCAATTTTTTCCCCCATAGAATTTACAGCATGGAGACAGGCCATTCGGCCCAACTGGTCCGTGCCGGTGTTTATGCTCCACACGAGCCTCCTCCCACCCCTCTTCATCTCACCCTCTCAGTATTCCCTTCTCACTCAGAATCACAGAATCCCCACAGTGCAGATAGGGACCATTTCGGCCCATCGAGCCTGCACCGACACATATCCCACCCTATCCCCGTAACCCCACGTATTTAATCCCCCCTAACACTAAGGGTCAATTTATCATAGCCAAATCAACCTAACCCGCACATCTTTGGACTGTGGGAGGAAACCGGAGCACCCGGAGGAAACCCACTCATGTGTTTAGCTAGCTTTCCCTTTATGACATCACACACAGTCTGTGACGCAATGTGTAAATCAAAATTATGTTTGACAAGAGTCACGACAGGCTCCCATGTTCCCGATAATGCACCCAATAAAGTGTTTAAAAAAAAAACATACATTTTTCTGGGGGGAGGGAGCAACCGCGATATCCCCAGAAAATAAAACTTTTCACCTTTTGGCGCTCAGTAATTTCTAAACTTTCTTTTGCATCAAACTGTGCTTTTGTGTACAGCGAAACCTTGTGAATTACGGACACCTTCGGGACTGGCATCAGCTGCCTTTTTTTGTGTGTGTGTCCTTATTTTCAAAACGGTCATTGTACGTACCCTAAAAAATTTCAGTAGAATGGGAAGATCTTTACCCAGCATCCACTGCAGCAGAGAAACCACCCTATCCCCTCGGGACAGAGCCCGGGCTAGTATCCAATCCCAGAGAGAGAGCGGTTTCTCTGCCGCTGTGCACGCTGGGCAAAGAGCGCACCCCCCCCTGCCATTCCACAAAAGCCGTTCCTTTCACAAAATCCGCTGCCGCCTCCCGCTGACCGACGTACGCTGACCTCACGCAAATCGGCGCGCAGAAAAGAAGCCAGCTGGAAAGGGGGAAGCGCTCGTGATCCCGACTCAGCATAAGTCCCAGATACAGCAGCCTTTGCAACAGGCTGTGCGTCCCGTGTTTTAAGTTGTCAAACGGTAGCACCCTCGCCTCTGAGTCAGAAGGTCGTGGGTTCAAGTCCCCACTCCAGAGACTTGAGCACAAAATCTAGGCTGACACTCCAGTGCAGCGCTGAGGGAGTGCCGCACTGTCGGAGGTGCCGTCTTTCGGATGAGACGTTAAACCGAGGCCCCGTTTGCTCTCTTGGGTGGATCTCATGGCACTATTTCGAAAAAGAGCAGGGGAATTATCCCCGGTGTCCTGGCCAACATTTATCCCTCAATTAACATCACAAAAACAGATTATCTGGTCATTATCAGATTGCTGTTGGTGGGAGCTTGCTGTGCACAAATTGGCTACCGTGTTTCCCACATTACAACAGTGACTACACTTCAGAAGTGCTTTACAGCCAATGAAGTACTTTTTGGGGTGTAGTCACTGTTGTAATGTAGGAACTTGGTGCATTGAAGGCTGTCCATAGTTTGTAATGTGCAAGTGTCAGTGGTTTCCAGAGTGTCTCTTGTATATTTTACCAGGCAAGTTATTTGGGTGTCACAATGGGTGTGTGTTTTTTGGGAGTGTCCGTTTGCACAGGTTTCCCTGTACTTAAGGATTTTTAGCCTACAGTGGCGTTGACAGAATGTTGGGTGTCCCTGCAGGTTCGGTTATAATGAGCTTGTGTCTCGCTGCACTTCCAGTCTAACTCTTTACTTTCGCATGTCCTGAGGCCACTAGTTAAGGGCTGGTTTACAGCTACCAGTTTCTCCCCCCTTTGAGGCTGTTTGTAAGCTTTCTAGGCCGGCGTGCCCGCTGTACAATGCCTTCCTGCACGTGAGGAGTGAGATAGAAAGGCAAGTGATTGTTATAATTCAAACAGAGAGTTTGGCGTGTGTGCGTGGTGATTGTTCCTATTTTCAACATTGCCCTAAAAAAGAAAATCTATGTACTGCCCCATTACACTTCCATTGGTTTGCAGGAAGTGGTGACCTTTGAATCAACACAGCAGTGTAAAGGAGGGGCTTGTAAATAGCATTCATGAGCATCCATTTTTGGCGTCTTGTTTCTCGAGTTTTAAGGGAGGGGGGTGTGTGTATGTGGTACGAGCCAAACCAACTAGTGGGTGGTTGAGCGTGTGCTTGCCTGCCTCCAGTTGGAATGGGCTGTGCCTCTACTGTGCACTTTCCTATGCAGCTCTTACCTGTGTCAGCTGTGGCTCAGTGGGCAGCACACTCTCCTCTGAGTCAGAAGGTTGCGGGTTCAAGTCCCACTCCAGGGACTTGAGCACAGAACGCTAGGCTGACGCTCCCAGTGCAGTGCTGAGGGTGTGCTGCACTGTCGGAGGTGCCGTCTTTCGGATGAGACGTTAAAAGTCTGCTCTCTCAGGTGGACATAAAAGATCCCATGGCACTAGTTGAAGAAGAGCAGGGGAGTTCTCCCCTGTGTCCTGGCCAACATTTATCCCTCAAACAACATCACAAAAACAGATTATCTGGTCATTATCACATTGCTGTTTGTGGGATCTTGCTGTGCGCAAATTGGCTGCCGCGTTTCCCACATAACAACAGTGACTCCACTTCAAACAGTATTTCATTGTCAGTAAAGCGCTTTGAGACGTCCGGTGGTTGTGAAAGGCGCTATATAAATGCAAGTCTTTCTTTTCTTTGTCTACCGCTGGAGGGATTCTAGTTCCATAGTTTGGATTGCCACTTCTCGGCCAAGTCCAACGTCAGGTGGCAGGGTCGGGGCAGCTCGTTAGGGCTGGGATTGTGGCACAAGTTTGCAAGATTTGCTTTCCTACTGATTTAAAAAAAAAAAAAAAATTTGGCTGCAAACCTTCACCACTACTGCTACCATGTCACATAAGAACATAAGAACATAAGAAATAGGAGCAGGAGTAGGCCAATCGGCCCCTCGAGCCTGCTCCGCCATTCAATAAGATCATGGCTGATCTGATCCTAACCGCCAATCTACTATCTATCACAGAACCATCTCCTGCATCTAACAGAATTGCACACACGAAATAGGAGCAGAATCAGGCTACACAGTCCCTGGGCCCGCTCCACTACCCACAGGGCCATGACCGATCCGAACCTAGACTCATGTCCAAATTCCTGCCCGCTCCCCGTAACCCTTAATGCCCTTTACTTCTAGGAAACTGTCTATTTCTGTTTTAAATTTAATTAATGTTGTAGCTTCTACAGCTTTTTGTGGCAGCATATTCCATGAACCTACCACCCTCTGAGTGAAGTAGTTCCTCCTCATCTCAGTTTTGAAAGAGCAGCCCCTTATTCTAAGACTATGTCCCCTAGTTCTCGTCTCACCCGTCATCGGGAACATCCTCCCCGCATCCACCCGATCCAACCCCTTCACAATCTTATATGTTTCAATAAGATCGCCTCTCATTCTTCTGAACTCCAATGAGTAGAGTCCCAATCTACCCAACCTCTCCTCATATGACCACCCCCTCATCCCCGGGATTAACCGAGTGAACCTTTTTTGCACTGCCTCGAGAGCAAGGATGTCTTTCCTTAAGTAAGGACACCAAAACTGTATGCAGTATTCCAGGTGCGGTCTCACCAATACCTTGTACAACTGAAGCAATACCTCCCTATTTTTATATTCTATCCCCCTAGCAATGAAAGCCAACATTCCATTTGCCTTCTTAATCACTTGCTGCACCTGCATACTAACCTTTTGAGTTTCGTGCACCAGGACCCCCAGATCCCTTTGCACTTCAGTACTCTCCAGTTTCTTGCCATTAAGATAATAAATTGCTCTAGGATTTTTCCTGCCAAAGTGCATCACCTCACACTTTCCAGTGTTGTATTCCATCTGCCAAATCTCTGCCCACTTACTTAGCCTGTCTATGTCCCCTTGCAGGTTTTTTTATGTCCTCCTCACTCACTACTTTCCCTCCCATCTTTGTATCATCTGCAAATTTTGATATGTTACACTTGGTCCCTTCCTCCAAATCGTTAATATAGATTGTGAAGAGTTGGGGACCCAGCACTGACCCCTGTGGAACACCACTAGTTACTGATTGCCAGTCTGAGAATGAACCATTTATCCCAACTCTTTGCTTTCTGTTAGATAGCCAATCCTCTATCCATGCCAGAATATTACCCCCAATCCCGTGATTTTTTACCTTAAGCAATAATCTTTTGTGTGGCACCTTGTCAAATGCCTTTTGGAAGTCTAAATACACTACGTCCACTGGTTCCCCTTTATCCACTCTATATGTTACTTCCTCAAAGAACTCCAGCAAATTTGTCAAACATGACTTCCCTTCGTAAAACCATGCTGACTTTGTCCTATTAAATTATGATTATCCAAATGTCCTGTTACTGTTTCCTTAATAATGGACTCCAAAATTTTACCTACCACAGATGTTAGGCTAACCGGTCTATAGTTACCAGCCTTCTGTCTACTGCCCTTTTTAAATAAGGGTGTTACATTAGCAGTTTTCCAGTCTGCCGGGACCTTAGCGGAATCCAGGGAGTTTTGAAAAATTATTACCAATGCATCTACAATCCCTACCGCCACTTCCTTCAAGACTCTAGGATGTAAGCCATCAGGTCCAGGTGATTTATCCGCCTTGAGTCCCATTATTTTACCGAGTACCACTTCCTTAGTGATTTTGATCGTGTTTAGCTCCTCTCCCCCTATAGCCCCCTGTTTGTCCAGTGTTGGGATATTCTTAGTGTCCTCTACTGTAAAGACTGATACAAAATATTCATTCAGTGTTTTTGCCATCTCCATATTTCCCACCATTAATTTCCCGGTCTCATCCTCTAAGGGACCAACATTTACTTTAGCCACCCTTTTTCTTTTTATATAACTATAAAAACTCTTACTATCTGTTTTTATATTTTTTGCTAATTTACTTTCATGAGGCACGAGGCACAAGGAAACGGTGGACATTTATTTTAAGAACAGTCTTTGGGTGCCCACTTCATATTTGAGAAAGCTCTGGATGTCCCGTCCAAAAACAAGACTGTCTGATCCAAAACCGGATGGGTGGTGACTCGACGTTTAAATGATTGGAATGAACCAGATATGTATGTATTGGATCAATTCCGGCTCCTGAAACAGACTGCCTGGGTTATATGCTGCTGTTAAAATAGGAAACAAAGGAATGTCGGGCGAACAAGTTGAGCCTTTGTGCGCTCGTAATGTGCGGTCATTTCTAAGATCCAGTTTCAGCAGAGAGTCGCGTACACCGCACCCTGCACCAAAAGTGACCTGCAAGGTGGGCCACGGGAGAGTGAAATAGCATTAATATATATCTCTCTCTCTGTGTCTCTCTTTCTCTCTCTCCTCCTCCTGTACCCTTGCCTCTCTCTCGCTCTCCCTCTCCTCCCCTCTCCTCCTCCTCTCTCGCTCTCCCTCTCCTCCTCCTCTCTCGCTCTCCCTCTCCTCCTCCTCTCTCGCTCTCCCTCTCCTCCTCCTCCTCCTCCTCTCTCGCTCTCCCTCTCCTCCTCCTCCTCCTCCTCTCTCGCTCTCCCCCTCCTCCTCCTCTCTCGCTCTCCCTCTCCTCCTCCTCTCTCGCTCTCCCTCTCCTCCTCCTCTCTCGCTCTCCCTCTCCTCCTCCTCTCTCGCTCTCCCTCTCCTCCTCCTCTCTCGCTCTCCCTCTCCTCCTCCTCTCTCGCTCTCCCTCTCCTCCTCCTCTCTCGCTCTCCCTCTCCTCCTCCTCTCTCGCTCTCCCTCTCCTCCTCCTCTCTCGCTCTCCCTCTCCTCCTCCTCTCTCGCTCTCTTTCTCCTCCTCCTCCTTCTCTTGTGTCTCGGCACTCGCGCTGTCTCTCCTCGCTTGCTTGCCGGCTCTTTTCTCTCTCCTTACTCTTCTCTCACTCCCTCTCCTTCCTTGCTCTCCGTTTCTCTTCTGGCTTCCTCTCTCCCTGTCTCATTCCTCTCTCATCTCGCTCCCTCTTCCTCTTTTGCGCTTCCCACTGTCTCCTTTTTTTTCTCCTTTCTATTGCTTTCCTTCGTTTCTCTTTCTCACACTTTCTGTTCTTGCACGCAGGCTCACATTCGCACACTCTGTTTCCTCTCTCTCTGCATTTTTCCTAATCTCTTCTCAGCCAGCCTGGGTGTGAGATGCACAGCTGGTTTCTGTTGCTGCCTTACTGGAAAACACTATGGGCATGAGTGCGGCTCCTAGATACGTTTTTGATTCCTTGTGCCAGTTGAAGTAGCTGATCTCTGGCAACTTAGCCTCTGCTGGGAAAATGCACGTGAGTGCGGACATTGAGCGAGGACATGATTGGGGATGACTACGATGCCCCCCATGACGCCGTCGCTCACTGTCCAGGCTCTATCTGGGTGAGGTACGGCAAGCTGCTGTATCCCAGCATGAGCCAGTGCCTTCAGCGCTGGGGTGGGGGCAAGGAAAAAGGACGTTCTTTGGCGATGATCTTCTCAAGGAGCTTGGCAAAAAACACAAAAGGTGAACCAGGGCTGAATGGAAATGAGGCAGAAAGGTAGCTGGATTACAAGGGTGACTTTTAGTGCAACTTAACTCTTAAAGATGACGCCTGGTTCTTAATTAAAGTTTTTTTTAAAAATGCAATTTCGCCTAGGTTTCCTGTTTTTTGAAAAATTTGAAGGCAGTCGAAACATGTTTTGAACTCTGACCCACATCTTACAGACATCAGGCAAATCCCAGTGCACAGCTGAACCTTGTAATTAGGCAAGGTTTCAGAAAGAGCTTTGAGTGTTATGACATGCAGCAGCTTGCTCCGTGGTGTATCGGCGAGCAGCGATTCTCTCTCGTTTGTGTTTTCCCAGATGAAGGCTGGTCTGTGCTACGTCCTTGTTGACACAGTGGCTTGTTGCAAACTTTTTGTGCTAAGTTTGTAGAATTACAGATGTTGCAGCACAGTAGGGGGCCATTTAGCCCATCGGGTTAGTGTCAGCCGTGGCTCAGTGGGCAGCGCTCTCTCCTCTTGAGTCAGAAGGTCGTGGGTTCAAGCCCCACTCCAGAGACTGGAGCACAGAAAAATCTAGGCTGACACTCCCAGTGCAGTGCTGAGGGAGTGCTGCACTGTCGGAGGTGCCATCTTTCAGATGTGACGTTAAACCGAGGCCCTGTCTGCCCTCTCAGGTGGACGTAAAAGATCCCAGGGCACTATTTCGAACAAGAGCAGGGGAGTTCTCCTTGGTGCCCCTGTCTATTTATCTCTCAACCAACACCTTAAAAACATGATCTGGTCATTATCACATTGCTGTTTGTGGGAGCTTGCTGTGGGCAAATTGGCTGCCACGTTTCCTACATTACAACAGTGACGACACTTCAAAAAGTACTTCATTGGCTGTAATGCGCTTTGGGATGTCCTGAGGTCGTGAAAGGCGCTGTAGAAATGCAAATCTTTCTATTTATCGGGATAGTGCCCATATCCTTTTACATTCTTCCTTTTCAAATACTTAATCCAATTCACTGTTCAATGATGTCCTGATCACTGCCTCAATAACTGGTTGTGGTAATAAGTGAGAAGTCGCACAATACCAGGTTATAGTCCAACAGTTTTATTTGAAATCACAAGCTTTCGGAGCTTTCAGGTGACGAAGGAGCAGCCGCTCCGAAAGCTTGTGATTTCAAATAAAACTGTTGGACTATAACCTGGTGTTGTGCGACTTCTCACATTTGTCCACCCCAGTCCAACTCCGCATCATGGTTGTGGTAAAGCATTCCCTGTTCGAACAGCCCTCTGTGTGAATTAAGTTGTCCATCAGATTTTTTTTCCACGTCGTCTTCGCCCTTGCTGGGGTATGGTTCCTCGAGGGCTCTCCAACGCCTCGTTCGAGTGACGGTGAATGTCGTTAGGCTATCTAACCATTACATACGTGCAATATATTCGAGGGATCGAAAGCACTGGCGATTTGAGACAAAGCGCAGGATCCTGCAACGTTGGCCAGCCCCCTGCTCCTGTCCCAGCAGAGGCTGCAGGTTTGTGATCGGGAGCTGGAAACCTGACCAGTTGGCCCTGTTGCTAACCTAGCGTCACTGAGGCCTACCCGGTGCTCTTCCTGGGTTAGAGATCGGCTAACTCCAACACTGATCAGGAATTGAACCTGGGACCTTCCTGCTCTGCGTGGCTCAACCACACACAACCAGCCGAGCCCCTGAGGATAGAATCATAGAACAGTGCAGCACAGAAGGAGGTCATTCGGCCCATCGAGCCTGCCCCGGCTCTTTCGAAGAGCAATCCAGTTAGTCCCACTCCCCCGCTCTTTCCCCATATCCCTGCGATTTTTTTTTCTCTCCTTCAAGTATTTATCCAACTCCCTTTTGAAGGCGACTATTGAATCTGTATCCACCACCCTATCAGGCAGCGCATTCCAAATCCTAACCACTCGTTGCGTAAAAAAAAAAAAAAAAAAAGTTTTTCCTCTGGTTCTTTGGCCAATCACCTTAAATCTGTGCCCTTTGGTTATCGACCCTTCAGCCACTGGAAACAGTTTCTCTTTATTTACTCTATCGAAACCCCTCATGATTTTAATCTCCTCTTAGTCTTCTCTGCTCTAAGGAGAGCAGGATGTGCACAGATCCAGTACTTGATTCTACCCCTGTTACTAAGGAACAAAACGTTTGCTGCCTGATATGTGAATAAAACTTGCTGTGACTCCGAGTAATTTGCATGTACCTCATGTAAACAGGCTGATTGAGCCCTGGCTGCGTTCCTAGATTCTGCATTCTGATTTAATGCCGTGTGGTCACGGCAGGAATAATGTTTCTTTAATCTTCAGTGCTGATGCTGAGTGTGTTTCCTCTCTCTTCCCACCCCCTGCCCCCACCCTTAATTTTCTTCCCAGCTCTCGGAGGTGTGGTTCCATGAGTGAGTGTCTGATTTCTCCCAGTACCTCATCCAAAGACAGTCCTGGTGCTGGTCTAATGGTGGCCCCTCCACGTTCTCCATTACTCTGTAGATACGACCTAACTTAGCCAAGTGGAGAGCCCCCCCCCCCCCCCCCCACCCACCCCCGCTCCCCGTGGGCTGGGGCCCCGGGCAATCGCCCAGTTGTTTGCCTCTGAAGCTGGCACTGCCCAAAGAGCCGTTTTACATGTGCGAGCCTTGACTATGTGTGTTGGAGGGGTTATCAAAGCCAATCCTGATACTGTTCTCACTTGACATCGAAACATGCATAGTGACCGGGCTGATTTTTCTTTCCTTTCCCAGCCTCGGCACGGTGAAGTGCTTCCCAGACACACATACCCTCTTCCCCCTTCGCTTGGGGACACCAAGGTTTTTTTTTAGCACCACGAGGCTGAGGATCAGCTAATTCAACATGGAGAGATTGAGTAGAATGGGCCTATACTCTGGAGTTTAGATGAATGAGAGGTGATCTCATTGAAACGTATAAAATTCTTAGAGGGCTTGACAGGGTAGATGCTGGGAGGATGTTTCCCCTGGCTGGGGAGTCTGGAACCAGGGGTCACAGTCTCAGAATAAGGGGTCGGCCATTTAGGACGGAGATGAGGAGAAATTTCTTCACTCAGAGGGTGGTGAATCTTTGGAATTCTCTACCCCAGAAAGCTGTGGAGGCTCAGTCATTGAGTGTATTCCTGCATCTACCCTGTCAAGCCCTGCAAGAATTTTGTATGTTTCAATGAGATCACCTCTCATTCTTCTAAACTCTACAGAATATAGGCCCAGTCTACTCAATCTCTCCTCATAGGACAATCCCCCCATCCCAGGAATCAGTCTGGTGAACCTTCGTTGCACTCCCTCTATGACAAGTATATCCTTCCTTAGGTAAGGAGACCAAAACTGTACACAATACTCCAGGTGTGGTCTCACCAGGGCCCTATATAATTGCAGTAAGACATCTTTACTCTTGTACTCAAATCCTCTTGTAATAAAGGGCAGTGTACCATTTGCTTTCCTAATTGCTTGCTGTACCTGCATGTTAACTTTCAGTGATTCGTGTACAAGGACACCCAGGTCCCTCTGAAGTTCAGCCATGATCTTATTGAATGGTGGAGCAGGCTCGAGGGGCCGTATGGCCTACACCTGCTCCTAATTCTTATGTCTTGGACTGTAAAACTCGGGGCCATGTCAGGGGCTGCATTTCCTAACTGATTCCCACCAGGGATGCCCCCATTCTGTTGTTGACTCTCTCTTTCTGAGGTATGTTCTCTCCTACACTCCCTTTCCTCCTGCCGCTGATCATAGTGCTGCTCTCAAACTAGCAAAAGAGCGGTGGCTCTCCTGTGCCAATTCTTCCCCTCCCTTTGGGGAACCTGGAGCAGCTCAGTTGATATTGGAAACTCAGTGTGTGGTGAGAGTGAAATTACTTTTCACTTACCGAATGACACCACATGACCTCCTGACTCATTAAGGAAGAACTTGCATTTTTATAGCACCTTTTATGACCTCAGGAGGTTCCAAAGCGCTTTACAGCCAGCGAAGCACTTTAGAATCGCAGTCACTGATGTGATGTAAGAAACGCGGCAGCCAATTTGTGCACAGCAAGCTCCCACAAACAGCAATGTGATAATGACCAGATAATCTGTTTTTAGTGATGTTGGTTGAGGGATAAATATTGGCTAGGACACCGGGGGGAACTCTCCTGCTCTTCTTCGATATAGTGCCATGGGATCTTTTACGTCCCCCTGAGAGAGCAGACGAGGCCTCGGTTTAACGTCTCATCCGAAAGACGGCACCTCAGACAGTGCAGCGCTCCCTCAGCACTGGAGTGTCAGCCCAGATTTATGTGCTCAAGTCTCTGGAGCGGGACTTGAACCCACAGCCTTCTGACTAGGAGGCGAGTGTGCTGCCCACTGAGCCATAGCTGACACCTTTGGACTGAATCTTAATTATTTTAGTTCAACAATGCCACATTTTTTGAGGGATTGCACTAAAGAGTTCTGTGTTGAAATGGGTTTTGTGATCAGTCTTGATCTTTTCAATTATAGAACACAATCTTGGCATTTACCCAATGCTGACAGCTTTGATATAGAGGAGGGCACAATAGTATGAGTGAGCGCTGTTCACAAGCTTTCCATGAGGAGTGTGGATGCTGAAGGTGCTTCACTTTGCATCCTATTTTGGAGAGAGTGACTTCCTTGCCCTGCCCTCCCACTTTTACACTGAGTGATGAAGCCGGTCTCTGTAGGTCTGCTAGGCTCCGCCGACTCTTAACACAGAGACACTGTGTGTTTTCATTCACAACCATGCTGATGTTCCAGAAACCACTGGCCTTATCCCAATGGCAGAATCGTAGACCCACACGCTCTGGGCCTATGGTCCTATTGGTTCCTGGAAATCTGAGCTTGTTTACACTATAACGTGTAGCCGGGGGAGGGAGACCTGCGAATTTGCAGTTGGCTGCATTCCTGTATTTAAAAGTGACTCGAGACTGACACGATGCTCTGGAAGGGTGGCACTGGTAGTAGAATCACAGAATGTTACAGAAACAGGCCATTCAGCCCATCAACTCTGTGCCAGTGTTTTTCCCCATGAGTTTAATCCTACTTTCCTGTTTGCTTCCATCTATATATGTTAAAAATCTTACTTCTTATACACTTCCTGTCAACTTTTTCCATTCTATATTCAGGTTGATCATGTAAATTGTGTATGTAAACATGTTACACTGTAATTACGCCCTCGTGCCAGTGGTGGCAGCAAGGTGTAATTACAGCGTGACACGTTTACATAGGCAGTTTCCATTATAAATGTGGACATAGGAATTTATCATTTGGACTGTAATACAAATTGCTTATCATCAGTAAGTGTCCTACATGAAGAGATTTTGGGCAATCTCATCCCAGTTCCTAGTGTGTTCACATCCACAACATAAAACTGACCCTAATTAGAACTATATTTATGTTTGCTCGCTTAACAACCGTGACTGCATCTCAAAACGTAACAGTTGGTTGTTAAACGCTTTGGGAAGTTCTGAGGATGTGATAGGGCTCTATATAAGTTCGTTCTTCAATTGACAATCTCACTCAGACCACAAGGTGGCTGGTGTGGGAAATCTCCCACTGGTGGCTTTAAGAGCATAAGAAATAGGAGCAGGAGTAGGCCATACGGTCCCTTGAGCCTGCTCCACCATTCAATAAGATCGTGGCTGAACTTCTACATTAACTCCACCTTCCCGCCCTATCCCCATAACCCTTGGTGCCCAAGAATCTATCGATCTCGGTCTTGAATATACTCAACGACTGAGCCTCCACAGCCCTCTGGGGTAGAGAATTCCAAAGATTCACAACCCTTTGAGTGAAGAAATTTCTCCGCATCTCAAGACATAAGTGGCTGACCCCTTATCCTGGTTCTAGACTCTCCAGCCAGGACTTTGCTGATGTTGAGCTGAGGCACATTGTTGGGCAATGTGGAGGGAACTTTACTCTGCACCTAACCCTTGCTCTGCCTGACTTGTTGCGGACACTGTCCTAAACGGAAAGGTGTTCCTTTCCCCAAAACTAACTTCCTTCACCTCGATGAACACACAACTCCCAAACAAAAAGTGAGACAGAAAGAAATGATACCTGCCTGTAGCATTCCAAAGTTCTTTGTAATTTACATTATGTCTGTTTAAAACAACATTAATTGACTGCTGTTTAGTGACTCATTCTTGGGCAAACCCCATCATTATTGTTATTTAAAAATTATTCATGTGGATAATAAAATTAGATGCATCTCCTGATGAGTGAGTATCCTGCTACTGAACCTGAGTTCTGACTGACTTGTATGCTTTCCTTTTAGGTCTCTTGATGGAAGGCTCCAAGTGTCCCATCGGAAAGGCCTACCTCATGTCATCTACTGTCGCCTCTGGCGTTGGCCGGACCTTCACAGTCACCATGAGCTTCGAGCCATGGAAATGTGCGAGTTTGCCTTTCACATGAAGAAGGATGAGGTCTGCGTGAATCCTTACCATTACCAAAGAGTGGAGACACCAGGTAAGAGCACCGTAACGAGCATGTTTAGGATCACTGGGCTGGGAAACGACATGGAATTTACAGCACAGAAAAACAGGCCATTCGGCCCAACAAGTCCATGCCGGCGTTTATGCTCCACACGAGCCTCCTCTCACCCTACTTCATCCAACCCCATCAGCATATCCCTCTATTCCTTTCTCCCACATGTCTTTATCTAGCTTCCCCTTAAATACGTCTGTTATTCGCCTCAACCACTCCCTGTGGTAGTGAGATCCACATTCTCACCACTCTCTGGGTAAAGAAGTTTCTCCTGAATTCTTTATTGGATTTATTAGTGACTGTCTTATATTGATGGACTCCACCATAAGTAGAAACATCTTCCCTTCATCTACCCTATCAAACTCTTTGTAATTTTAAAGACCTCTATTAGGTCATCCCTCAAGCCTCCTCTTTTCTAGAGAAAAGAGCCCCAGACTGTTCAGTCTTTCCAGATAGATATTAACTAACCTCACTTTTTAAAAAAAGGATAGCCAACCCAAGGAATTTTATAACTGAAAGGAAATTGATGAGCTGAATTTAGAGAGATACTTTCGACAGACTCGGGTGGAGATCAGACAACATGACTGCATACTGACAAAACCACAAGCTGTGATAACTCGTGGAACAAAGACAGAGATGCTTAGAGGCACTAATAGGTGGAATAGGCTGACGCCCGCTGAAGTGGAGGCTGAATCATTCAAAATGGAATTGGATCAATTCCTGATTTGAAGGGGAGTAAGGAGATCTGGATTCAGGGCAGAAGAGCAGAGAGGTGCATCGGACTGAGTCTTTAACCAAAACCTGCTTGACAGAGGAAGCAACATGCGCGGGCTGAATGGCTTATCTTATTCTTACTTATACTTTTAGCAATGTTTTCTTGTTGCTGCACTCGAGTGATTGCGTGGGCCATACGGCCAACCCATTAGATGCAATAGAAATACTGTCAGTAAAATTTGCATAGTTCTTAAAGACACCTAGAGAAGAAAATCCTTACTGTACCTGAATTTGTTCTCTCTCCAATTCTTCTCCACTGACAATTACAGGAATATAGTTCTATGGTCATGCTCCAATACCTCACCCAAATGAACATTTGAACTTGGACAGTGAGTGTTAGCTGACTGTTTGTTTGTTTGACTCAGGGTGGGGGCATCATTGCTGAGTCCCATCCTGGCCTTGCCCAATATCAGCATGGAAACCCTTTTTCATCGGGGAGTCACTGATATATTTGAGATTTTTGGATATTAAGGGATATGGGGATAGTGCAGGAAAGTGGAGATGAGGTAGAAGATCAGCCATGATCTTATTGAATGGCGGAGCAGGCTCGAGGGACCAAATGGCCGACTCGTGCTCCTATTTCTTATGTTCTTATAAATTGGGCCTTTTCTTTCCCCACCCTCAAGAAATGCTGAGACTAATAGCAGTGTCTGGCTAAAATCAGCTTACTGCACTGATCAGGGTTCAAATCTATTCTGGCAGTGCATGTACCCACTGGGGCATACAGGGGCAGGGGGGGGGCGCCTAAGGATCTTGCGTTTGCATCTGCAGTGGAGGAAGAGCCCTCCCTGGGCTATTCACACTTACTTCGCAGCAGTTGCTTTCAGAGTAGCTCTGGCTAAGGCCTTGAGGGGGAGGGGGGAGTCCTCCCCTTGTCACCTTGCTACCTTTGCCTGCGGTTGAAGAATGGAGCAGGAAAGAAATAAGGCCAAAAACTTGCATTTGTAAAGCGTAGTATCGTGTCTCTCAAGGTATCCCAATGATTTATTTTCAAGTGCAGTTGCTGTTGCTACACACGTAAACATGGCAGCCAGTGTGAGCACAACAAAGTCCCACAAACAATGAAGTGAATGACATTTAATTTGTTTTGAGGGAAAGAGGTTGGCCAGGACACCAGGAGAGCTCTTTTTCCAATAGTGCCATGGGATCATGAAGAGATAGTTTTATGTAGGATATACGGCACAGAAACAGGCCATTCGGCCCAACCAGTCCATGCCGGCGTTTATGCTCCTCTCGAGCCTCCTCCTGTCTTTCCTCATCTAACTCCATCAGCATAACCCTCTATTCCCTTCTCCCTCCTATGCTTATCTAACCGCCCTTTAAATGCATCTATACTACTCGCCTCAACCACTCCCTGTGGTAGCGAGTTCCACATTCTCAGCACTCTCTGGGTAAAGAAGTCTCTTCTGAATTGGGGATCTCTGTTTAACTTCTCAATCAATGACCTGTACCTCCAGCAATGCAGCGCTTCCTCAGTACCGCACCAGTCTGGTTAACGTTACGCAAGTTCTGGAGTGGGGCCTGAAACCAAAATGTTATGACTCAAAGAGGTGAGAATGCTACCAACTTGGCGCACAATTGGTATTGGAAGGCCCAAGCGGGGAAAGGAAAGGGCACAACTTTAAAATAGAGAAGTGTGGCATTGGCCTCGCGTAAAAAGAAACCCAAGTCCTTTCTATTCTTTGTGTTTTTTTTTACAGTTTTACCTCCTGTTCTTGTGCCAAGACACACAGAGGTGCCCTCTGAATTCCCACCCCTGGAAGACTATACACATTCCATTCCAGAGAACACAAATTTCCCAGCTGGCATCGAACCACAGAGCAACTATATACCAGGTACTCAATGGCGCTTAACGGAACATTCGGGTAAATTACATTTCCTGTTATTTGCGATGTTAGAAATGCAAATTATTCCACTGGCAGAAAAAGAAGTGAAAGGTACAAATACGGAGGAGAGCAACTGATTCTGCATGCTCTGGTAAAATTTGAAAGAACCTTCCTGTAGGCCTGTTATCAGATTGCGACACGTCACAGCGTTCAGAGAAACTGCCGTGTGCTTGCATTTGATACAGAATGCAGCTCATGAATGTCTTTATCAGATTTCCATCTCTTGCTGTCACAGATTGGTAAATGAACAAAAGTTGTTGTGGGGGCAATCCAGTTTTGGGTAAGTCTTTTGAACTAGAGGCAAACAGAGGTGCATCACATCAGCCAAACTTTTTTTTTCTTTCCAAGACTGCATTGGGTGTTGTGTCTTAATATGAGGTATGACTGCTCCAAGGGAAGAGGGTGATTGTCTGCTGATAGTAATCACTCGCCCACCTCAGATCCTGCTGTGAGCCTGAGATTCCAGTGAGGTAAAATAACTCTCAATCTCACATGACAATAATTCCCAAGTTCTAACTTTTCTGATACTATGAAAGATGATTTTTTTTTTTCTTACGGTAAGAAGCTGCCTTGGTTTTTTTTTTCCAACGCCACCCATCGCTGAGTGGTAATGAGAGTTGGGTTTGCGAGTTGGTATCTCCGTGCGAATTCAGGCTGGTTGGAAGTTCCTAGCCGCTCCCGTAATGGGTAATCGCGGCGTCCGGTGCAACCGCTGAGCTGTCCAGTGCCCAAGGCCCCAGGTTCAATCCCTGGCCTGCGCGCAGTTGGCCGGTCTCTGCTCGAGCAACAGTTGGGGGTCTACAGTTGGGATCAGAGCTGTTGGGCGCAGAAAGGAGAGAAAAGAATGAGTCAATGGTTCCTGCTCCTGATCACTACCCAGTGACACCGAGACAGTCATTGGCTGGGTTCATCCATGAGAAATGGCTGGAAGGTGACCATCCCCCATGGACCTCAAGCCCAGCAAGAGTCAGTATCTATTGGAGAGGGAGGGGGTGGGGGCACAGAGGGCTGGAAATGGCCAATTAACTACTGGTCCGTGTGAATTGGCAAGTAGTGCAGCTAGGTGTTGCGCAGGGCGGACTGTACACATTGAATACAAAACCCGCATCTTCTGTGTAGTGTGAACGATTAAGGACTCTAATTCTATTTAATAGGGCATCAAATAAGCAGCACATTCCAGTTTACTCTTCCCACCCCCCCTTCCTCCACCTGTTAACAACATGCCTGGTATCCATGTTAGATCGCGAAGGAGTGACTGTGATACATGCCTTCCGCTGGCTTTTCACTCCCTTTTTTGGGTTTAAGATTTTTCTCTCATCTTTTGCCCCGTCACCTCAAAGAGCAAGTAAGTGAAATGTCCTGACGAAAGATCTCCACCCAAAAACATGAACCTGGTTTTTTTTCTCTTTCAGATGCTATTTCCAGGTTTCTGTTTTTTGCCCCAGGTTTGCAGCATTCCCGTTTATTTTTTAAGTGCAGGTTTATGGCTGTTTTAGCTGCGCAGCACTTGAGTGTAACTCATTACTCTGTGGTTAACAGGTACTGTACAAAAAGTAGGAGGTAGGTGGAAGAAGATCTTGCTAGATAATGTGCACTGCACTGTATTATGTCCAAGGCTGTTTGATTGTTTCTCCTAGCTTGCGTGAGACACCCGAGACTGCATCTTAAGATGGAAGATAGATGAGCTAGATCCAGAGGATGTGCGGGCCTTGAGAAGCCCTTGACTATGATATACCTTATCTCAAACTAATGCGTGGAGCTAAAAGTTGGTTTACGCGTGACGCACAAAACAGATTATATTTAATTCTGGATGTGAATAATTTAAACAAAAATATACAAATGTGGAATATTAAACCCAATCGGTTACATGCATCACCCGTAAACCAAGGCTGGCAGTCTAAAGTAACACTTTCAGGATGTCGCATGTGTCAAAACATAAGAGGGTCACGTTGAACTTTGTATTTGTCATGTACTGTGTGATGAAATTGGAGCTTCTAATAAAGGCATTTATAAAAGGGCAGAAACCAACAGCAAAAGTTCCAAACCTTCAGAGGGAGGACAGGCCAATTTGAGAAAAGAACGTGATCTCAATAGGATTTCTGTGCCCACCTTCTTTGACCTGGAGTCTGCAAATGGAACTCAAGTTCAAACAAAATTTAGCCCAATCAGGACCTTCAGAATGTGGATCTGAGTGTTGTACTGATACCTTTAAAAATGTTACTTCGTTTTTTCTTCTCGGTTAGAGACACCACCGCCAGGCTACATCAGTGAGGACGGAGAAACCAGTGACCATCAGATGAACCATAGCATGGACACAGGTAATGTATGGTGAGGGGCTCGTGTGTCAAACCTCAAAGTTCCATGTAAGGAGAGAGCAGTTGGTGTGTACTGACCATCTCAAGCCATGTTGAGTACTAAAGTCTTCCAACTGGTGACTTTGTAGATGTAGTTCACAAATGCTGTCAGAATTGGAGAAGGTGGGAACTGGTGGGTTAGCACACTGTGCTTCTGCCTCTGGAGGCAGACTCTCTCCCCTAGGGCATGAGGTGCCTTGCGGAAGTAGGGTTGAGGGAGCTTTATTTTACATCTGGCTGTTCTGATGTGTGGTGTCCAAATGCCCCAGTGTAATTTCCCCCCCCCCCCCCCCCCCCATGCCCCCATTATTCCCTCTCCAGGTTTCTCTCCGGAATCGGGTTGCCAACTCTGGTTGGACATATTCCTGGAGGTGTCATCACATGACCTCTCACCTCCAATCACCCCGCCCCCACTATCCCGCCATTGGTCGCCCGGCACGTCCATCTTCGCGGCGCCCCGCCTCCCCACACCAACCAGAAACTCGATTGGATGATTCTTGACTGTCAATCAACAGCCTTCTTTTCCCCATGTCTGATATTTTTATAACTAATAAACAAGTGTTCAAAGAATTTTTTTGTAAAAAAAAAAACAACACAATTTTATTGATCACCCCGATGATTTTTCTCCCGGGTTTTGCTGGCAGCAGTGTCCTGGAGATTAGTCTTTGATTCCTGGAGACTCCAGGGCAATCCTGGAGGGTTGGCAACTCCAACTCCGGAAGGTTTTGATTGCAAGAGTGGTGATCATCCGCTGTTACTTCACCATGCGTGACCCATTGCGGCGAGTGTTGCAGGTTTGTCCAGCAGTGTGAGGGAAAGCCTGATCCTACCACCGCCTGGTGTCCACATTTGCCCAGTTGCCAGTGCTGTGATCTGGAGCGGGAACGCTGGCTGATTTTATTCCCCCTCCAGCTCAGTAGCATGGCCACACCAGCTGTGAAACCGGCAAGAGGGAGGGTGTGACCCTAGGTCTGTCTGGTCGGCATTGGCTGACTGTTGGAGAATTTAAATCTCCGCCACTATTCCCCGGCGTTAATATAGCATAATCGATTTGTAAAGAAAAGGTTTCGGTAAATAAATGGAGGTCACACACAACCCTCTTTCCAGCCGGTAGCGCTTACTTGGTTTCTCAATAGCAGAATGATTCAGAATTGAATTTAACTAGTTTCTGTCTTGCGAAACCGAAATAGTGTAGGCGATCATCAAGATTGATAAAAGTGGGCGTGAAGGTGAGATACATCAAGAACGAGTAATTATATGACACTTTGCATAGTGGGACGTGTGAGATGGTGAATAAGGTAGCGGCCACATCCAATAAGGTTGGTTAATTCCATTAAAATGAAAGCCGATCTGGATATTGTACAATTTGGATTATATCACTGTTGACTTTTTTTTATCAATTTCATGATTGAATATGCAAATATATGAAATATGAGCCAGTAAGGCCAATCACTATTGTAGACAGCCTTTCACACTATGTTGATCAAGTGAAGCATATTGTAAAGAAATAAATTGCTTCCCAGCCTCGATCTTTATTGCTGCTCTTTCTCTCTCTCTCTTTAGGTTCTGCGGCTGACTTATCTCCAAACCCCTTGTCGCCCACACACAGCAACTTGGGTGAGTGCTCACTGACCAGGTTTGGAAGTAGCCAGTGCCAGCTTTGAGAGCTGGCGTTTCTCAAGCTATCACAGAATCAAGGTTAGCCACTGCTGAGGTTGGAAGTTCAGCACCGGGTCACCGAGTTTACGTTGGCAGCTGGCCCACGCTTTTGCTTTGTTTGCTCGTCATGACTCAGTGCTGCTGCTGCTGCTGCACACTGTCCCACAGTGAACAAGAGGCTGTTGTTTGACGTTGGAACAACAGTGGCTGAGCAGGAAGGCTCGGGGCACCTCTGTACTTCGCCAACTGCTGCTAGGCAGGGCTCGAGGTCTGGGAACTAACTGTTGCTTCCAGTAAGGTTGCATGCACATGGTCTGCTTAATTGGAACTTGAGGTAAAAGTTATAATGCATGGCTCTTGTTGACGTGGGGAAATTATACTTTAAACTCAACAATGTAGTTTGTGGGTTCCCCAGATGATTGAGTTGCTGCCCAGTACTTTACAGATTAGGACGGACCGAAGTTTGATTGGAGAACTGTGCTGCGTTATTTGCTACCTATGGGCTTGTGTCAGCTGTGGCGCAGTGGGTCGCACTCTCGCTTCCGAGTCAGAAGGTTGTGGGTTCAAGTCCCCACTCCGGCACAAAACAAATCTAGGCTGACTCTCCAGTGCAGTAATGCGAGAGCGCTGCACTGGCGGAGGTGCCATCTTTCGGATGAGACGTTAAAGTAAGGCCCTGCCCTCTCGGGTGGACGTAAAAGATCCCACGGCACAATTTCGACGAATTCTCCCCGGTGTCCTGGGCCAATATTTATCCCTCAATCAACATCACTAAAAAACAGATTATCTGGTCATTATCCCATTGCTGTTTGTGGGAGCTTGCTGTGCGCAAATTAGATGCCGCGTTTCTTGCATTAAAGCAGTGACTACACTTCAGAAAAGTATTTCATTGGCTGTAAAGTGCTTGGGGACATCTTGAGGCAGTGAAAGGCGCTGTATAAATGCAAGTCTTTTTTTCTTTTTTTCATGGCAACCCTGGGTTAAAGTAGGGGAAAATCAACCGGGTTTCCCATTCCTGATTGCTGTCCGGTGACCCAGGCCGGAAAGTGCTCGCGCGTTGATTTTTGGGTAGGACAGGATCCAGCTCTTTTATGATGCCCTCCATGACGGATGAGCGTGCCAACACTCAAATGTCTTCGGGCCGCACATGGAGAATGGCTACTTGAGTGAGATGGTATCCCAGTGAGAGGGCTGTACCCTAGCAATGGTCAGTTCCTTCACGAGAGATGGGGAGAAAATTGTGGGGGTGGGGGAGAAGAGAGGGGCTTTAGGAAGGGGCAGGGGAAGAAGAACTGTTGATCCATTTTTGGAAGCAATTCCTAGGGGCTAGAAGTTTGCTTCCCTCTATTCTGGGACGAACCTGATCCTAATCCAACTCCCTGGAGTGTAACAGTAAAAAGTTTTGAAAACTTCAAAGAGATTAGAAATTTCAAGGGATGACAAATGCTGTGAGTTTACGGCTTTGATTCATCCTTTGATGATCGTAAGCAGCGTGCCTCTCCAGACTTCTGGTGTCCCCAGCAACCTTGTGTTGATTTGCTGCCCTGTAACTCGCTGTACGTATTAAACACAAGGCCACGGACCTAGTCTAGCCTCTTTGCAATGTTGCTACTCATTGTCAGGCTTCAGTGAGGATTCCCTCATTTTTCCTCTTTCCTGAGGGTGCAGGTTCTTCTGGACCCACTGGTGGCTGTAGGCTTTCTGGTACTCAGCCCAAGTGACTATTCTGTGTTAATCTAGACAACGATTAACCAAGGCTTCTTCGACAGCACCTCCCAAATCCGCGACCTCTACCACATAAAAGGACAAGGGCAGCAAGTACATGGGAACACCACCACCTCCAAGTTCCCCTCCAAGTTACACCCCATCCTGACTTGGAAATATATCGCCGTTCCTTCAATGTCGCTGGGTCAAAATCCTGGAACTCCCTTCCTAACAGCACTGTGGGAGCACCTTCACCACATGGGCTGCAGCCGTTCAAGAAGGCGGCTCACCACCACCTTCTCACAGTCAATTCAGGATGGACAATAAATGCTGGCCTTGCCAGCAATGCCCACATCCCGTGAATGAATAAATAAATGAGAAAAACTTTTTTTATCTAGCTTTTTGCCTCTCCCAGGAGATCACCATAGTTTCGGGTGGGGTGGGGTGTGTATTTATTGTGATACACGAGGTATGGCCATTGAGTGGGACAGGCTGGATGGACCAGAGGGTCTTTACCTGTCCGTCATTGTTCGTATGTCGAACTGACTGGATACATGAGCATAGAAGGCAATATTGGTGAATACCAACTTGTCCTCACCCAACATCCACTCACGTTTACTTTCCAGTAGGGGCTAATGGAGAGAGACCAGGGGTTGGGGAACATTGGCTGATTTTGTTCCCGTCTCCATAGCCCGTGGGGCCACTGAGACCAAATGGAATGGCCTGGGTGTGATCAGCTAACTCAACACAGACCAGGGATGGAATTAAAAAAAAAAAATTCATTCATGGGATGTGGGCGTCGCTGGCAAGGCCGGCATTCATTGCCCATCCCTAGTTGCCCTTGAGAAGGTGGTGGTGAGCCGCCGCCTTGAACCGCTGCAGTCCGTGTGGTGAGGGTACTCTTTGGGGCCAAGCGGTCGGTCTGCTCTGACTCAGTGGCGTGCCGAACAGTGCATCATTGTTTTGTTTTTTTTACTCGAAAGACTACCAAGAGCAGATGCAGTGACTGAAACAAGCTCTTGAGGTTCACTTTGGGTTCTGGAGCAGAACCAACAGCTCTGACAACCAGTTTCTGACAGCAGTGAGTAGAAATGTTGCTCCTGTGCATTATCTAAAGTACTAACGGGCACTGAGTAAGTTGGGGGTGAGTGGGGGGGGAAGGGGGAAAGTAGAGTAGCCACCAGCCAAAGTTGGGGCTGGAATCCATGCCCGATTTTTGAGCCAACTCCCTTGAAATTTCAGAGCCGTGAGCCAGACATCGAAAGTCCATTTTCCCCGCTTTGTCTTATGAGATGGAGATACTTATCAGTAGCAAACAGTAGAACTCATTGAGTTACCAAATCCCACCCCCTGACCAACCCGAACCTACCCGCTGGGATTTGTGGGGAGAGAATGGTGTTGGGGACGGAGCCTCTTCCGAGGAATGGGAGCCACAAATATTCGGATCAATTACATAAACTACCAGAATTGGCATCTCGGAGTTTTGACATTCTCCGAGGCCCTGTAAGTCACTCCTGACCAACTGTCACTCCCCATAATAATATCTGTCATGTTGAACATTTACTGTATTTGTGGTTGCAATTTACACTTGCAATAAAGCGGAGCCCTAGTTAACCAGCTGTCAAAACATTGGCACTGTGCCGTTTGAAATTGTCCGCCTCTCTTTTTTTCTTTTTAATTCTGTTTCCTTTTTCGACCACCCTGTCCCTGCCCCTGCCCCTGCCCCCTGGTCAAGGCACAAACTCTTGGGCCTCTGCTGTGGAGCTGGACAAGTGACCACAGGGTCAGTTTGGCTGCCACTCTGCTCACCTTCTCTCTGATTGGGGAGAAGTCACACCGGCCTGCTCTGAGGGCCCAGTTGGTAAACGCGCTTTTACTGAGTATAGTTCAGGAAGGACAGTCGATCTATGGTCTGCTAACTCTCACCAAGTCCCACTCATCCATCTCCCCTGTACTTGGTGACCTACATTGGCTCCCAGTTAACGCCTCGATTTTTAAAATTTTCATCCTTGTTTTCAAATCCCTCCATGGCCTCGCTCCTCCTTATCTCTGGAACCTCCTCCAGCCCTATAATCCCTCTAGACCTCTGCTCTCCGCCTCTCCACTTCTCTTTCCTCCTTTTAAGACGCTCCTTAAAACCTACCTCTTCAACCAGGATTTCGGTCATCTGCCCTAACATCTCCTTATATGGCTCGGTGTCACTTTTTTTTGATACCGCTCCTGTGAAGCGCCTTGGGACATTTTATTACGTTAAAGGCTCTATATAAATATAAGTTGTTGTTGCGTTGAGTTAACTGGTGATGGTAGGAGGGTTTCAGTGACCTTGGGGTAGGGGGTCGGGGGGGGGGGGGGAGTAAAGATTCACCGTGGGTTCCAGCTCCTGGTCATGATCCAGTGGCTTCTGCTGGGCTGTGCTTGCGTGTGGACAACAGTCAGGGACCGGATTGGGCTTGGGGCCCTCTCCATGCAGTAAACAGCCCGCTGACGCTCACTGCCCAGGTTCATGTAACGAATGGCAACTTGGGGGCAGTGTGGAAGGGTTGCCTAAGTGCCTGCAGAACCAGACTCCAGCAAGGAGTGAACGCCTACAGGAGGCAGGAGAGGAAGATTGGGAACCCGAAACAGATCGTGTGTGTGTGTGTGGATTTTTGCTGAATCTAAATCCAGTGTAAGTTTAAAATGTAAACAGGAAACGTGGCACTGCCATGTGACGATTCAGTGTGCCAGGCAGAAGTACTACACTTCCTGTTTGTTACTGAAGAAATGGCTGCAGTTAGAACGTGAAGCTTCTGTGTTTGTGTGGGTGTGTGTCTTTGTCCGTTTGTCTTCTTTCCCCCCCTCGCACACCAGGACAGTTCAGTCCACCACACAGCGATGCACCACTCCCAGAGACGGTGGCATAGGCCTCGTGTAACAACCCCCCCTCCCACTTTCTTCCATCTCTCCTGAAACTGGCAAATCACACTGATACGGTTTAGAAATCAGCTGGGGTTGCTGCTCCTGATAATCTGACCTCTGTTGGAAAGTAGATGTGCCCCCAGTCTAACATGTGAAAAATAGTTATCTTGGGCACGGTACCGTTGGACAGTGCAGCTGTATGTCAGCAAGAGTTGGTGCTTATGGGGGGGGGGGGGGGGGGGGATTGTAGGAAGAAGACTATTGTTCTGGAAGTAGGAGCTTTTATTCTAAAATGGGGATCATTGTTCTGCTGGGAGATTGCATTCTGCTACTGAGAACAGCTGTTCGTTGCATAAAAATGTGTAGCAGCTGTTCAAACTGAAATGAGCTGTATGTGTGTGGGAGAGGGAGTGTGTGTGTGAGAGGGAGTGTGTGTGTGAGAGGGAGTGTGTGTGTGAGAGGGAGTGTGTGTGTGAGAGGGAGTGTGTGTGTGAGAGGGAGTGTGTGTGTGAGAGGGAGTGTGTGTGTGAGAGGGAGTGTGTGTGTGTGAGAGGGAGTGTGTGTGTGTGAGAGGGAGTGTGTGTGTGAGAGGGAGTGTGTGTGTGTGAGAGGGAGTGTGTGTGTGTGAGAGGGAGTGTGTGTGTGTGAGAGGGAGTGTGTGTGTGTGAGAGGGAGTGTGTGTGTGTGAGAGGGAGTGTGTGTGTGTGTGAGAGGGAGTGTGTGTGTGTGAGAGGGAGTGTGTGTGTGTGAGAGGGAGTGTGTGTGTGTGAGAGGGAGTGTGTGTGTGTGAGAGGGAGTGTGTGTGTGTGAGAGGGAGTGGGAGTGTGTGTGAGGGAGAGGGAGTGTGTGTGTGGGAGAGGGAGTGTGTGTGGGAGAGGGAGTGTGTGTGTGGGAGAGGGAGTGTGTGTGTGTGAGGGAGTGTGTGTGTGGGAGAGGGAGTGTGTGTGGGAGAGGGAGTGTGAGAGGGAGAGGGAGAGGGAGAGTGTGAGAGGGAGAGGGAGAGTGTGAGAGGGAGAGGGAGAGTGTGAGAGGGAGAGGGAGTGTGTGTGGGAGAGGGAGTGTGTGTGGGAGAGGGAGAGGGAGTGTGTGTGGGAGAGGGAGAGGGAGTGTGTGTGGGAGAGGGAGAGAGAGAGAGTGTGTGGGAGAGGGAGAGGGAGTGTGTGTGGGAGAGGGAGAGGGAGTGTGTGTGGGAGAGGGAGAGGGAGTGTGTGTGGAGAGGGAGAGGGAGTGTGTGTGAGAGAGGGAGTGTGTGAGAGAGGGAGTGTGTGGGAGAGGGAGTGTGTGTGTGTGGGAGAGGGAGTGTGTGTGTGTGGGAGAGGGAGTGTGTGTGTGTGGGAGAGGGAGTGTGTGTGTGTGGGAGAGGGAGTGTGTGTGTGTGGGAGAGGGAGTGTGTGTGTGTGGGAGAGGGAGTGTGTGTGTGTGGGAGAGGGAGTGTGTGTGTGTGGGAGAGGGAGTGTGTGTGTGTGGGAGAGGGAGTGTGTGTGTGGGAGAGGGAGTGTGTGTGTGTGGGAGAGGGAGTGTGTGTGTGTGGGAGAGGAGTGTGTGTGTGTGGGAGAGGGAGTGTGTGTGTGTGGGAGAGGGAGTGTGTGTGTGTGGGAGAGGGAGTGTGTGTGTGTGGGAGAGGGAGTGTGTGTGTGGGAGAGGAGTGTGTGTGTGTGGGAGAGGGAGTGTGTGTGTGTGGGAGAGGGAGTGTGTGTGTGTGGGAGAGGGAGTGTGTGTGTGTGTGTGTGTGGGAGAGGGAGTGTGTGTGTGTGTGTGTGTGGGAGAGGGAGTGTGTGTGTGTGTGTGTGTGGGAGAGGGAGTGTGTGTGTGTGTGTGGGAGAGGGAGTGTGTGTGTGTGTGTGGGAGAGGGAGTGTGTGTGTGTGGGAGAGGGAGTGTGTGGGAGGGAGAGGGAGTGTGTGGGAGGGAGAGGGAGTGTGTGGGAGGGAGAGGGAGTGTGTGGGAGGGAGAGGGAGTGTGTGGGAGGGAGAGGGAGTGTGTGGGAGGGAGAGGGAGTGTGTGGGAGGGAGAGGGAGTGTGTGGGAGGGAGAGGGAGTGTGTGGGAGGGAGAGGGAGTGTGTGGGAGGGAGAGGGAGTGTGTGGGAGGGAGAGGGAGTGTGTGAGAGGGAGAGGGAGTGTGTGAGAGGGAGAGGGAGTGTGTGTGAGGGAGTGTGGGAGTGTGTGTGTGTGAGGGAGTGTGTGTGAGGGAGTGTGTGAGAGGGAGAGGGAGTGTGTGAGAGGGAGAGGGAGTGTGTGGGAGAGGGAGTGTGAGAGGGAGAGGAGTGTGTGAGAGGGAGAGGAGGAGTGTGTGAGAGGGAGAGGAGGAGTGTGTGAGAGGGAGAGGAGGAGTGTGTGAGAGGGAGAGGGAGTGTGTGAGAGGGAGAGGGAGTGTGTGAGAGGGAGAGGGAGTGTGTGAGAGGGAGAGGGAGTGTGTGAGAGGGAGAGGGAGTGTGTGAGAGGGAGAGGGAGTGTGTGAGAGGGAGAGGGAGTGTGTGAGAGGGAGAGGGAGTGTGTGAGAGGGAGAGTGTGTGTGTGGGAGAGGGAGTGTGTGTGTGGGAGAGGGAGTGTGTGTGTGGGAGAGGGAGTGTGTGTGTGGGAGAGGGAGTGTGTGTGTGGGAGAGGGAGTGTGTGTGTGGGAGAGGGAGTGTGTGTGTGAGGGAGTGTGTGTGAGGGAGTGTGTGAGAGGGAGAGGGAGTGTGTGAGAGGGAGAGGGAGTGTGTGAGAGGGAGAGGAGTGTGTGAGAGGGAGAGGGAGTGTGTGAGAGAGGGAGTGGGAGTGTGTGGGAGAGGGAGTGTGTGTGTGGGAGAGGGAGTGTGTGGGAGAGGGAGTGGGAGTGTGTGGGAGAGGGAGTGGGAGTGTGGGGGAGAGGGAGAGGGAGTGTGGGGGAGAGGGAGAGGGAGTGTGGGGGAGAGGAGCGTGGGAGGGAGTGTCTGTGTGTGAGAGAAGCATTCAAGTCACAAGTGATGGTCTATGATCGGGAGTACAAAGCCATAATCTCAGCCCTTGCTAGTGCCGCCTTTCCTCTTATTTTGGCTTTTATGGTTTTGCTCAGAAACTCTAACGCTGTTGGTGTGGCCCAGCATGCACCTCAGGGGTGCGGAGGCCAATTGTAGCGCCCTAACGGAGATCATCAAACTCTGCCCGGCACCCGGGATCCGATGTGTGAATTCGCCATGCCCAGAGCTCCACTGCCCAGTGCAGGGAGGCACTCGGCCATTCGAGGAGCTCCCCTGGCTCAGATCAACTCGCTCAGCCACAGACCAGGGATCAGCCGTGGGCTTGTGTAGCTCAGTAACACACCAGGCGATGGCCTTGCACATCTAGACCATCAGCAAGGTTTCTGTGATCAACAGAAAAACTGATAACCAAAAATCAGGGCGAGTGAAGCCCATTCAGCTCATTGCACTTACCGTACCTCGGGTCCCTAAACACCCACATCTGATTTGTATTGTGAATAAGCCCAATGATTTTATTAAGATTATGAAGTTATATATATATATATATATATATATATATATATATATACCTGGGAATAATGATAGGAAAAGGAAGTACAGCTTAAATGTAAGATTATAAATGGAGTAGAGGAGCAGAGGGACCTTGGCGTGCAGACAGCACAAGTAGATAAGGCTATAAAAGGCAAATCGAATCTTTGCTTTTGTATCTGGAGACAGAGAATACAAAAGCAAAGAGGTAATGTTTGAACTTGTACGAGATCTCAAGTTAGGTCGCGCTTTGAGTACTGTGTGCAGTTCTGGGCATCCCACGATAGAAAGGATATAAACGCAATGGAAAAAGTACAGAGTAGATTCACTGGGATGTTACCAGAGTTGAGGGGTTACAGTTAGGCAATACTGAGGGAGTGCTGCACTGTCGGAGGGGCCGTCTTTCGGATGAGACATTAAACCGAGGCCCCGTCTGCCCTCTCGGGTGGATGTAAAAGATCCCATGGCCACTATTTTGAAGAAGAGCAGGGGGAGTTCTCCCTGGTGTCCTGGGCCACTATTTATCCCTCAACCGACGTCACTAAAACAGATTATCTGGTTATTTATTTTATTGCCGTGTGCGGGATCTTGCTGTGCACAAATTGGCCGCTGTGTTTCCCTACATGCTTTTTCCTTTTCAATGAAGCTTCTCTCACTGGACTGACAGGGTGGAGGGGAGTGAGCTGATGGTGTTCTTGAGGATTCTGCAGGGTTACAGTCGGATAATTACTGATCGATTGCCCCCCAATGGTCAGCGAGGCAGCACTGAGCAGGCACGAATTTAAGATAATCACCAAACATTATTAAAGGGGAGATTAGAAACAAAAAATTCTTTGCACAAATGGTGGTGAAAATTTGCAATTTTCTGCCACGAACCATTGTTCAATCAGAGTCCATGAAATCTTTTGGAAAAAGAGGATTTGTTGATTGGAAAAAGAGGACAATGAATGGGTATGTGGGGCGAGTGCAGGGGAGTGGGATTAGACTAGATAACTCAAGGGATATAAAGACCAGTGCAGACCTGATGGGATGAATGGCCTGTTTCTGTATGATTTGGGTGGCGATGCTTTGAAATATCATTCTATTTGTTTTCTTGCTCCCGACTCTGAAAGAGAATGCTTGCAATAAAAGAAAAAAAAGAAAGACTTGGATTTCTACAGCGTCTTTCTCGACCTCAGGACGTCTCAAAGCGCTTTACAGCCAATGAAGTACTTTTGAAGTGTAGTCACTGTTGTAATGTGGGAAACGCGGCAGCCAATTTGCACACAGCAAGCTCCCACAAACAGCAATGTGATAATGACCAGATAATCTATTTTAGTGATGTTGGTTGAGGGATAAAGTTTGGCCCCAGGACACCGGGGATAACTCCCCTGCTCTTCAAAATAATTGAGAGGTCGCACAACACCAGGTTATAGTCCAACAGTTTTATTTGAAATCACAAGCTTTCGGAACTATCGCTCCTTCCTTCTTCAAAATAATGCCATGGGATCTTTTACATCCACCTGAGAGGGCAGACGGGGCCTCGGTTTAACGTCTCATCTGAACGACGGCACCTCCGACAGCGCAGCACTCCCTCAGTACTGCACTGGGAGTGTCAGCCTAGATTTTTGTGCTCCAGTGTCTGGAGTGGGACTTGAACCCACAACCTTCTGACTCAGAGGCGAGAGTGCTACCCACTGAGCCACGGCTGACAATGGCGGGACAAGTGCAGCTCATAGTGTTGGCGGGACATCGGTAGGGATGCTACAAGTTGGGCTCAGAAACTTGGGTTTGGAAGTGGAAAACAGCCAACGCACTTATTTGGAGCCCTCGTCCATTGTATAAATTTGTTTCACGGCTTTTTTGTTGTCTTCTTTTGCAGATCTGCAGCCGGTCACCTACTGTGAGCCGGCCTTCTGGTGCTCAATCGCTTACTATGAACTGAACCAGCGAGTGGGAGAGACTTTCCACGCCTCACAGCCCTCTCTCACCGTGGATGGCTTCACCGATCCATCCAACTCCGAACGCTTCTGCTTGGGGCTGCTGTCAAATGTGAACAGGAACGCAGCCGTGGAGCTGACGAGAAGGCACATTGGTAATGGATCGCATTGGCTATTGTAATTCCTACTCCTGATGACTTTTGAGTGATGTCCTCACCCGATACCTACACGTTGCACATTGGTAATGGTCTATTCCAATGCTCTCCTGGCCGGCCTCCCACCTACAAACCTCCATAAACTTGAGCTCATCCCAAAACTATGCTGCCTGTATCCTGACTCACACCAAGTCCTGTTCACCCCATCACCCCTGTGCTTGTTGACCTACATTGGCTCCCGGTCCTGCAACACCTCTTTTTTTTTTAAATTCTCATCCTTGTGTTCAAATCCCTCCGTGGCCTCCTTACCCCTCCCTACCTCTGTAGTCTCCTCCAGTCCTACAACCCTCCGAGATCTCTGCGCTCCTCCAATTCTGGCCTCTTGCGCATCCCCGATTTTTTTCGCTCCACCATTGGCGGCCGTGCCTTCAGCTGCCTCGTCTCTGAGCTCTGGAATTCCCTCGCTAAACCTTTCCACACCTCTTTCTCCTCCTTGAAGACGCTCCTTAAAACCTACCTCTTTGACCAAGCCTTTGGTCACCTGTCCTGATATCTCCTTATGTGGCTCGGTGCCAAATTTTGTCTGATTAACGCTCCTATGAAGCGCTTTGGGATGTTTTACTACATTAAAGTCGCTGTATAAATTGTTGTTGTTGTAGAGAGATGACTGTGTTGTCTCAGCAACTTTATGGTTAAGGGTGGATTCACACTATTGTTTCAGTGGTTTCAGCTTTGCACCAACACTAACTAACCTGTGTAGTGTAAATCGGGTGTTAAAGTCCGAACTGACTCCAAGTCACAGCAGTGTGAGGTTCCCTCTTCCAGGGGATCTCGCTCCTCTTTACTCCAAGGTGAGGTTAGGCCTTGACTCTGGATTTACGCTTGGTAACTGCGGCGTTGAAGCAAAGCAAGGCCGCCTCGCACTGATGCGGTGGGTTAACCTCCAATGGCTCAGCGGGTAAATGCACGGCTCGGTCCTGGGTTTGAACCCTGGTCCGCGTTGAGTTATCTGACATCATCTTGCGGTTGGGTGGCTAATATTAACCCCTAAAGTCTCAAAAGTGCAGGAACTGGGAGCAAAACCAAATCAAGCAGCGTTCCTACTCCTGATGGCTTTTGAGTGATGTCCTCACACATTGCACACCTACCTCTTTAACCAAGCTTTTGGTCATCTGTCCTAATATCTCCTTATGTGGCTCGGTGTCAAATTCTGTCTGGTAATCGCTCCTGTCAAGCGCCTTGGGACGTTTTACTACGTTAAAGGCGCTATATAAATGCAAGTTCATGTTGTTGTTGTCTCACACCAATGTGGTTGATTCTTAACTGCCCTCTGAAGTGGCCGAGCAAGCCACTCAGCCGTATCAAATTGCTTGCAGTGGTTCAAGAAGGCGGCTCACCACCACATTCTCAAGGTAACTAGGGATGGGCAATAAATACTGGCCTTGCCACCAATGCCCACATCCATAGAATGAATAATAAAATAAATATCCCAAGTCAATATTTGAAGAAGAACAGGGAGTTCTCCTGGAGTCCCGGCCAACATTCATCCTTCAATCAACACCACCAGAAAAAGGTTCAACTGGCCATTAAATATATTAAATGCAAGCTCTTTCTTGCTGTTAGTCTCATTGTTAGACGCACAGTTTAGGCAAACCGAACTCAAGTGGTGCAACCCCTTTCTAAATAAAAAGGGGGTTAGATTTCCCTATAAGGGAAGAGACTTGTACTCTGCCCAGCACTTCTCAGTCACCTCCTGTTGCTTAATTTTATACTTTGCAAGTGCTGACTTCAGATAACCTGGGAGGAAACATTTTGTGTGGAACGCCTTCTGTGTTGGCCTGAATGAGGAGCAGAGGATTGTTGGGAGCTTTCCTATTTTATAATGTCACAAGGCAACAGGAGGGTAAACAAGAGATGCTGTTGTACAGGCGTATTGAGTAAGCTTTCCCCATTAAACACGCACTTACCAGAGCTGTCGACAACAGACAGATCATCAGTCGTGAGATTTTGAATCGCGAGTTGTGTATCTGAGGCGTCGCCCTGTGGCAAGCTGTGTCTGTCTCGGCCATAGGGGATGACCAACCAGCATTTAATATCTCCTCCTCGTCCCCTCTGATATCTCGTTTCCTTGCCTTTCCCTTTCACTGCATTTCTCTGTCTCACTTCGCAGCTCGTCTGATCGTGGGATATGCAGGTGTTCTCTCTTGCAGCTATGGAGATGCGGCTATCCCAGCATTCATTGCAGTAGTGAAAGCCATCTATTAAAGTAACAGGCCCAAAAGTCCGTCAGTGTCTCTGCCTGTCTGTCTGTGTGTCTTTCTCTGTCTCCATACATATATATATATATATATATGTATATGTATGTATATGTGTGTGTGTGTGCACGCGCACACGGTCCATACACATAGAAATGACTAGTGGGTCACTACGTAGGTCTTGCATATCAGATTGTGGTCTGATGAGCAGACCGCTGCCGAACACAGGAGAGATGATAGGCCCGTTTCAAGTGCATGTTTAGGGTCCTGACTCTGGGATAGACAAAATTTGCCCAGCTCAGGACAAGGTCATCTTCAAGAACCAAGCCCAGGACACACTAGGAGTTCAGGGTCTGCCACTGAGGTTATGTGTGTGTGTTCCCATGAGGGTACGTTAAGGATTTTTAAAATAACACTGCAGACAGACTGAGTGTTTGTTTTTTTTTAAAAATTTCTTATCTCATTTAGATTTCTTTTTAGTGCCTTCCAAATGCTTCCTTATCAACACTCTCCTCATGGTTTTTCAAGTTTGCATACTTGGGTTTGTAAACAGGGGGATTATGTTGAATGCAGCTGGGTTCTTTTAAGGACACGCTGTTTCGTGTGGAGCAATGCTGAAAAGGCCCTGTGTTAGGCTTGGTTGTTTTTTCTGACTGCTGACGGCCATGTGTCCTGTGCATTCCAGGCCGGGGAGTCAGGCTATACTACATTGGGGGAGAGGTCTTTGCTGAATGCCTGAGTGACAGCGCCATCTTTGTTCAGAGTCCGAACTGCAACCAGCGCTATGGGTGGCACCCTGCGACCGTTTGCAAGATTCCGCCAGGTAACCGTGATGGAGCGGCTTTCATGTGCTGCCTTCTGTTAAGTTCTCCATTAAATGGGAAGGGAAACTTGGGCGGGTGGGGGTGGTAGGTGGGGAGAGGAGTAAACATAGAAACATAGAAGATAGGAGCAGGAGTAGGCCACTCGGCCCCTCGAGCCTGCTCCGCCATTCGATGAGATCATGGCTGATCATCCAAACTCAGTACCCTGTACCTGCCTTCTCCCCATATCCCTTGATGCCTTAGCTTTAAGAAATATATCTAACTCATTCTTGAATATATTTAATGACTTGGCCTCAACTAACTTCTGTGGTAGAGAATTCCACAGGTTCACCACTCTCTGGGTGAAGAAATTCCTCCTCATTTCTGTCCTAAATGGCTTACCCCTTATCCTTAGATTATGACCCCTGGTTCTGGACTCTCCGACCATCGGGAATATTCTGTTCATTGTACTTCCCCGCTGTCTATTCATTTCATTTCTTGCGTAGAAATATGACCCGACAAATTCTTTAAACCCTCAATGAGGTTTGCTGCGTCGGGCAGCGATGTCATTAACTGTAGAGCAGTCCCTTGTGCCCCAAGAGCGGCTGTGTTCTTTGCGAAGGGCCGTGGCTTTGGACCACCCCAGGAGCTGAGCAGGGGCCTCCCCACCCTGAGTAACGAGGGGTAACGATCAGCGTGAGTGTAATTCAAGGAGACGCTGTACACCTCCTTAATTTGTGACGAGGCTGGCTTCGTAACGCACTGCAGCCCTTGTGGTTTCTGATACACTCACTAACAGAGCTGTTCCAGAATACGGAACGGATGTTGGATTTGAAGGCAAGGGGTTTGACGGTTTATACATTGAATAACAGATTTCCCAGCAGTGAGTTGCAGGCTGTGGGTTCAGATGGTTTATAAGTAGAATAACAGTTACCCAGGAGTGAGCTGCAGGTTGGCACTTAATCAAGGGGTGTAGATGGTTTAAAATAGACAAACACACACACTTGCAGTGAGGTACAAGTTGGAATCAGGGTTGGTGAGGGGGGTGAATTTTGTGGGAGGAACGTGGCAATTTTCTGGTGAGTGATGTGCATTCTGATCCGCAATGGGTTTGCTCTCTTCCTTAATAGGATGCAACCTCAAGATCTTTAATAACCAGGAGTTTGCAGCTCTGCTGGCTCAGTCAGTGAACCAGGGCTTTGAAGCGGTGTACCAGCTGACCAGGATGTGCACAATCCGAATGAGCTTTGTCAAAGGCTGGGGAGCAGAGTACAGGTATCATTTACGATGTTTAATGCCAAGCGCACCTCGGCCTCTAATAACGCGGGAGTCTGGCAGCCAAGGGACTCGGTGCTTTAGGCACTCGCGGGCACCTTTATCGGTTTGCGTATTTTGCGACGTGAGCAGGAGTCTCGAGGCTCAGTCGAGAGGTCTGCTGGGTCAGCCGTGGCTCAGTGGGTAGCGCACTCGCCTCCGAGTCAGAAGGTTGTGGGTTCAAGTCCCCACTCCTCCAGAGACTTCAGCACAAAAATCCAGGCTGACTCTCCCAGTGCAGTGCTGAGGGTGTGCTGCACTGTCGGGGGTGCCGCCTTTTGGATGAGACGTTAAACCGAGGCCCCGTCTGCTCTCCTGAGGTGGACGTAAACGATCCCATGGCACTATTTCGAAGAAGAGCAAGGGAGTCCTCCCCGGTGTCTTGGGGCCAATATTTATCCCTCAATCAACATCACTTTTTTTTAAAAAAAGATTATCTGGTCATTATGAAATTGCTGTTTGTGGGAGCTTGCTGTGTGCAAATTGGCTGCTGCGTTTCCCACATTACAACAGTGACTACACTTCAAAAGTACTTAGTTGGATGTAAAGCACTTTGGGACGTCCGGTGATCGTGAAAGGCGCTATATAAATGCAAGTCTTTCTTTCTCTCTTTCTTTGCTCCCCCAGGGCTCTGCCAGTCCCGCTCAGGGGATGGTGGCTGATGTTTGCAGGTTGAGTCCAAGGCCAGATTTATACTGCATGCGTTGGGCCACCATCCGATGGCCTTCTGCAGGGGGGTGGTGGTGGCGGGGGGCTCACACCTTGGGGCTTTAATGTGCTCGGTAGTCTTCTGAAGCTACTGTCACATTGCTGCACAGTTGTGTTAGTGCCATCAGTGCCCAAGGGGCAGGTTTCACACAGATGGTGACAATCCCAAAATAAACTTGGCAGATTCGCTGGTGTGGGCAGACAGGAAGATCCGGGTTAGAAAAAAAGCAGCAACATAAAGTCGCCCTACATTATATTCACGTTGAATATGCCCAAAACCACTTCTGTCAACACAATAGTGTAACTGCAGCCTAAACCATTGGTGGCCGTGCCTTCAGCTGCCTGGGCCCTAAGCTCTGGAATTCCCCCCCCCCCTAAACCTCTCCACCTCTTTCTCCTCCTTTTTAAGACGCTCCTTAAAACCTACCTCTTTGACCAACCAGTTCTAATATCTCCTTAAATGGCTCGATGTTAAATTTTGTTTGATAATCGCTCCTGTGAAGCACCTTGGGACGTTTTACTACATTAAAGGCGCTGTATAAATGCAAGTTGTTGTTGTTAAAGTAAATTGTCCAGAATATTGAGCTAAAGGAACAGATGATATAAAGCTGTGTGTGTGTGTGTGTGTGATATTGTCCGGTCCCCCCAGTTACCTTGCAGGATGTTGAGTTCATCAGCATTCTTTAAAATTAATTCCAGTCTTTGGAGGAAAAGGGGAAACGCTTCTGCTAAATTACACCGTGTAATTTTGAATGGCAATGTCTCCAAATTAGCTCGGTAATTCAAGATATATATTTTCTTTTGCATATTCGCGTTTAGCAGGCAGGAGGGACAGCAGCAGCTCTGATCTGTCTCTGATTAGCAACTCCCCCACCTTCCAAACCCACCAGATGTTTAGAGACTATGCGAGTTCTCCCCACATTCAAATAACAGCCAATACTCCAAAGTGTTGGCTCCTGTCCAGCTAGATAATCACATCCAGATGCTAAACGTGCACAGAAACACACACACACACAGAAACACACACACACACAC